>CAKAOJ020000005.1:5287500-5817500 GCA_916701645.2 Sebastolobus alascanus
ATAATGAAAACAGATTATCGCAATGTTCTTTAAGTTGTCACTTCAATCAGTCATCTTTAGACAGGGGTGTATTTTCTATATTTTATAGTTGTGAGAATTATGAGTTATGGAGATCATTACTCAAAGTGTAGTAGAACAGGTCATTTCCTAACAACACATTCTCACTCCCAAACTCATCAAGTACCGGCGCTCGGTAAGTGCCCCTCTGCGTCGGACACCGACGCACTCTTGCGTTACTTTTGGACGTGTCGGGGACGGCGTGTCAATATGAGCTTGTTACACGCACGGTGTCCTTTCAAAATACATTTCTGTTTTCGCAGGAAGTTAGGTTTAGGCAACACAACCAGGACCACAACCACAACAACTGACAAAATAAGTCAACGTTGCTTTAGGTCAGAGGTCAAGGGACCCCTTTGAAAATGGCCATGCCAGTTTTTCCTCGCCAAAATTTCGCGTAACTTTGGAGTGTTATTAAGCGATCTTTGCGACAAGCAAGTATGATGTGGTTGGTGCCAATGGATACCTTAGGTTTTCTGGTTTCAAATGATGCCTTCCCTCTAGCTTTAAAAAATGAGCTCGCTACAACCTCCGAAAGACGGCATAGCGGGCCGGGGTTAATTTACGAGGTTAATTAAAAATCGATGCAGCATTTTGGAGAATCGATACAGTATCACATCACATAATATCGCGATTACTCATGTGTATCGATATTTTCGTACACCCCCGGTTGGGAGTGAGACCGGGGTTGTTTCCTGAGGATAAAGAGCCTTCATTTAGTAATTTTGTATTCTTCAATGATTAATAAGAACTAGTTGAGAAAGTGTAAAGCATTTTACAATTCCAGCAAGGCAAACCAGGCTGCTTGATTACAAAGAAGATATTCAGTAAACTCTCTTTAGCGTTTTGGACAACCTACACCATTTGCAAAAATATGCAAATATTTCAAGTGTTTTTAATCCGTTTAATCCATCCAATCCTTTCACTTTTCCAGAAGATTTCCACATCCAGGGGGATACCGGTCGGTATGCACTTTTTCTCGACTTTTTTTGGAGTTCATTAACCAAATTCTGTCAGTCTACTCCCGCACAGTGGCCGACTGCCCTTGCTAACTCACTCACAGTGTTGTGGAGCTGTGCAGTCATGTAGAAAACTAGGCAATTTCAGCTGCAGGAAAACGGCCCAAATGGGGTGAGGAAACACACACACACACACACACACACACACACACACACACACACACACACACACACACACACACACACACACAACACACACAGAAAAAAAACAGTCACTTTGTTTCGCGTCTCCTGCTAGGTCATTTCGGAAGTAGGGCTCGGGCTCATCCATCACTGGGGACCAATCGAACAGCAGTCATCATGGTAATCAATGAGCGTGTCGCCGGTAAGAGGAAGAAAGCTACACACTTGGCCTCGCAGACACAGGAATTCACACTTTCTCCCTCTCTCTCTCACACACACACACACACACACTCTGAGGTGCACACAGGTGCATGATTGCCTTTGCCCTGGCTGCATTAGCGGGGCGAAGCCTTCGGAGCAGCTACAGCGGTTCTTTGTCTTCATGATTAGGCTGTTAACGTACACACCGATCACAGCTCTCCCCCCCCCTCTCTTCCAGTTTCTTGGCATTCGCATGACGTCGCATCAATTCATCTCTCTGTTCTGTCTGTCACCCGAGCCAGTAAGCATCTTCATCTTTTCCACTTCACTTGCTTTCACTCAATGCATTTGTTCCCTTCTTCGACATCTATACACTTTCTTACTTTTCCCTCGCTTCTTCTCTGCTGACTACTCTCCTTCTCTTCCCCCCTCCTCCCCTCATTCTTGGACTTTCTTTCTCCCCGTCTCCCAGCCCCTCCCCTCCCCCCCCGGCTAATTTTCTGCTATGTTAAAGCTGCCTGCCCACCACGGACCTCTCTTCAAAGCAACAATTTTCCTTTTCTCTTCATCCACAATAGAGCGGAAGTGCTTGCTGGACAGCATGTCTTCAACACGCAGCATGGCAGGAATACAGTTTTAATGGAAATACATCACACAATTTGTGTCAAAGTACACCACGTTTTTTTTTACTAATCATGCAGCAACAGCAGGAGCAAGGACAAATGCTTCCCAAAGCTTCTGTTCAGCAGTCGCTAACTTCAAAAGCGGCGCAGGGTGGACACAAGCCCCAATTGATTCCAAGAGATGAGAAAATTAGATTAGTACCAGTTACGGTTATGACAAGACGACAGGGATACTGTACAAAAGGCGAGGCACGGCGAGGGAAGTGTATTTGTATAGCACATTTCATCAAAGGGCTTTACACAATGAAAAAAAGAAAGAACGAAAAGCAGCCAGACAGTCAGTGAATCGCAAAAAAAGGTGAGGCAGGGGAGTGACGAGAGGAGGAACTGGAAGACTGATCCATGAGCTGGTTGTCAGCATGTTGACATAAAGGAATTTTGTCTTCCTGTTGCCCATGCTGCTGGGTGTGAGGGTGCCTCATATTAGTCCTGGCCCGATGGATGGCGAAGGCTGAACCAATAATGGTCCGTCAGTACTATAACTCCAGATCTGTTCTGGTTTCCGTTTGTAGTCCGAGTGGCATTGACCAATCGCGTTCGAGCAGGCTTCGGTTCAATGCAGGTGACATTGGCCTATATTACTATTGAGTAGTTACAGAACACTTTTTTAGTCCGACACCCAGGCCAGGCGTCAGGATGAAGTGACTGAGAGGGCTGTTAAAAATTGCAAGGGGGTAGGCTTGCCACGGTAGTCGGTGCTACCGGTGTTACACGGTGTTAGGGCATACACCGATTACATTACTTGCCCACCGCCCCCACAGTCGTTTTTCTTTTGTTTTATAGAGTTTAGTTAGTTTGGCGTATCATCGCCGACTTCTATCAAATTAAAAAAACTAATTTGTAAAATACTAAGTGTGTTATCAGTACATAGGACGAGGGACGAGCGAGAGTTGACAGACAAGATGATGGTGGAGGATTTGGAGTCAAAGCAAAAGCGCCTATTTGGCAATATTTCGGATTTAAACCCAATGCCAATAGGGAACCTGGTAATGTTAATGAGGCAATCTGTAAACTTTTTGGTATGAAGCCGTGCGGGTGACGAAGCGGTCACAGCCTGTGTGCGTGGTCCAGCGGCGCCAGGTGGAAACCTGCGGCCCCACAGCGCAGCGAAAGCTGGACCGGAGAGGCCAGACACACAGCCATCCAACGTTAAAGATCAAAGTAAGCGCTCTATTGAGCATCATTTTTTCTTGTAACATATCCAGTGTTTATTAACCGGTATCACCGTGGCATCCCTACAAGGGGGCAATTTTTTTCATAATAAAATTCATTGATTTACCCATGCAATAGTCTCAGAAAGGCTAAATAGCAACAGCAGCATTAGGCTGTTTCAAAATCAAAGAATACATTTATTAACCAGAGCACTCACATTATAAGAATGCAGCACAAGCAGAGCGCTAAATATATTCTGAATTCATGAACAATGGCACTAGAAAACAGCTGTTGGCGGGTTTCAGCTCTCTCTCTGTCTCTTTCACTTCGTTTCAGTACTATGGACAGCGCCGCACCACCCTCTATAAACAACAAACAGCAATGCACACGATAGGTAAATGTCAAATAGCATCGCACCAGTCAGTGGGAGTGGGTGACGTGACCAATATCGTTTGGCTCATTTAAAGTAAAAGTTTTGAGAAAAAACACGCACATACAATTCGCAAATCAGACTTCAGAAGTTACCCAGGCCGCGGCCTCCCGTGCTTCTGTCGATGACCGATAGACGATGGGTTTCTGAGACTGCGTGGAAGCCATCTGTCCTAGAGAGACGCCTACATCCCCAGAAAAGAAAGTGATCAATAGTTGATCCCTTTCAGATCACAGGTTTTGCTGGGCCATGTGTTCGGTGATAAAACTCTGCTGAACCTGATAATCCTTCTGTTGACCGTTGGCGGCGGTCCACTAATAAACAACTGGCCTTCCAGTTTGTCAAGGCCATTAAACAGTTCAATAAAATCCTGCCCCCACAAGTAGAATAATGTGATTAAGAAGCAGTGTGTTTTAATTGTCTTGCCACTTATATCTCTGATAGCATCTCCCACAGCCACAGTTACAGACTGTCTCTTTTTCTTTTTATTTCATTCCCAATCATGGCTTTCTTACCATTTCCTGTTGCCTCAAAGTCTTCATAACTTTCCCTTCGTCCATTCTTATCAGCATCAGTCACTATTACTGCCTCATGGTGATTTATCAACTGTTGAAACCTGTTCTTTAGTTCTATTGTCAGGGGTGACGGTGGTCTGTGTTTACGTTCCGCCTCTGGCCGTCCGCCAGACGTCCGGGGTCGCAGTTGGCTCAGCTGAAGCCATAAATGTTCCCCCGGCGTGGGAGTGCAGTCTTGCGCTCGTCTTCGAGTTTTGCGCCAAGATTATCCGAGACTTCGCTGTTTCAGTGAGTGTCGGGGAGAGTTGTGGTGTAATTTAGCTGTCCATTTAAATCGTCTTGAGTGGAGCCCTGCTGTGCTAACTCAGAGACATTGGTAGTTTCATAGAGTCGTCTCCGGTGCAAATATTCTTGTTTCGAGTACGGCGATCTTTAATTTATGGCGGTGTGTGCACCTCATCAATGTGGATGAGCACAGAGGCAGGGTGTTGACACTGCTGTCTGTAGTCCAGTCAGTTGCTGTTTGGGAGGCAGTTGCAGTTTCAGTCATAAATTATCCTGCCAGTGAACGTTTAAACTCAAATAAATATCCTGCTAATGATTTAGTTGTGACAGGGAACCACCCATAAAGTAAAAAAAAGTAGAGAAGTAGCAAAATAATAGCTAAATGGAAACAAAGAGAGCAAGAGAAAAGAACGTTCTCTGGAGATTCATTTTTTTTTTCCATCCCTCTCATATCAGCACAGCCTTGCAGCCGTAGTTTCTTCGGCGGTGACAGCCTATTATTGCCGTCCGTAACTCATTCCTTGAGCATGAAAAGCTAACTATGACAACATGACAGGGGGGGATTCTTGACAGACAAAAAAAACTTGTCAACATTGTTTAATTCTGCATGTGTTCACTCAGCCTCTTCCAGTTCTCCACACTCCACACGCCTTCGTGACAGACTGGAGACGAAGCGAGATCCAAGTTACAGCTGGACGCGGAGCTGAAAACTTGCACCACCTGGGGAAAACATACTGTAACTGTCACTGTCTGAACCAAGCCAGAGTGACACAGTTTTTGACAAAAATATCCCACATTGCAGGAATATGAAAATCCTGTATTAAGAGTCTCCGACGTCAAGTTCTGTACAAGACAGCTCCCGATGTTTTAAATCCGAATGTGAAGCCAACTTTGTGTTGTTTTTGTCAGACTAATGCTTTGTTTTTTTCAATTAAGGGAATTGATTCGCCTCTAGAACTGAAAATGTTCAAACATGCTTTACAGAATGAATGAGATGAGACACAGTGAGTCAATTGATTTTCATGGGGCAACTAGGTCATTGCTTTAGTAAAAGTAATAGGATTCATCAAGGAAAGGTAATGGGGGGAAATGAGAGAATATGACTCAAATTTATCTTTTACTAACAGTGGCCACTTAGAGATGCCTCTTCTGTTCTTCTGCAACTTCAGTGCACAAATCCAAAGGCTGTATCATACACACTATACTGTGGTCCAATGTTTTGCACGAGAGGAGAATCCTGGACCTGCTCACCTGTCTATCAGCAGCAGTGTGGTAAAAGGTCACACAGATATTGCCTTGCACTTTCCGACCCATACTGGGCAACACTGTTTGCATCAAACAGAATGAAAAGAGAAGAAAGGATCAAAGACTATCTACACAGTGGCATGGAGGTGTCCTAATTTTAATTCTACTAGCGCAGTTCCTGCTCGGAGTGCGTGCCCGTTCGGAATGGGCCGATTGCTTGGCCCCCAGAAGTTCTGCTTGCAGCGAGAACCGATGTATGGCTGCTTGCACCCGCCAAGTGTGAAGTTGACTGGTTGAACGGTTCTCGAGAAATGCGAAGGGCAGTCATACATGCATACACAGACAGACAGACAGAATACTTCCTTTATAGTTAGATGATGCTGCTGCAGCGCCATCTATTGGCCAAATGGCACCAAATTTGCCATGGTCACTGACACTTTATATCTACACGTGTCCACCAAATGTGGTCCCAATAGCACAAAGCGTTAAGGAGATATGCCATTTTTGTTATATAAGCCCTGCCCACAGCATTTGACAAACTTTGAAGGCCAGCTATAGCAAAACTATGGAACAACAACAATTTGAAAAAGTAACTTTTTCCGGCTTGGACCAGAGATGTTCTGTACCAAATTTAGTGACGATTTTTGACCATTTGGACAAAATTCAAAATGGCGGAATATCAAGCTCGATGCAACTGGGCATGGCTTATATAGATAGATCCGACTGGACCCTCAGAATCCAAGAGAAAAGTCAAAACGTTAAGTTCATTGTTATTGCGCCACCATCTGGCCAAATTGCACCACATTGGACACTGCACTCCCTTAGGTCCTGAGCAATACACCTGCCAAGTATGAAGTAGATGGGATGAGCGGTTCTCAAGATATGCGAATAACACAGACAGACAGAGATTCCTTGCTTGAGAGTTAAGATTCCCTCAGATCAGATCAATTTAAACAGCAAAAAGCTGAAGACGTGTTTTGTCAATACCAATTTAGAACACACATCCTGAGATTCCCACCTACTGTGTGAGGGACTCATACTGGTGCTCACATTGGAATTCTCCTGCACTAATGTGACAACCAAGTCGATCTTTTCCTAAACCTAACTCTTTCCTGTTAAAGAGGCTATATGTAAGAATCAGAAATTGCTTGTTCACAGCGACACCTGTGGCCGCAATGTCAACGAAAGTCAGCGTCCTGTTGCTCTCACTCGCCCGTGTGCACGCGCTACCTGAATGTGAGCGAGCATCCGTCAAAACAGCGAGGCGACACACGTCAGCTAAAACACAATATCACTCTATATTTCACCTGCTTGGCAGTAATGTTAGCTGACCAGACGAAGGTCTCTCCATGGATCAATGCTGATTCTAGTGCTGCCTTTTCCTTTCTCAGCCTGCGGACCGCGGAGGGAACGGGGGGGGAGGGGGGAGACACCCGGTCGGGGGGGGGGGGAGAGACCGACACCCGGTCGGGACGATAACGTAACTCGCTGCGGAGCCCCGTCACTTCACAAGATACGGGAAACCTCTGTTGGTCTGGATGAGCGGCAGCATTTATTTCTGCAAAAACGTCCACTGCAAATTCACTAGATATTCTCAGAGCTAAACTAACTCTCTGCAGTGTGTAGTGTGCGCGCGTTCACGTGGAGGTGGAGCGAGAGAGCGCGGTGTGCAGGCAGCAGGCAGCAGTAGCAGAGCTGCTGCGCGCTCGCGTACCCACACGCGAGCGCGCATGGGAATCCGACCCGTTAGGATTTATGTGCGTGAAAAGTTACAAATAGTCCCTTTAAGACGGGGGATTATTTTGAAAAGACTGGAGTGGAAATTGACAGGTGTCAAGTGTTGCTGGACATTTGGAGTAAAGTGCATGAAAAATGAGGAATAACTTTTCGATATCACGCAAACCGTCGTACCAGAATACGTTGTGTAAAGACACAGACAACTTGCAGTCTAAAACCTATCCTGTCATCTGGTTGGCACTTAACCTAAAACAAACAGCGACGTGACACATAGTGCAACTGAAATGAAGTTGATTTGTTTGTATCAGGAAGGGAATTTGTGTGCAAAAGTGTGAGTGAGAGTTAAAACAAGAGAGGCCAAGGGAATAAGCAAGTGTGTGTGTGTATGTGTGTGTTGACTGAGGTCCAGAGTGGAGAATTGATCTCTCTGAGGCTCAGAAGCAGCTAGTCTGTGAATACCAATCAGAGGTAATTAATAGCAGCTAATAGACTCTGTTTCTCACTCTCTCTGTTGTCGTCCCTCTTCCGTCTCTATTTTTTTTTTCTCTTTCTCTCTCTCTCTCTCTCCTTTTCATTATGCAGTAATAATGAATGCTTCCCTTTTTTATTTACTGTCCTAAGCTACGGGCTTACAGAAAGACCATTCAAACGTCCATATCTAAAGCAAGGTAATGAAATGACCTTCTCCTATTGGCTGATCTTTTGGTGCCAGACGATGCTGTACCATGTGGGCTTGGTTTTCTACTCATACATTTAAATTCAGCACACAAAATAGCTGACCTGAATTGACTCTGTGCAGCTAGTGAACAAAACACCAACAAGATATATATATATATATATATTAAAGATTTAAGTTTACCTTATGCTTTAGTTCACCAAATTATGTTTGATTATCAGCTGATAGAGATTCAACATCATGCCTACCGCCTCATTCACCACCTGCACTCCATTAAGCAGGTCTCCCCATGACCTTGCCGCTACACAACAAGCAGCACATCGGCAAGGCCAAATGGAACAGCCAGTACCAACTCAAAGGCCTGTCTCCTCATTTCAAGACCGAATACATCATAACTGGTAGACAATGTTGTCTCACTCCGATGTCCCAGACAGAAGCGGCACATAAACGCAGCCTTCATTTGCAAGAAGGTACATCATTTGAAGCCCGACATCCACTGTTCACACGGCACAATTTATTGGCTCCTTCAGGCAGAATATATTATATGCATATATTATATATTAGCATGCTAACACTCTAAACCACAGACTGTATATATAGATGAACGACGCGTCTCCACTTCCTCTCACTGTACAAAAGTGAAGCCACAATATCCCGGATACGGGAGCTGCCATCTTGAGATTTTTTTTTATTTTTAGGCCATGTCCCATCCGCTAACATGGAGGGGGCGGGATTTATGACCTATACTGCAGCCAGCCACGAGGGAGCGATCGAGATGTTTTGGCTTCACTTTTGGGGAGCTGTCATGTCGTCCATCTTTATATACAGTCTATGCTCTAAACTAAGATGGTAAACATTCATACCAACCTCACATCAGCAACATTTTCATTTTGAATATGTTATTAGCATTGAGCTCAAAGCACCACTGTGCCTAAATACAGCCTCACCGCGGCTGTATACTTTTATTCTTGTTACTTAAAAATCCAGCACATTGCTGTTGACTGCTTCCATTTATGATGTGTCATTGTTTTGTTTCTTATAATAAAGTTATGAGTACTTTGAACGGCACTTTCAGTCTCGACACAAGATGGAACTTTTCACCTTTGTGCAATACGTGTACCGTTAGTCACGCCCTCCTCCCACTCAGCGGCTCAAAGTTCAACCCACGCGCCCATCACTCATTCTGTCATCTAGCCTGAGGCTGAAGTAACTGCATCTATAATGTTTCTTCTTCTTCTTCTACAGGTGTTATTCTTTCTATAAAATCTCTATTGTTTTATATAAACACTCTTGGTTTCCTATTTGAGACAAAAACAAACTAAGCTATGAGAGCTTAATACCAGTGAAAATGAAAACAGTCTCAGAGAGATTACCACATAAATGACCTCTACCACTTAAGTTACAGAGACCAGTTTGTTTGTTGGATCTTTAAGTATTTGACTCACAGTTAGTCACACAGCCTTAGTTCAGAAGATAAATCGATTATGTTTTGGCAGGAATGTTGATCGCCGACCTCCACCTTACAACAGTGAAAGCAGGTTGAAAACCACGTTGAAACTGCACAATCTTTTCAGGGTTAGCTAAGGTCTTTAATGCACCAACAGCTCATCTATGTGTACTTCGTAGCTATAACACTGGAATCATCTTACTTTAAGAGATTTAAAGAAGGTGAGGCAGAGTGAAACATTTCAAGTGAAGAGCAGAACAGAGAATAAATGACAAATGTCAAAGGGAAAAGATGGAGAGGCTGATTGGTACGGAGCTCGAGACGGGTGACGGACAGCAGGGGGCAAAGGGACAAAGAGTATAGATGACGTGTCAAAGGGAAAAGATCGACGCCGAGGCTGATGTAAGGATGAGGGGCGGATGGAGTACATGCTGTACTTGCAAGCTCATTAAACAACGTCGTAATTGATGAGCGAAGAAAGGAGGCGACGGGGAGACGAAGGGGAGAAAGGAGAGAATCGTCAAGGGCAGGAACAACTTGATGAGAGCGTCCTAATCACTGGTTTCCGGCCGGATGAAGATCAATCACTAACGGCAGGAAAGACTGATGTAAAGAAAAATCCTCCCGGTGATCCCCTTTGTTTCCCAAGTTAGCTCTTCTGGGGCTTTTCACACCGTTGCCGTGCGTTTCTCTCGATTGCTTATCTGCAGTCTGATATTTGGGATATCAGGGTTATTTCAGGCTTTTGATAAAAACCCTCATGCTGGTGTAGGAACCTGGAAGCTGCTAGGCCAGGCTTTGTCCAAAGGTAACAAAATCCACCGACCAGCACCTCTAAAGCTCACTAGTTATATATATAGTTTGTTTAACCCGTACAAAAAACAAAGCGTGTCTACGTCAGATCCGTGGAACCGTCTATTTCTGTAACTTTCCGAAACCAAAAATTTTACAATCACACAAAGGGCCAAGGTTTGAAGTTCTCTCTTTCTCTTTGTGACACTTTTTGTGTGTACAACCCAGTGGGCCAATGTGGAAGTGCCTTAAACTGGCATTCTTTCTAATAGCCAGCAGGGGGCGACTCCTCTGGTTGCAAAAAGAAGTCAGATTGTATAGAAGTCAATGAGGAAATGACCCTACTTCTGACTTGATTTATTACCTCAGTAAACATTGCAAACATGAGTTTATGGTCTCAATCGCTAGTTTCAAGTCTTCTTCAATACAGCAAGATGTTCATTTAGTAAATTATGGTCCCATTTAGAGTCAAATAGACCATAAAGCAGGGTATGCTTTAGGGCGTGGCTACCTTGTGATTGACAGGTCGCTACCACGGCGTTGTCCGATCTGGGAGTTGTCCGTGTTTTTGTCTTAGTGTGTTTTCAGTTCATCAAAGTTCATTTGCCTAAAAATGTCTTATTCAGTGTTCGGTTGTACTTAGCTCCACCCTCTCGTGTCACTTCTGGTTGCAAAAAAACAAGATGGCGACGGCCAAAATGCCGAACTCACGGAGTCGACAAACCAATGGGTGACGTCGCGGTGACTACCTCCACTTCTTATAAACAGTCTACGGTACAACCGAGTGCTACGCTGTCAATGTCTTCCAGGAAAGACTGTCTGAAAATGTGATCCATTATACCCATATTTAAACGATTATCCCCCTCTCTCTCTCTCTGCCTTCAAGTGTGGATGTTTGGAACAACTTAAAGACGTCTGATTTTGTTTTAGTTTTCACCATTATCCTGTTATTTGTCACTTGTGGCCACAGCGGCCAAGTTACATAGTCTCGATTTGAGTCCACTGTATACTGTGTAATCTGTCAATACTTTGTCCATCAAAACACTAAATGAGTGTGTTATATATATATATATATATATATATATATATATATATATATATATATATATATATATATATATATATATATGATATGCTAATCAAAATGGATTATTCACTTTGTGATAAAGAGCAGTGGTCGTACTGAAAACGACTTTGCTTGGTCACAAAATGCTAATCTTTCCAGCATTCTTCAACATTGACGCAGGACTATAAATCAGATCGAAACACACCGGCTTCACTCCAGCATCTGATAAATGTTGTGTACTGCGGGGCCGTCCGAATGCAGCTCCGGGAGCCAGCAGTGACCATTTAGTGATAGGCTAATCGCATAGCAAATCTGTGCATGCCGTCCTTTGCAACCCGATAAGGAACAATATAATTAACTTGAAACTCTCTGGGCTTTTATGCTACAAAAGCACAATGGAGAAACGAGGAGCTTTTACCTCCAGGTTGTTTTTTTTTCCGGCTTTGAAGAATTTACATTTCTATCAGACTTTATTGCTTATTTATTGTGCTACTTTACATTGTAACAGCAGATTCCGACAGGTAATACCGTACATACTAATGTGGATGAGCTGTAAGACATGAACCCGTCCTTACTTAACTATGTTGAGAAGCACACCGCCCAAGCCTTAGTCATCACATTTTACAGTTGTGCATGTGAGCCTGTTCCCTGCTGTGGTGTGAATAACGGCCTCTCATACTTGGGATAGACTAAACTGTAGAGTTCCTAGACTGTGCTTGTAAAAAGGCATATCTGGGGGATTGAATAAAGACCTGAAAAATCAACACCGCCGTGCCCTGATCTGACGAAAAACTTAAAGAGGACCTATTATGCTTTTTCCCTTTGCTTTAGTGTGTTATATAGTTTCTTTATGCATGTAAAAGGTCTGCAAAGTTACAAAGCCCAAAGTCCACGCCAAAGGGAGTTAAGCTTTGGTTATAGACACCGTGGCGCGGGCCTCCGTAGATGGCGCGCTCGCTACGAGCATGCACAGAGGCGCTTATGTACAACGAATCGTTCGTTGCAATATGCTCCGAAACGCCAGGGGGGCGTACAAACACAATATCCTGTGGATAAGCAAGAAGTCAAGGAGTGGTACTGGAAAGGAAATTAGGCTGCCTTGGCAACAGTAGTAAACACCGACGTACCGTCAAACATTGCATTTGTGTACTGCGTAAGTGTAAATTTTTACTGTCGCTTACCTCCTAGTCAAAATTACTTTCCGTCTCTCGGTGCTTCCCCTCCTTTTTTTAAGCTTTTACAAAACGATCTCTTCTATTTTTCACAGCCAGCGGCAAAAAGCTTCTTCTTTCCCCAGGGTGTTGCCTATTTCTTTCCAAGAATTTAATGACTGTCCCTGTGGTCTCTCAATAAACAGCGGTAGAGATGTCTGTACGGGCGAACCTGCTCGGCCAGTCTTCCCTCGAAGGCGCCCATGTTGAAATGAAAGGCGCAGCGCGTGCAGTGGGCGCGTGGTCACAACCAAGCGCCACATCAACTTGCGGAGCCTTCACGTGACGTAATTTTCTGGCGCACGCACCTTGCGCCGGCTTCCTAACCCCACTTTACTCTCCCCAACACGCCTTGATTGAAGTCCCACCTGTTTGCCGTAACGTGGTGATGTCACCAAGTAACACATTTGCATAATACCTGCCTAGCGGCTAGTTTGGCACGCCCTCAAACAAAGCTAGTTAGAGCGGAGCTGAAGCAGAGTCCGAAGAGTTGTCGTTCGGTTGACCAATTACAACAGTGGACCAACTGACTGGGCAGCGCAGACTTTTCGGGAGATGGGGGTGGGGGCAGGAACTCAAACAGAGTGTTTCAGACAGAGGGTGAAAAGAGGTGCTGCAGCACAGCCGGTATGAGAAATGTAAAGCATTTTTTTAACATTAAAGCTTGTAAACATGTTCTAGTAGAAACCCCAAATACAAGTATGCACCAGAAAATGAGCATAATAGGTCCTCTTTAATTAAAATGCAGTGTGTGTGAGCTCACCAAACCAAATCCCTATCAACTATGTTGAAATGGCAATAAAGTATTGAATTTTGAATCTTGTGTGGGGGGTGTGTTTGAAGCTCCTTTAAAAAAAAAAAAAAAACTAATTTTCTCTGTCTTTCCGTTTCACATCTCCAGCTAACAGGGAACGGAGTCTATCATTTCTGAGAGCACTTTGTTGGATGTGGCAGAGCAGTAGAGCTAATTTATGGGTCAATATAAACTTCCATCACCACAGACTGGAGCTGAAAGCTGTGCCGGCCTGCGGCAGAAATGAGGAATAGAGCAGAGCCTCTAAATCGCAGACACGGAACATATAGGACGGGGAAGGAAGGGCTCATGCGGGGTGTCATACAGAGGCTTCAAACATACAAACACACATATGTTCACATGAAGATTTTTTTTCCTGGAAAGAATATTTAAAGGCAAGCTATACAAAAAAAACAACCATGCCGGAAATAATAAAACTGTCTTTAAGAGCACTGCATTGAATGCATCACTGCCAACAGTAATTACAACAGTGGAATTACTCCGGGTGTCGCTTGGTGAAAAGACAACGCAACAGGATGATAGTTTAGGTAATTAGCGGCGGCCATTAAAAGCATAATTCACGTTACTAACAAGATGCAGTGAATTTGGTTGGTCAGGTCTGAACCACAGACAGAATACGGAACAAGCACTGCAGGAGGAGGAAGGGGCCGGTGATGGAGAGGAGAGTCGGAGTACCGGTGTTATGGATCAACTGGTTTCTCTTTTAAGTGCTCATTTTCACCTGAATGCATCAGCGGATGCCTGCGGAAGCAGCAGATGTTGAAGACGGATGGTAACATTTAGCCGTCCTTGTAAAACGTCTTAGTGTTGTCTTTTTCATTAAAATTTCAAAAACACACCCATCTGCTTCTTTTGGAGGCGTGAAAACAATGAGCATTTTTTTGTCACATTTTGTATGTTTTAAGCACCATCTGTATTCATCATCTGGCGACCTTCTAACATGCCATTTCTACAGAAGACCTTTTGACATGCCGTAGCAGGGAAGAGCACAAGTGCCATTCATTTATAACCTTCATTAAGGCTGCATTCCAGTTAGGTGATCCAGCTCCGGCGTCCTGTTATTATGCATGCTGGCTCATTGGCATTACTTAAAGGGTAACTTTTCAACCTGGACCCTATTTTCCCATGTTTTTTGTATCTAAGTGACTAATAGGGACAACAACTTCTGAAATTGGTCCAGTGTTGAGGGATAACGCTGTAGAGGGCAGCTGCTCACGACCTGCAATATGGTGCTATTGGGGCAAGCTGGCACCGTCTTTTACGTCCACTAAAAGTGCTCGTTTTTGCCATGACGGGCTCAGATTGTTATTATAAGTGTCTGACAATGGTGGAAAAACAAATGTCAGCTGGGCAGAGTTTGTTGTGTTGGAGTAAAGAAAGCGTAGCTTCGTGTTATCTAAAAGATTTCATGGCTGAATATTTAGCTGATTTGGGTCAGTATGGATGAGGTCAAATTCGATGGCTGCGGGTACTTATTTGAGTACGCAGGTATTCAGATTTCACAACGAGACTTCTCCTTGAGCGGGACTTGGACACAATAACAAACGGACCGGATCGAGCGAAAGGTAAGGAAAACTTTTTATTTCCCTGTAGGGTCCTTTCCATAATGTTGTCAGACACTTGAAATAACAATCTGATGTCGTCAGTGGCAAAAACGAGCACTTTTAGTGGACACTGACGCTGCTCACTTGCCCTCGCAGCTTGTTTAGCTGCTGCCAGTTACAGCGCTCTCCCTCAATACTTGCGCAATTTCAGAAATGGTTGTCCCCATTAGTCACTTAAAAAACATTGGAAAAACAGGGTCCAGGTTGGAAAATACCAAAGTTACCATTTAATGAATCACCTAAATGGAACAGAACCGTCGTTGGTGTTATTAATTACACCTGTGCTTTCCCTACTATGACAAGTTAAAATGCCTTGAAGAATGTCTATTAAAGCCCCTAATTTATGTAAATTAAAACGTGTTTTAATCCCAGAGCCCTTGTTTCCATTATAGAGGTTCAAGATTCTCACACTAGGCAGATGGGAGCATCATAAATCTGCTTTCCATTAAAAAAAAATAAATCAATCAGTTCAGTAGGTCGCGGGTGAGATACGACCTTTGCCTCACTTTGAACCGGAAAAAACTCTGCTCATAATAAATGAAGGTAATGTGTGAAGGCAGCTGCAGCTCACTGAGGCTAATTTCAGTAGGTTCTCACGGGTAAACTGGCTTTTAAATTGTACATTACTTCACATATTAGTGACTGTATGTGATTGGTCAGGGTTTGACCGGGATGGGGTTTTCAAAGTCTGACTCTTTGGGCCAACCCTCAGACAAACCTGAGACAACCGCACTGCATTTCTTTAGCCTAAATGTACATTTTACATTTTGGCAAATTGGCATCGTTAAAAGCATGCCGAATTAACTATTAGCAGCTCCTGTTTGCAATGTACCCATGGATGTACAGTACAGACATCTATCACTGGATTATTTCTGAAGAAAACTTAGAAACGTGATTATTCTAAGGCAGGTTTTGGGGTTATAAGAAGCATCCCTTTTTTCTATATATCGATGCAGATTTATGGACTTTTATCCGCGGATGAACAGTTGGACATTTAGAGATAATGATATCCTCAGAAAGCGTAAGTCACACTGAATCTAAAAAATATGGACTTCATGTCCCTTCGTTCAGATTTGATTAGTTATGACTCTCTCCCTTCGCTTCCCCACTTCAAATCTCCCACGCACCCCCCTGGGGAGATGGCCCCTCAGGGTTTGAGCCATCTTTGATGAAACTTCGATTGAACTTACAGACTGTGTTTACACAGAGCAGAGAGGAGAGGACGAGAGAGGTTGTAAGTGGAGGTTTTAAAAATGTAAACAGCCATGATTGTGCTGTTTCCGTAGAGGTGCAAGACTTATATATTGCAGTTAAATACAAGGCCACGGTGAGCAAAAAATGCCCTGAAACTGCTTGGGGTTCGGAAGGTTAACAAACACAACAAAGCAAGTACACTCCAGTTTGTAAGCAGGGCTATGTTTGAATCCATCTTAGTCAATTTGTCATTACATGCTATATATACACACACACACACGCATTTGATGGCAATGTTTGGTACATTTTCTATCACATATAGACTAAGATCAATTACTCCTCTGCTAAATCTTCTAGTTTCACAGCCCATGAATCGCATTTCCATGACAGCTCCATTGTAAAACTTGTATCGTGGTCGATACCGAGATGAGGTGAAGGGGCACACTGCAAAATATGCGGCAATGTTCAATAATTCTGGCACCGAACAACCTCATTTCAATTCTAGCTGGAAAAAGGACAATGATTTTTCACAAGGCGGCTGCGGTGAAATTCCCTCCCCGTGTTTTGATACGGCGCAGCTCCTCGCTGTGGTATCTCAGAGGTTTATCTTGTTTAACCACAGAGGGAATTGATGGGAATTGGTGATGTAACCCAGTGCAAATAGAAAAAGTTATGCGAAAACTGATAAATACCCAGAGAGAGAGAGACGGGGTACACAGAAGGGAGATTTAAATTTAAAATTCTCTTTACTCATCTCACTAGTGAAAACAAAAACAGGAGGACTAATTAAGTCCAATAAGACCTGAAATGTCTTTCAACCTTTCCCGTCTGAAGTAGTGAGATAAGGATTCGCAACTCAAAAGCCGACACATACACATGCAATGCAGAACGAAAAAAGTTCATCAAAAGAGAAGATGTGAAGTGCTGATTTGCAAAAGAAAAAAACAGAAAAGAAAATGAGGCTGGAAAAACCTGCAAGACGTTTGTCTGTGTCTGTACTTTCAGCTTTCTTACTGAGGAGAAACTGAAAACAAATATACTAAAAATTATTCATATAAAAGCCATATGTTTTTAATTAGTTCCTCATTTAAAGGCTGCAGCTGTGTCCGAGCGGTTCCTCTATAGGTGTAATGAGTCATGCCGCCTTTAAGGGCTTGTAACGATGAAACAACCACTAGAGTTTCACTGCAAAGTTTTAGTGTCCCGTGTTGGCCACTAAAGCTCTGCAGTGAGTTTAAGGATTTTGCCTGTAAGGGTGTAAAAGCCTCTTTCTGCTGTTTTATTATAGGGAAACACTGAATATTTTGGAGGGAAAAGACAGGAATTGATGAGCTTGGAATGGAAACTATTAGCTTTTAGGTAGTCTAAAAGTATCGGTACCAGCCTAAACACAAGTGGGACAATGAGGATGATGATGGTGATGAAAGGATGGGGTAGGAGGTGTGGGGTTCTTCCGGTTTCAAGCTGCATTTAAATATATTTTCAATTTGTCAATGTTTGCAGCCAACGAGTAAAGTCAAGAGGGGCACACAAAGAAGGCTCTTCTCATTTTACATCTTCATCTCATCTGATCATTCCAGTACACGGCTATTTTCACAACGACGTGGCCATCTGGAATGAAGCTCAGCGGTGAGCGAGAGTGATGTGAAAATGGTCGTCAAACGCCGCTTCGTTTCATGTACGTATCACAACAGCGGCTTGTATATCCGCCATCCTCGGTCCTCCGGTTTCCCATTTTGAACGACGAATACCGACTACCGCCACCTGCTGGTGCGGAGAGTTATTACATCTAACGCGGGTGCAGAACGTACGTGCTAACTGGCCGTCGGCTGCGGTCTTTTCGGTGTGTTCAAATGCAACTTTTTGGCCGAGACGTGAGGCGACGCAACGGTCATCGCCTCTAGTTCTTTGATGTCGGTTCGGTGTGTCTGGGCCTTTAAAGAAAACGCTGCTCAGTGACGCTCTGCTGTTTCATTGTTTTGAATATTCCTATATTTTTCAACAAGCCATGACAGGAAGGAAAGGAAAGGAGAGAAAGAAATAAAGAGGAGCAAAATCCAACACAGAGAGGGGAGTTAATTGAGTAGCTGATCAATGAGTGCAACCTCAGCCAGAAGAATGAGCACAGAAAAAGAAAGCAGCGACACACAAACACCTCTGACCCCTGATTATCGGATGGAGGCCGAGAGCCAAGCGAAAGAAAAAAAAATGCCATGTAGTGACCGACGCGCGTACAGCCTTGGACACGAAGGCTGAATAACACGCGTGGTGGGTAGCGCGCGAACGGCGCAGCCTTGCGAAATGAGAGGGTGGCAGATTGACGGGAACAAAAAAGGGTGACACCGCCTGCGGCCTTGGACGAAATGAAATGAACGTCTGTAGAAAGTAGTGGGCAAAATGTTACCACTAAGAGAGAAGTGGAAATGTGCATCCTTGGAGGAAAGATAAAAACAAACACATGCATCTCTGCCACAGCATACGAACCACAGAGCGTGAGACAGACAGAGAAATATGCACTGGCCTGTGTGTGTGTGTGTGTGTGTGTGTGTGTGTGTGTGTGTGTGTGTGTGTGTGTGACAGACCCGATATGGAGACGGGAGAGACTGACCTGTGAGCACGGCCTTGGCGGAGGGTTCGGCAAGATCCAGGGCGGACTTGCCGTCGGTGTTGCGGATGTTGGGGTCGGCTCCATGCTGCAGTAACACTGTACAACAGGGCAGACACAGACAGTAGCTGAGCTCCTGGACTGACATGCAAACTCCCCGACACACACCTCCCCCTAGTCCTCCTCCTGCTCCTCCTCCTCCTCCTCCTCCTGCTGCTGAACCACATCCTGCTCCATAAACTGCTCTTCCTGGACCTCCTCCTTTTGCTCCCCCTTGCTCCTCTGCTATCCCTCCTGTTCCTCCACCTCTGGCTGTATCTCCTGCTGGTGCGCGTCCTGCTTCACATCTCTCTCCTCCTTCTCCTCCTCCTCCTATTCCTCCTCCGGCTGCTCCACCTCTGTTGCTAGCGCCGCTCTCTCGGCCGCCCCCGGCTGCCCCTGCCCTGCGAGCCATGCTGCCGATGTAAACAGACATGCCAACAACAAGAAGCGGCGACAGCTACGCTACACCACACCACACCGCCGGATGAACGGCGGACCGTGCGGAGCGGCTGTGCGACCGGCTACGAGACACATCACACCTCCGTGGAGGAGCGGGGGAGGGCTGCTGGTTGAGCTGAGAGAATAAATAAAAATGAGTGAGAAACGGGAGAGACGAGCGGCTGCAGCTAATCGAGGAAGCAGCAGCGGCGGCGGCGGAGGCGACGAGGCGGGCAGGCAGTGCGAGTGGAGAGACTCTCGCCTCTCCGACTGACTGAGCGATGCAGCGGAGAGCGAGATGAGAGAGGAGGAGAGGAGAGGAGGAGGGGAGGGGAGGGGGGATGAGAGTCAGAGAGGATGGGAGAGGTAGAGGACGTAAAGAAGGGAAGGAGGGGGGGGGGAAACAAAAACAAGAGTGTTTGTGTGATAGAGAGAAAACAGAGAGTAGTAAAAACAGAGGAGAGGAGAGGAGAGGGAATGAGAGGAAATGTAAGAGAATGGAAGGGAGGAGAGGAGAAATGAGAGGAAAGAAAGGAAAGGAAGGCAGAGGAGAGGAGAGGAGAAGAGATGAGAGACATGACGGAGGAGGAAAGAAAAGAAAGGTGAACAGAGGAGAGAGGAGAGGAGAAGAAATGAGGAGATGAGAAGGGAGGAGAGGAGAAATGAGAGAATAGAATAGGAGAATAGGAAAAAAAAGGAAAGCAGAGGAGAGGAAAGGGGAGAAGAGAAGAGGAGGAGAAACAAGAAAGGAGAGCAAAGGGAAAAGAGGAAAAGAAGAGAAGGGGAGAAAACAGAAGAAAGGAGGAGAGGAGAGGAAAGAACAGCAGAAAGGAAAGGAAAGCTGAGAAGAGAGAAGAGGAGAAAAGAGAAGAAATGAGGAGAAGAAGGGAAAAGAAGAGAGGAAAAGAGAGCAAAGGGAAAGGATGAGAAGAAAAGAGAAGAGAAGACATGAGAGAAGATGAGAAGGGATGAATTGAGAGGAGAGGAGGAAAGGAAAGCAGATGAGAGGCGAGGAAAGGGGAGAAGAAGAGAGAAGAGAAGAGAAGAGAAGAGAAGAGAGTCATGCGACTACTGAACAGGTATATGAGCTGAATAACAAACTCTGCCTGCGCTCAGTTTTTTTTTTTTTTTTTTGTAAATTAGCTCTTTTGAGGGCGCTAATGTCAACACTCTCACTGCCTTCCTCTCTATCTCACTGCCAACTACTGGGATTTGCCGAGCAGCTCCCGGTGCACGTGGCCTCGACTTGCGTGCACCTCGAACTGCCCCGCTCGAACCCCGACAGAGAGGACGGACGGTACGAGAGGAAGATAACCAGGCTCTCGTGTAACGCCATGTGCATGCATGTGAATGTGTATGCGCGCCTTTGTGTGTGTGTATGTGTGCGCCTCTTTCAAAGCGCTGACGCAGACCTTATTCACCCACTCACCCCTCAACAAAAATATGATTTAGCTCTGCACCAATCCCATGTGTACACACGCACACACACACTGATAGCCAACCGTGAGAAAATAAAGAGATGCCCATAGTGAGGCAGAGAGACGAATGACGGTCTGATGCACAGCCTCACCGCAACACACACTCGCACATACACAGCACACGTTAGAATAGAACACAAATCCAGTCTGAACCACTGTCTCCGATTCATTCGCGATTATCAACTTGCATACCTGCAAAAAAAAACCCTCTCTGGACAACCTCGATCCCATTTTATGGACAGGATTAGTTTTCAGTACAGATTTGCAAAAGTTATATTATGACTCTGTGCAACGTCGATGTCCAATTAGGAGGCAAGTAACTTAAGTA
The DNA here is from genome assembly GCA_916701645.2 of Sebastolobus alascanus. NCBI lineage: Eukaryota > Metazoa > Chordata > Actinopteri > Perciformes > Sebastidae > Sebastolobus > Sebastolobus alascanus. The sequence goes on from CAKAOJ020000005.1 coordinate 5,308,643, forward strand.
CACAACTAGGTGGTAGACATACATATTCTCTCTCTCGGCCCATCTCATCTGAGGTGTGGTGCTCGAATGGGAATTTGGAAAAATAAAAACAGCGCTGCTGCTGAGGAATAAAAAGCAGCAAGTCAGATAGCAGGCAGGTGCAATGTTAAGCATGTCTTAACACTTCCTGCAGCTGCTTCACAGGTAAAAGCCTTTCTATGAATATGGCTTTTAGTTGGTCAAAATTTACGCAAGCTAACATTTATAGGCAAAGCGCTGCAGGCACTTATTTGGACAAAAGTTAAACCTCCACCCTACGTGATAAAGATATGGAACTGTGCTGTCACTGACGCCGTTCTTGCTTTTGGCTTGTCATGTGTACACCGTGTAGTCTGTACTGATTGCAATATAAATGCGTAAATATGCTACGTTCAGAGCTAGTGACGTAGCATAAAAAAGTGAGAAAGACCGCGGGAGGGGAGGCGGATGGGTCCAACAAACAAACAAACGTTCAAGACCGGTGTTTTTTGTTTTGTACGCTACGTTGATGGTGACGTGTTTTTTAAGCGATGTTTGTGATGTGTTTTCCATACTTATATTACGTTGTTTCCGTATGCATTGTACAAAACGTGACACTGACACGCTGGGCACCCTGGACAAGGAGTCTCGCAGTTCAATTCAACCAAATAATAAACAATAGACCCTTAATAAGAGGGGGATGGATATTAATGAAGTCTATATAACACTTGTCAAAACCAGTGATAATGAAGTGTTTAAAAAAACAATGTTGACATCTCATAAACCTTACTGACACCTGGAGAAATTCAAAAACAAATGTCATTCAGGAAAAGGGCGATGGCTCAGTTGGCCTATATGATCATATCAATAACCAGTAAAAAATGACACTGCAGAGGACCGAGGACGCGGTTAGACCGTGTGCTGAACTGACATTTACGGGGGCGGTGGGTTATTATACATCAGAGCCAATCGTACAGCTGCTTTAGTATTTCCGAGATCTTCTTATCCCAAGTTTGTTGATGAGATTTTCTCCAGACCTTGAGCTCCAAGAGACGCAGGTCCAATAATGAGAGATTAATTTCTCACTCGAGTCGTGCGAGACACCAAACGGAGAGGATAGAGCGTCCGTCACGCTGAGCTGAAGTTACAGTCGAATCGGACTTCATTTGACTCTCGTTCTGCTGCCAAATACTCTAACCTGGCAGGATGACAGACTACAAGAACTCTGGCCAATAAACAAGCCACTAGAGGTCATGTGGCTTTTTGTTTACATGCCTTGGTTTGCCTGTAACTGTGCAGTCAGGAGAGCAAACCAAACACAAAAATGCAACAAAGTCAGTTTTTCCTTTTCTCTAATGAACACCAGACAAAAAAGACTTATGGTATGCTGTGACCAAAACCTTTAATACTGTTTGGACAGAAAAAAAAACAGGATTTTTGTGATTGTGGAGGTCCATTTGAGTGGTTTAACCTCACTAAAATGCTTAGGTACTAGACTTCTCAGTGTTCTCTTACCGACTAGATATGCACACCTACGCGCTGATTTTCAGCACTCAAAGCAAATGATTATGTCGCCCCATGATGGAATCAAATCCAAATTACCTGTGCTACACTGTTTGAGTGTGGTTAAAAAAATAGTGATTTTAAAAAGAAATAAAAATGCGAAGAAGCAATACCATGTGCGGCTCATATGATATGATATATTCATATGATATTGTGGGTTTTCCTATGAATGTCCAGCAACATGTGTCAATTTCCACTCGCTACATGCATACCGACTTTTCAAAATAAACTTCTGTCTTCACTGGAAGCTACTTGGTTAGGTTAGGGAAAAGATCGTGATTTGGGCTAAAATAAGTATGGAAGTGGTGTTACTTAAACCTGTGGTAGGCAGAATGTTTTTGGCATCATTGAGCAAAAATCCCATAATAACCTTTCAGCATATTGTAATTCAAGTGTTCTTAGAGAAAACTAGACTTCTGCACCTCCTCATGGCTCTGTTTTCAGGCTTTAGAAAATCTAGCAGCCTGTGAGAGGAGACTTTGGCCAATCACAGGTCATTTCAGAGAGAGAGCGTTCCTATTGGCTGTTCATTCAACGGAGGCAGCTGTCAATCACTCGCGAACTCCGATCAAACGGTCAAACTAGGCAGCGCTGATCAAATATGAAACAATATTCTGTTATGTAATGCCTATTTCTCGTTTTCAGAAATGTTTTCAGAAACATCTTGTAGTGTACTGTTTAGCTGTAAAATGAGAACGTTGGCTTGGTATTTCCTCAACTTATCCCAACATAGCTGCCGGGTCACAAACTTTCTCATTTTACAGCTAAATAGTACACTACAAGATGTTTCTGAAAACATTTTATGCGAGAAATAGGCATTACAGTAACAGAATATTGATTCATATTTGATCAGCGCTGCCTAGTTTGACAGTTTGATCGGAGTTTGCGAGTGATCGACAGCCGGCTCAGAGACGGCAAGGCTCCAGCTCGGCTGTGATTGGTTGTTCTCCTCCGGTCTGTGAAATCTTGTAGATGCCGTTAGGAGCACCGGAGGACACCGGAGGACACAGAGGCACATGATTTTTTTTCAGATTACCTGTCTCATGCACTACTGTCAGGATATAGTGACCGTTTAATAAAAATAACTTTTTTAAATCACATTAGCTCAAATTCTACCCACTGTTGCTTTAAGCACGGAAGTTACGAGACAAATGAGTTAACGTTGACTTCTGGTTTCACACAGGATACGAACACCAATCTCATGGGTGAAAGTCTGGTGTTTTTTGACTGACCCACCCATACTGTACACCCTGACCTTCTCACTATGCGTTTGTCGCTCTTTAGACTTCCTGGTTCGCGATTACGTGGATTATATATATAAATTGATTTCGTGGAATATATATGAATTACAGTGCATTACTTTCAGTTGAGACCTTAATTATAAACAGTATCCAAAACAGTACTATATTCCCCATGTTTACTCAACATTATTGCGGCCCGTTTTCCACAGCATGCCGAGAGACTTTACCTACATCGATTGGTTTCGGATCATTTCAGTACACTATGAAAATCAACATGCATAATATATCAAGGTGGATATTTAGTGCCCCCCCCCCCCCCCCCCCCGCTGCTGCAGTCAAGGATGCTCACATCCAGGACGTGAGAATAATGATAGAAGAAATAGTTTTCCTCGGTGCCAGAGGGGGAGTCGAATGTGTTGTTGCTTTAGAGTGGGAGCAGTCAAGGTGCCGGCTTTTCAAATTACCTCCCAAATTGGTAATGTGACCTGAAAATATTTGCCGTCTGAACTGAAAGCCAATAACGTATTTATCATCCATTTGGCTTCGCGAAAAATGTGTCGGACCGTATTTTCAGAAGGTGGAAGTGCTCCGACGCGACTGCACTAGTGTCGTGTTTACTGCTGGGCTTATCACACAACATGTTGGCTGTGTCCTTCAATGACACGAGCCCCGTAATGTCACCATAACGTTGTTGTTGCTGTTGTTGAGTGCAGCTAAACTAAGTGTGGCCTCAGAACAGTTAGTGGAGTGTTTGGATAAGTGGTGGCAGCAACCGCAGCAACCCTTTGAGTGACCTGCTCCCTCCAAAGCTCCAAGACAACGGGCCTCATGCAAGAGCATTTCAGTATTTTTATCCTAAATCCCTCTTACCGCATTCACCTTCTCAACTTATTTTACTGCACTAACTTGTCGTAAATCAATCTTTGCAGCCTGATGGATGCCACCTTTACACGAGGAGGTGCGTGTTTGTGAGATTTGATCATACGGACAATCAACACCCCTAAATCTCTACATAAGGCTACTTGTTCTGCTCCATTTGTGGGCAGGTTTTATTGATGAATAAGAGTAAGAAGAGGAGCTCAACACCGCAGAGCTTCGAGTCCCGCTGTCAGAAATCATCAGCACATCTTGCTGAAGCAAAGCGGTTCGTGAGTTAGACGGGAGGCTGTCAAGGTGATGAGACAGTCACAGAGATGGACACTATACGGTAGGTGATGTTGCACTGTCAGCTGTTATAACGGAGGATGATCCTGGACAGAGACCTGCATTAAGACCCCGAGGCAGCCGTGAGAATCTGCCTCGCACTAATCTCTATAAACAGATATCTGCATATGAATGCAGAGTCTTGTAGGCAAGGGGACAAGATTTTGGTATCGGGGGCGTTCTGGTTTCTGTTTGTAGTCCGAGAAGTATCGACCAATCGCGTTTGAGCGGGATTTGGTTGAATGCAGGTTAACAGTCCTTGTGAAGAGCAAAAGAGAGCTTAAAATTAGCTTGGAAACTAGCTACTTGCGCTTCGGGCTGGAACTAACGATTATTTTCATTGTTGATTAATCTGTCGATTACTTTTTCGATTAATCAATTAGTTGTCAGGCACAGCTTGTACATAACAAATGCATTCGCATTGGCATAATGGTCCAAAAGAAATAAAAAATGTAAGCGTTAGTAGAAGTATTATTTGTAGTTTCACATCTATTAGTTAATTTAGTGACAACTACAAACCAGAGCCTCAGTGTGATTTGAAACCGTTCCGATTTTTTACATTTTTTTTCCAATAGTTGACAACTAATCGATTAATGGATTTATCATCGCAGCAGTACTTATTGTGAAACAAATCAGGTCATAGATGTCGCCTCTCAACTCCGACTAATGCTAATCGGACTGTAAAAACAATGACCGGCGCACGAAAGAGGATAGCCGTTATCCGGATATCTGACCGATAGTTGATGGGTTCCGAGATTGGCCTCGCTCCAACTGAACGGTATAAGATGCCATGCCGATATGACGATAAAATTATGACATAAAAAAAAAAAGATATTTTCATTTTATTTGATTTTGGTATCACATCTAATCTCCAAATCAAATTAATTTAGATTAAGGCATTTGAACTCTAAAGTCAAACAAGTGTGCAGAGAGGCAATCTGTACACGAGAGGTCTGAAACAACTCGTGAATAAAAAGAGAAAATCCTAAACGTGAGTTGAATTGGTGAATTGGTGCAATTTAAGAAGGAATATTTCCGTGGGAGTCACTCACGCCCATTGAGGCGAGGCCCGTTGAGCACAGAGCTAAAAACAAACCAGCTGAGAGATCCAGTTTTGCGCGCGGCAGTCCAGCTGTTAAATCATCCTGATCCCTAACACGGCGTGTCATCGTGCCGAGTTACTTCGAGTCTTTTGCGTTCTGTGTTCTTCGCACTGTGGTGTTCAAAATGAAGTTTCCGTTGCATCGTGGACTTCCTGTCGTGTTTCTAAAGCGCCCTTTTCGACCGCTCTTACTGTCGAGCGCCGCTCGGATTGAAAATCAACTGCAAGCAAAGTGTCAAAGTTGACGCATGCACGTTAGGCATTAACAGACAACGGAGATAAGCTTTTTTTTTTACCTCAATTTCAGCGTCGTTCCTAATCGGCCCTGACAACAGGATGACGTTAGTGCACACCCAGTGATCACCAGGGGACCCACAAAGCCCTCTGCTGCTATGCAGTCATTCCGGGCCCAGACACTCTGCTGCAGCTTATTGTAGACATAAAAATGACTTTTCCCTCCTCGTTGCTCTCAGCACTCCAGACTGATGCCGGCAGCAAGGTGACGCCGACTATCATCGCAGCCGTTCGTTATGGCCACTCGCGCTGAGTAATGCTTTTTACATTAAGATCATAAAGATTATCCTATTGCTCAGATGGGTTTTCATGCCCGTGGCGTATCTCGTCTACTTCAGATTTTTTTTTTCCTCCGGCTGCTGCTGCCGGTGTCCTTTCTGAACCGCGACTGTGGCGTCGTTTCGCTTTTAAAACGGGGGAAAAAAAAAAAAAGCGACGTCGGTGGGAGAGCTCGTATATTGTTGAGACAAAGAAATCAATGCTCTTTTGTCCCCTGTGTGGGTTTAAGAATAACGCAGTAACGCAGTAATTGCAATTCACAGCATATTTGCTGCTTTATGCTTAATGGAAAAATAACAGCATACAGTCCGTGGGCGGTTTTATTATAGTTTTTCTCATATTACTGTGACTATACAGAACTCCAGATTGTGACTTTGGAGGGGGGGGGGGGGGGGCCGAGGAGACGTTTAACACCAAAAAAAAGGTATACACAAACACTAGACCTCAAAACCAATAGAGAACTTAATATCGATAAATTCCCAACAACAGCAGCACCGCCGCAAATAATGAAACATATTTAGCAATGTCACAGAACAACCGCTGACTTCCATTGCACCCCCAAGGGAACGATGTAACTCCGGAGACCATTGTGGCACAAGGCCAGGTTCAGTCTTACTGGGTCAACAGATGCTCAGAAAAAAAAAATGCCACTAGACAATTTATCATAAACACACCGACACACTCTATGTAATCAGACATCTTACGCACTCGTTTATTTAGCCCACGATATTTGCAGACGATTCGTGTTTGTCTGTGCTTACCTATACAGACGTCTATCTTGCCCTTGATGGCAGCTTCGTGGAGCGGCGTGTAGTTCCAGTTGTCTCGGGCGTTTGGGTCGGCCCCCTGACACAGCAGCAAGGACACCACCTGGAAACGACATGCAGAACATTTACTCTTTATTTGGCAAAAAAAAAAACATGAAATCCGAGGTGCTTTCTATCCCCCATGGTTGTTTTTCCCCTACTCCAAGCAGGAAACACTGTCTTAGCATTGACAACCTAATAATGCTGGTTAACCTGTTTGATCGACCTACTGTAAGCTGGTTTTCACCACAACCCAGGGCTGGGTATATCATCTGAACTTTCTCGATACCGGTGCGAATACAATACCTGAATTTTGGAAGTGATATCAAAATTATACTTCTTTCCCTACGTTAGATTGGGGAATAACCTTTTTTTTTTTTTTTTCATGTAACAGAATCTTCTCGGTGCATCGGTGTTGCTTTGTCAAAAGCATCCATTCATAAATTTCACTGCCGAGCCCTAACGACATCAGTGCCTGCACCGATGCCACACCAATGTGCCTGTCAATCTCAGACTCCATCTATACCCTCACTCGTGTTATAAGATGCCCAGATACTCCTTTACTTCTGACAGCAACTTGCTCCCAACTTGAAGGGTCTAATCCTCCATTTTCCGGCAGTGATATTCCACAATCCAAAAGCCAGGACCCTAAAATCTAACTAGAACCGTATAGGGTTCTAGCTTGTCCCCATAGGAGAACCCTTTTTGGTTTCCTGGTACAGTTTTTTTTTTTGGGGGGGGGTGGACTGGGGGGACCTTTTATTATAACATTAAAACATGTTTTCAACAATCCCTGAAGAACTCTTTCTTCCAAAAAGGGTTCTTTGGATGAAAAGGGCTCTGAATGGAGTCTTACAAAAAAAAAAACCCTTTCTTCAAAAAAGGGTTCTTCTTCTTCGCACTTAAAGGTGCAGTGTGTCGTATCTGGCGACATCTAGCGGTGAGGTTGCAGATTGCAACCAACTGAAACTTCTCCCGTGTGCCATGCGTGTAGGAGAAATGCGATGGCTGACGCAAAAAAAAGTGAAAACACGAATGGACCTATCTAGAGCCAGTGCTCTGTGAAGAGGACTCGCTCCGTATGTAGATATGAAGGGCTCCTTCTAAGGAAACGAAAACACGACGATTCTTATTTTCAGGTGATCATACACCAAAGAAAACATACTTATACTTATACTTATAGATTCCCCTAAATGTTACACACTGTTCCTTTAAACCAAAAAAAAAAAACACATAAAAACCGAGGCAAACGACCACTTTCAGAGGTGCCACTGTGTCGCGGCTGAGTGATTGGTTTCAGTTTGGACGGCGTTCGCTCTCATCAAAATGCTAATCGTCACCCAGTGATCACACAGCTGCATTAGCACGCCGCCACTCTGACACGGTTGCAAAGTGCTGAACTGAAAGAGAAGCTCTAAAAGCCTCTAAAAACAATCGAAACTGTAAACATTAGATTGATCACTGTGGTTAATGGCCAGAAGGACAAGAAGCATTAGCACATCAGTCACGGATATTCCAAAAACATCATCATGCGTCGGGCGTGACCGGAACATCAAAGCGGTAGCGATGACAATTTCTCAATGTTGGTCTTTAAGGCTGACTGTGCACATTTATAGTATACGGGCAAACAGAGCGGATTTGCATATTTGGACAGAATAATCTTTTGCTCTCATAAATACACTGATTACGGTTTACTCCTGAATCCATTCTGTATTTTACCACCAAGGCCAGTTCTTGTGAACAAAACTGTCCTCCCATCTTTTTTTTTTTTTATCACCAGGAAATCATTAATAAAGTATCAACTTGTTTGTTTGCAAGCAGGATATTGGAAGAGTGGCACACATTTTCCACCTCTGTGTCGCCCTAATGGGTACTCGCACTCCCTTATACTGCACTCGTGTGGATTTGTGGATCTTCGGCATGCTTGCTCACCCAGAACAAATGGTATCATACTACTGCACTAGCATAGTCAGAGTGTGAGGTATAAAATGCCTTCTGAAAACAGCAGAGTAAAAAAAGTTCCATCTTCCATTTTGTGAAAATACATTTTTTTTCGTAGTCGATTAGTCGACTAATTGGTCGTTTTGGTCTTAGTCGACTAAGATTTCTTTTAGGGATGCACCGATACCGATAGCGGACCGATACTGACTGAAATAGCTGGACAATCGTGACAATGGGGTCGATCTAAACAATCCAGTTCTATGTTTGTATTCAGTATATACTGGAATTTTAATTCCTGTTTAAGTTTTGACCAATTTCTTGCTGCATTAAAAAGGTTTGCGCTAATTCCTCTTAATTTTGAAGTTTTTTACCAATTTGCTGGTGTACGATTTATTATTTTAATAAGAAATAACAATTCAACCAAGTTATATCTATGTATTTATGTGTTGCATTTTATTTTACAAAGTTAGGAAAGCAATTTTAGGAAAGTCAAGTCTGATGTTGCCTTACAAATAAAAGAGTGATCCCAGTCACTTCCACACAGTGAGGCACACAGCTTATTAATGAAACGTTCGGTACTCGGTATCGGTTAATACTCGAAATTCAGGTATCGCTATCGGTATTGGGACTGAAAAAGTCAGAGCATCCCTAATTTCTTTAGTCGATTAATCATTTTTTCATGCTGAATGACTTATTTCCAAGCAACTTGTGGTCACATCTCTGGTAAACACAAGATTTAAAGTGGTGCTTTTGTGTGTGATTCTTTGAGGAGAAACTCGGTTTCACAGATCTGTCGATTAAAATCAACTAATCGATAAGTCAACAAAATCGTATAAGCGTGAGTCGACTAAAAACGGCTTTTTTTTTGCGGACAGCCTGAGTCTGAATAACTATGCTTCAGAGACACAAACTTTCCAACACGAATGTGGCCAAAAAGGAAATACTAGGGCATCAACGTGTGAAGTCTCACCTCGGAGTGACCAAATGAGCAGGCGTTGTGAAGCGGGATCAGACCCCCGTCGTCCCGTGCGTGCACGTTAGCGCCGGTCTGAAGCAGGTGGTCCACCACATCTCTCCGCCCAAAACCTGAGAAAAGATCAGAAAGAGGAAGAAGGAATAAGGAGACTGAACCGTGTTGTCCAGTAGAAACTCTAAAAAAGATTTAAGAGATGTTTTCGGACATCCTAAAACTCTGATTGAGTCATTTGTGTTGATAAAAGCAGCCACGCGGCTGAAACAACAGGCTGCCATCTCTGTTTTCTATTTGATTCCTGTTTCGTGTTAATAATTCATACGTACTCTAAATTGTCTTCTGGGTTTCTTTCTATTTATACATCTGCACACGTGGCAGCTGTTTGGGGAAAGCGGCGTACAAGTGGAGCTTGTGATGTCTTCACTACAAAACGTGCCGTGGGACTCGAGAGAAGCTGTTCATTGTTCAAGCTGCTGAGGATTATAAAGGCCTGAGATGTAAAACAGCTGTGCAAGTTTTTCCTCTTTTATCTTTTTTTTGTCTGCACCGATGAAAGTATTAAAAAACAGTCAAGTCTGGAGATGAAGAGTCAGAGTGAAGATGAGCATGTTCCAGAGACGTGGACCATAAACAAGTACAGTGAAGATTCAAACTATTGTTGAGATGATTGAGTCCTCTCTATGTCTTGCTTGTGGCAAAATTGGCTTTCATAGATAAGTCTGTCATTGGTTGTTTTGTTGCAGGCATGTTTGCAAATCTTTTGAAGCAATTTCGGTAAATTTCATTGGCCGACGAGAACGCTTAAAGGGGAACACCACCACCTAAATTAAGAATTCCAATATGTTATTTCCATGGCCTAGGAAAGTTCAATCAATATTTGGGAACATTAACTACTCTGTCTCAATTGTAGTTCTATTATAGTGTAGTGTTCTCACACAGAAAATGTTCCCATATACTCAGAACATTCCCCTGGGTGCTCTCAGCGTCATCGAGAACATCTCTCCCCATTCATTGTCTATGGAGCAGCTCCACACTTTATACCCTATGACACCACAAATTTGAGTTTTAGCACTCTAGTGATGGATTTGGGAGAGAGTTGTTCATGTTTACTAATATTTTTGGACCGTCCTAGACCCTAGGAATAACATGTATGAATTTTGAAACAGGGCATAGTTCCCCTTTAATGAAAATGCTCACCTGCCGCAGACTGTAAACTGTATACCGGTCAGTTTTTTTGACATATTCTGAAAAATACTTGTGCATTTTGCAATTTGCCTGAGGTGTTGTTGGGTACCTTAATTTAAAGAGAATATCATAGACTTTAATATTTTGTTAAGACAACTTTTTATGCTAATGATATGCTTCTGTTTATAGGGATTTGTCAGTGCTGTATCGTGTCTTTCTGTTGGCCTTGCATCCATCTCTTAACCGATGAAGCAACTGTAAAATTACTGTGCAGCTGCAATGCTTGACTCACAAACTGAAATGTCAGCCCTATCCTGATTTAAGGTTATTCTTAAGTATGTTTCTACCAAAATGTTTCACAAATCTTAAGATAATTTCCACATTCTTTCCACCTATTAGTGCAAAATTAATATTCTAAAAAAAAAAGGAGCAAAATTAGAGGTACAACAGCGCGAGTAACTCAAATTGTTGAATTGCTCTGCTCATACATAATGTGTGGTGTACCTGCCTGTCCTTTTGAACTTTATTATTTCGGATTCTGTAACATCAGATGGCAGCAATACAAAAGATGCTTCCTCCACACTGCTGGAAATTATAAAACTAGAAGAAGCAAAAGCAGCAGATCTGCTTAGGTTCTACCTAATTACTGTACAACATCCTCAAAGCTTTTCAAAGCTACTCTTTGTTATCTTGTGAAAATGATTTCATTATACTGGTACCCTGTTTTAACAAGACTTTAAACTTAGATAACTGAGAAAGGGAGATAGGGGATTTGTTTAAGACAACAGAAGTAGCTAAACATTAACTTTTTAGCTTGAAATAATCAGACTAATGTTAAATGTTACTGTGAAAAAAAAGGGGCATCAACAGGGTAAATGTATGTTACATGAAATGTTTTGGAAAATTAATTTAAAAGGGTTTTTTTTTTCTTTGTTGGTGCATGTCATATATTTTTCTGCTGATATTACTGTTGATTGTTATTCTGAAAACTGTTGTTGTGGTAAAACTAGCCTACAGCTAATTGCTCATTTCAGCTAGTGTTTATTAGCTAGGCTACTTTCTGGCCACTCCCACTCCATAATTTATTACATTGAATGCACCTGGGCTGCACAAACAGTCCGAAAAGCGTGTTTAAACAATTATGTTTACCTGCAGCGAAATGCAGGGGGGTGGATTTGCGTCCTGCCATGTCTTTGGCGTTCACATTCAGCGCGTCCACTTGTTTCTTCACCCTCGAAACATCCCCGTTTCGACAGGCTTCGAACAGCTCCCTGAACGCCCCGTTTGCACCACCACCGCCGCCGCTGCTGCTGCTGCTGCTGGCCGCGTCACCGCTGCCCGAGTCGGGCGTAGAGCCGGGGCTGGTCCCGCTACCCTCGGTGGTGGTCGGGGAGCTACTGCTACTGCTAGTAGTGCTAGTGCTGCTGCTACTGCTGGCGGTGAGGGCCAGAGCCGGGGAGGTGGTGGTGGTGGTGGTGGGAGAGGCAGGGCTCGCCTCACCGTCAGCCTTGTCCATCCCGCATTCGCGGGGAAGTAGGGTGACATCGTCGGCGGGTGCAGGCGGAGAGCCAGGCGGGGTGACGCGGGGCGGGGAGGACAGCAGGGAGTTTGGCTGCTGCTGCTGCTGCTGCTGAGAGGAGCGACGAGGCGTCGCCATTTTCACAACACAACAGTCCCCACTAGCAACAAACACACCGACAATTTCCGGCCTAGGAAAGTCAACTTCCGGTCGGGTTTTACTGGGATTACAGCAGGCTACGTTTACGAGACTAAAAAAGTTCATTAAGATTTACTGGGATATCAGGACAACTTATTAATTAGTAGTAAATTGTTTATGCAGCTTTACGGACTAAATATCTTGTAAAAACAAAATGTGTTTTCTTGCCCATTCACACAAATGTAGCCTATGTTTAGCTTATCTTAAATTTTGTATTTGTCTCTGTGAAATGTTTATATTACAAAATGAATATAAATATAAACAAAGTATGTATATATATAAATATACATACTTTGTTTATATTTATATTTTATATATATGGATATAACTTTTACATTCATTCGAGTTGTGTTTCTGCAGGCTACATCTGTTGGTACTCAAGTTACTTATTTTCTTTGTCTGGTGATGCTTGCTGTCTAGTGTACTATTTTTGTAACAAAACTAATAACTCTTCATTTTGGTTTAGGCCACATAATGGAGTTATTGGACTTTGTTGAGTGAATGTCAGTTTTATTTTTGAGCCTTTACTTACGCACATACAGATCAGCAATTCACAAAATGACATTCATTTTATATGTGAGGTGTTATTTTAGCTCAATGTGATGTGGTGGAGGAGTTGAATGATGTCAGCTGGCTTGGCTGAACACAATATTGCCACCTAGTGGAAGCTCTTGGTAATAACATCCAAATACAACCAACACAAGAATATACTGTCAAAATTATGCAACAGGAATAAGACAGACAAACTAGTGTACCGACAATATGTGTCACTAAACTAGTATATAATGTAATCTTTTCTTTTTCTTTTACAGAAACAACATTTTACAATGATCTAGTTTTGCTGGTTTTAATAGTTGTCTAATGTATCTATTTGCAAAAAAAAAATCAATTTATGAAGGAAAGCTTAAAGGGATGTATTTCTGATTGATTGACAGGTGACTCAGCCTAGACTCTGCCATGTTAGTCGCCACACCGGTTTTGTCTTTATTGTTTCCCCTCAGCTCCACCCAAGCTAGAAATTTTTCATGCAGAAATTTATCACAGACTACTGTATGTCAACATACAATCTGTGGTGGTGTTGGTGGCATAATGTAATGTGTAGTTTCCAAGTGCTGAGCTGCATGTTTTGCACTTCAGAAAGAAATGAATGAAAACTCCAACTACATGAAGGCTGTGATTTGAGCCCAGAACATTCTCGCTATAAAGCCACTGTGACTAATGACTGAGACACATGAAAAATAGACACCTTACACAGAATTTTGGATAACTTTTCTTTTCGTTTACCAATAGAATATTCTATTAGTTACATTAACTGGCCACCAGATAGCAGCAGACATGCTGCAAGAAAATGTTACAGCCTTGCAGGTTTACAACACAAACTATGGCATTTCTCTCATCACTCTCCCAAAATAATTTTTGGATTTAACATATTTTCCCACAAGAGAAATTATGAATTGAACAACAGATATAGACTGAAATGAGTCTTGTATATAATCAAGGTCCTCATGTTTGCAAGTTCCTCAATCCTAAATCATTAGCATTGTGAAGTAAAGTTGAAAAACTTAACATTTATTTTGTTCATGAACTTGATTAAAGCCTGAAAGATATCTCCGAACAAAAGTAAAAGAACAGTAAAGACTTTTTTCTGTCCTACTTTTTTATTTGGAATAAACTAATTTGGTCTTAAATTCTATACCCTTGGCTTCAAACTGATCACATGCATGATGTACACAATTTATGCTCATACACATAGCTGATAATGGGCTCTCAGGACCTGAAGAATGAGAACTACGAGGAATCTATTACACAGCATCGGTGTTATGTGTGTGTGACAACCAGCTCGTTTGTATCCAAGAATCATATCCAACAAATATTAGCACATCGTTGATGCGTTACGCAACGAATCGTGAAGTGATCTGCGACACAAATGCCACGATGAATGAGATCACATAAAACAAAACATGCAGGGTCATTGTGACATTCAGAAATTAAAAACCGGAAACAAAGATAGCTGTTACTCAACTGTGATTTGTCATTTTTTTTAAAAGATAAATTTGAACTTCTACATGTAAAACTTGATAACTATACCCAATAGATACAATTAAAGGATATAAGCATTCAAAAAACTGTCTAAAATAAAACAAAAACAATACATTTAAAAGCAAACTCATTGACCAAGAGCACTATTTTTCAGATACTTTATTTAAAAAGAAGGTAGAAGATAAAGAAAAAGCTACGCTTCTCGGAAGAACTTGGAAATGAGAGAGCTCTAAGAGAGCTTTTCAAGTCTTGTTTTAACTGCAGGCTGCAGGGTGTGTTTAAAAAGCCAACATCTCTGCTTAAAGCCAAAAAGGTCAACCTGATTAGTCACATCGAGTTTATAAGCCACAGACAAATTATATTCATTTGTGGCTTTATCACATTAATTATATCATTACCTGCACCTTAAAATACATCTTGGCCATAGCAGTACTACTACTAGTAGTGGTGGTAGTAGCACCAAAAGGCCAGGTACATATGGAAATATACTGTGTTTCACAACAGATCCTCTGCAGTTTTTATGTGGTACAGGTACAAGTAAAGTAACGATGTGACATGTGGTGACTGCTTGTAGAGGAGATAAAAAAGGACTGTGGGGGTGAGTCAGAGGATGAGTTTGTTCCGTCTGATCGGTTAGGTGACATACCTCTCATACCTCCTTCAACTGCTCGTTGTGTGTCAAAGCTCAGAATAAAAACAAAACAACCCCAACGCCCTCAAGAACACATGACTTGAAAGTTTGAATTTGTGCAGTCAATGACAATGATTTCACACATTTAAAGGAAAAAACACACACACACAAAAAAAACACAAAAAGCTGGTACACTGGTAACTAAACTGCAGCTGCAGTTGCCAGTGTTTGCATAGAATCAGTGTCTCATGTTGTCCCACTGAAATAAGCAGTTCTTTATGTTGTCAGTCTTTCAAAATAAAAGTTATTAGAGCTCCTGTTTTGGAGACTCCAGGCAGAGCAGTTGATCACAAAACTTGTCACACTGGGGTAGAAATGTAATGAGATGTTGATGACCACTAGAAGTTGTGAATTGGTCTGTTTAAACAATGCAGTCTCTGGGCCTATCACCAGCTGTTCTCAGGTTGTTCAGTTCCTGAATCACTCCTGAAATATGTACAAGGACGAGAGGAAGACAAACGCAAAGAGGCAGAAAGGAATTCGAGCTGTTGTCAGATGATTCCTGCGAAACCACATTCTTACCCACACATGTAGCCATTGTGTCATTTTCAAACCAAAGCAATCGTAATCTCTGAGTCTCTGAGACATGTTCGACTAAAGCTGATCACACGCTGGGAAAAGGGAATTTTGTAATGAAGATTGTGGTGGTTCAATTTGTAAAAATAGCATGTCTTCCTGAGCTGAGGCTCCAGTCAAATACAATGAAATGAAGTGATACTTCAGACTATAGAAGGTCTAAAAGTCATGCACAAGTCTTACTGCTGAAGTGTATGTCTTAAATTCATATTTTAAAAAAAAAAAAAGTCTCATTCTTGTTTTATTGTATTAATTGCATCCCACCCCTCACCATTGTGTTAAATAAGCCCATATGCTGTGATGTCTTACCCCTGGTGAACAAAACTTAGACAGAACT
Organism: Sebastolobus alascanus; assembly: GCA_916701645.2. NCBI lineage: Eukaryota > Metazoa > Chordata > Actinopteri > Perciformes > Sebastidae > Sebastolobus > Sebastolobus alascanus. The sequence goes on from CAKAOJ020000005.1 coordinate 5,324,588, forward strand.
TCCCTACATTTTTTTTTAAGTCGACAAAGAGCTGAAAAATCCAAATATATTGTGATTCATCCATAAAAAAAACGTTGGGAAAGCTGCTATTAATCATGCATTATTTGATTGTTTATGTGGCAGCCTTTCCTCTATAAGCAGACAGACTTTTACTTCATTGGAGTCAGTTATATAACTATCATTTTTTAAAGTTTTTGGGGACTGCAATATTTTATAACAGAAATCAAAAGTTCATGGAACAAAAACAATTTGGGTGCGTAAAAGGAACTTGTTTTGAAAACTCAAGCAAGCTCAATCTAGATCGTTTTCTTGTTGTTTATCACATCATCACACATTTGCATGATAAAAGCTTCGTCGAAACTCCCCTCCCCATCTCTCTCTCTCTCTCTCTCTCTCTCTCTCTCCCCCAGTCTTTGCTGTTTGCAGGTAGAGATGAAAACGCTCTGATCCCTGCTGCGCACTGCGCGCCACACCTGTCCTATTTGGGGACAAAGCCCCGCCCATTCAGGTTTCAGTCGGACTTGTTTTTTTTAAGAGCAGCTGTTGAAGCTGTCAAAACTCAGTCGCTCCTGTCTAAAAATTACTACACTGAGTTTTGGAGTAAGGACGCACACATCATCACCACCAACAGCAGCAGCAATCATGCCGAGGCGATCGACGCAGGAGTGGATCCGCTTATCCCTGCGCACCCCGGGCCTCCTGATCTTCGGGATGGTTCTGTCCCCCTGCGGCTGGATCCTGAACCTCACCGCCACCGTGGCCCCGAGCTGGAGGACCCTCAACAACCTCCCCAGCACCCCGGCGAACGAGTTCATCCAGCAGGGCATCTGGGAGATCTGCAGGGCCACCACGACCAACTCGAGGCTGGACTGCAGCCTGCAGGACACCACGTATTTCGGCAACCAGATCATCGAGGTCGCCCAGGGTCTGATGGTGGCCTCCCTCATCGTGACTCTGATCGGGCTGGCCGTGGCCATCCCCGGGGTGCGCTGCTGGACAGACAGGCCGAACTGGACCGTGGCGGGCCTGGGCGGAATTCTGATCTTCCTCTCGGGCGTCATGACCATCATCCCCATCGCCTGGTACACCCACATCCTCAAGACGGTCACGTCGGTGTCCCCCCTCATAGACGTGCAGGTCGGCTACTGCATCATCCTGGGCTACATCGGCGGGATATTCGAAATCCTGGCCGGCTTCGTCATGTTCATCGGGATCTGCCGCTGCTGCGGCGGGAAGAACCGAGGAGAGAGGCGGCTGGAGGAGGTGGCGGCCACCCGGTTCACCCACCAGAAGCCGCCGACGAGACGGGTCGACGTGCCGAGCCTGAACCGGGCCAGGAGCACCGCCAGCAGCAGCGTGCCGTACTCCAAGGACTCCATAGACGAGGACGTGTCCTTCCCCCGGGCCAAGAGTCCCGCAGCCCGGTCAGTCAACACCTCCTCCGACGGCAGACCCTATGATGCCGACCTATGAGAAGCTGCATGCTCCACATCTGGATCTCCATGGAGACAGGAGAGGAAGACGACTTAAAGACGGGACATGACTATTTGGCAAAAGGGACTGAGAGTGGGAAATGTTCTAAGAAGAATCAATGGTAATTACGCAATAATTTATACAAATCTACAAATCTAGCCCAATTTAGTCTATAATATTCTGGAGTATTAGTATAGCATACAATAACATAGGACATAACACCATAAAGTTGAATTATTTTAAAGGAATATTGAAGGAAAAGCCTGGAGAGATCAAACACCCATTATGAAATCAATGTAAACTCACTATTAAGTGAAGCAGGATCACTTTAAACACTCTCTGAGTATTATTACATTCATTAGGACAGCAATAGGCTACTTGAAGGCATATAATAGTGCTAAATGATGTGTGAGTTACAGAGCCAGGGCTGCAGTTTAATGTGGCTACAGATGAGACTCATTATAGCTGGGTTATGATTAGCCTAATTCTAACATCATTACGATGCAGGACATGGGTGTGTGCTTCGAGCAGTGCAGTGAAGGTAACGACGGGATGAATACACTATTGTGAAAGTAACAAATTCTGTATTATTGTAATTCTGCAAACGATGCTGAACTCCATTTGTAATTAGTCCTCATCTTTAAGGAAGCTTATGCATTTTTTTTCTCTCCATTTTTATGTAAATACTGTTTTCTTAGCACTTTACAATTATGGCCAACCTTGTAGGACAACAGGCCACCTGTTGAATAAAAAAAAGCATCCAGAGGTGATCAATTTTGTTCTGTGATACAAGTGCTGTTTAATAAATGTGCACTGTTGCCCAATAACAGATGTCTGAGTCCCATTCCTCAACTTAATATAAAAAAAATCAGATTTTACTAGAAAATAAATATATATTTTTTTTAAGATATTTGCAGTGAGGTTAAATGTTTTGTTGTAGTTTTGTCAGCAGAAATGTTATTCTAGTGCGTCTAGAGCAAGAATCCATTATGGGCACTATTCAAACACACATACAGACAGGCTACATTTTGTGTTTCATCTTTGCCTCCCTGTCTGCTCACTCTTGTATACGTACGCAGACAATGTTGCCCGACCGGTCTGAGAGGTTGGGTGCTTTCAGCATCTTGTCTGACAACATTACCTCTTCTGTTTAAACTGGCTCGACATCTCAAACAAGGCGACACTGTAGTCAACAAGTGTCCCTCTATAGCCTCCCTGGTAAGTCTTTTGTCGTTAAATTGGCTTCCAAGAAGAAATCACGATGCAGTTCTCCCTGCAGGACTCTGAATGACACAGTTAGATGTAGAGTGAAGGCCCTTTTCAAAGTAAAAGTTAACAGTTTTTATGCTGTCAGGAACAGACACAAGAACAAGGCACTGGCATAATGAGTGCATCAGCTGCTACAGATGTAAAAACAAGAATAAGAACAAGACTGTTGCTATACTTGTGTTGAAACAACTTAAGAAATAGTACATTTAACAGCCACTCTGATTCTGGGCGCTCAGAGTAGTCAACCGGGATGGAAAATCCTGCAGATTGGGCCATAATATCAGAAATGTGGCCTTTTGGGTAATAATTGCAGGAGAAATAATGTCAGTAAGCCAGGTATTGTTAATATCAGGCTTAAAGCTGCAGTCGGGAACTTTGAGCAAATATGATAAAAAGTTATTTTTATTATCAGGACATAACGATCATTATGTCCTGACAGTAGTGCATGAGATAGATAATCTGTGAAAAAACACCCTGTTCCTCTGCGCCTCCTAATGTTTTCAGAAACATATTTTAGCGTACTGTTTAGCTTAGCCGCCATGTTGAAAACAGTCGACCAAAACCAAGCACCGCCCACCGGTTGGAGCAATCTTTCTCATTTTATAGCTGAACAGTGCACTACAAGATGTTTCTGAACACATTTGAGGTGAGAAATAGGCATTACAGCAACAGGATATTGATTCATATTTGATCAGCTCTGCCTAGTTTGACCGTTTGATTGGAGTTCACGAGCAGCGATTGACAGCTGCCCAGAGACTGCTCGACTCTGATGGTTGTTTACCCTCAGGCGTGGTGGAATCTTGCAAATGCCATTATTAGCACTAGAGGACAAAGAGGAGCATGTTTTTTTTTCAGATGATCTGTCTCTCACTACTGTCAGGATATAGTGACCGTTTTCTAAAGATAAAATTTGTTATCATATTTGCTCAAAGTTACCGACTGCAGCTTTAATTAATTATTCCATTTCATGGTAACAGTGACACACCCAAAAGACGAAAAGACGTATTCACTGGCTTCTGCGTTTGAGCTGATTTCTAAAAGAGGATTTCAAGATTTGTAGTGTTTCACATGTCTACTGTCCATTTAATTGCCAGATAGAATGCAGTGACTCACAAAATGACGGTCCAAGATGGGTGGGGTGAGGATAGATGGCACATTTAGGGTGTGACGAAAGACGCCAGTTTTTATTTATAGTCTCATGGGAAGCTATTCCTGTCTGTCCACTCACAAAAGCTACACAAAAAGTTGAATTGCATTTCCATAAGCTTACATAAAGTTGGGAAACTCACAAGAGATGGATTAACTCTTGTGCCCTCCTTTAAAAAAGTGGCTATGTCGTTATAGGGGGCAAAAATGTCTGCATCTAAAAACTGCCATAAAATTATATTAATATTATAAGTCTTATAGCCAACTTCAGTTCTGATCACAACTACCAAATATTCAGTAATTATTTTAACCCTTTAAATGCCAGTTTGTTTTTACATAATGTTGTTTTTTTTTTATGAAAAAAAAAAACAATTATTTTCTGTATACTACTTGCTAGAGGGATTTTTATTTACACTTTTGGGGTATGGGATATGTCAATGATTAGCCATAACATTGATTTTGATGCATTATATATTTTATTTGTATGCAGGAAACCAGGATAATAGCATGAATTTGCCCCATAGGACATAAGCAATTTGGTAGAAAAGTAAAAAGCAGTCTAGACTGAAAGCCTGATATAATAGAATGCATGATTTTATGCTGTAATGGCCGTGGGATCAAAAACTGGTTTTAATGGGTTTCAATGGGGACATTTTTGTCCATAAGGGTCTGAGTATCTTTATTTTGGCTAAACAGTTTATTATAAGAGCTGAGGATGAACTTCCAAAATTTAAAAAAAAAACAACAACAAAAAAACCCTAACACCAAAAATGCTCAAATTTGCATTAACACAGCCATAATGATTGAAAAAATAATGAAATATCCTGACTTAGTGTCTAATATGGGTTAAGTTCCAAAAATCCTGGATCCTACATTTCCTATAATGCAACCAATAGCACTTTTACATCACACTCTTCCTTCTTATTAAATGCCCACATGCTCCAGTTTGTAAAGCAGGTTTTCTACTAAAAAGTTGCAGTCTCAAATCCTGAGCCAAAATGACAACACCAGGGTTATATTATTAGACTTTTGAAAGCTCCTCCTCAGCCACAGAAGACATGATACAACTCTTTTGACAGACAGCTAGTAGGCAACTCCCCAGTGGCTATTAACCCTACCATTATGCAAGTAATCAGAGGAGTTTCTCTTTAATAATCAAACATTCCTCTTTCCGTAAAAGGCGTCGACATAGTCTCACCCTCACGGCAGATCCTTCCTGTTCCTTGTTGTAACAGATACATATTTATATTTCAGTCTGCATGGTTGCATTTTGAGTTATGAAGCCGATACTATCCTGTCACTGGATCCCAGAAAGAGGCTACAGAGGCAGCGGTGCATGTTTTGGTGTAATCACAACACACAGACTGACAGCTGGCTGGTGTCAGTGTTAATGCACATTGACACGCTATAGAAGAAGAACTATTATATATATATATATATATATATATATATATATATATATATATATATATATATATATATACTGTATATATAACTTAGTAATGATTTTAAAGGGACACATCCATTACTTATTATTTTTTATTGTTTGGATAGCATAAAAGATACTTATTATCAACTTGTCAAACGTTAATGTAACTTAATATTATCAGACAATTAAATAGCTTTTTCTTATAGGACAATGACAAGCTAGCTGCTAGCATAGCTGCAAACTGTAGGCTAGCTTGTGAATGTCTGATTGAGGACTAACAATGGACAAGTGACTCAGCTGTGAAAACAGACTGATACTAAGTTTTGAAATAAAGTGCTACAGTTGTTCTTATCTCGTCTTTCCTGTGAAATCCTGCACAGCTCCAAATAATTCATGACAAGAAAAGTTGCATCTTTACTTTTTCAGCAATAAACTGCAAAGTTTTACCTGAGCTATATCCACCAACACAGGATACAATCTATATTTACACAAATCTGTGGAGTTTATATATAGGCCTATTTGTTGGGGGCTGTATACACTTGATTTGATAGCTGGTGAACATAAAACACAATACAGAACAAAAAGTGTATGTGCAGTAAAGGTATTGTAGTCGTGAATTAAATACAGTTGCTCGTGTTAAACAGTGTGCACTAACTGACAGTGAGTGGCTTTATAATTACAGAAATATACATGCCAATGAAGTTATCCATAAGAATAGACGTCCTTGACAATTGCAGGGGCGTGGATGCACAAGTTTGTCCGCAGATCAGCTTGTTCCACATTTGCAAAGCTATGTCTGTACAGAGCTAACATGAGAACATCTAATCTACCGGGAAGTAAAAAACAATAGTTGCTAATTATTGACACCTACCAACAGCTGTCATTGACAAAAACAAATAAAAATAAACCCTACAAGCTATTTGAAATGAATAATCGAGCCAAAAGACAATTAAATAAATTAAGCTGGTACTGTGCCAACATTTAGGGGAAAGAGAATTTCAAAATGAAGAAAAACAGGACCTGGGAAGTTGTGCACGCACATTTTAGTTTCGGGTTGTTGACCTACATTCTCCTACAAATGTGTTTTCTCTTGATCAGTAGACTTAAAGGTACAGTGTGTAGGATTTGGCAGCACCTAGTGGTGCGGTTGCAAATTGCAACCAACTGAGTACACCTTGGCTCACTCCTCCCTTTCCATGACTTCCAAGAGAAACCGCTTGCCTCGCTCAGAGGCCATTCTTACCATAATAACACTACTTCACGTAACATAAAAACACGAAAGGCCCTCTTTAGAGCCAGTGTTTGGTTTGTCCATTCGGGGCTACTGTAGAAACATGGCGGAGCAACATGGCGGACTCCGTAGAAGAGGACCCGCTCCCTATGTAGATATGAAGGGCTCATTGTAAGCCAACAAAAACACAACAATTATTAGTTTCAGGTGATTATACACTAATGAAAACATAATTCTGAATATTTTATTTCTGCTAATAGATCCCCTGAAATGTTACACACTGTTCCTTTAAAGGGGCACCTTTTTCTTTCAGGACCAGGGATGATCACCTGTAACTTTTAGGTGATAGATTAGACTCAAGATGGAATGGTGTGTGTTTAGTAGAGTTGAAAATCAACAGTGAAGTCATAGTTTTTGTGGTTTACTGAGGACCCAGTCAGCAAAAATGTATTACTTTTGTCATTCTCTCCAACAAAATGAGGCGTGTATTTCCAAAAACTCATCAACGGTGTCAGCCTGACCCATCACTTCTTAAGAACGACAAACAAACTGTTCAGCCACTTACAATCCATTTATGTACAAAAAATACACATGCTCAGTGTCGCCAACACACTCACACCTGGGCAATTTTTATTCCACATCCTCATAAATGTGAGAGGCTAAAGTGTGTTTGCACATGATTAGACAATCAGCAAAATATCAATGTCAATGAGCATATCAATGTTCAGTAATTCCATGTCTGAGTACATGAATCATTGTGTAATCCAGCAACACAAAAACAGAGAGAAAGACAAGATGATAAAAAGTTGCGTCTTGCTAATGCTTGCGGTTTTCAATAGAGTTACAAAAAAAAGGCATATAAAACGTATTAATTCAGTCAGTAGTGTACAAAAGAAACAAGACAATACAGCATAAAAAAAGCACTTAACACTGGCTACGTTCCTGAGAGTAACTACTCTGTAAAGACAGAGATTAAAGTCCTCATTCAAAAGGTGATGACAAATCAAATCTGGTTAAAATCCCTGGCTTACCCCATGTGAAATGGATTGCTGTGGAAACCATCTTTCAACACCTGTATGAAATCACTCCTTCAGCGTTATGTAAACACTCGGCAGTAAGAACCGCTCCCGGTCACTGAAATAGCCACCTGTGCTTTCTCTGTATTTAAAGGAAGCTACTGCTCCGACAAAGCAACCGACATGTGAACATTTGCATTATTTTACTAAATGCAGCCAGTGTTAGAGGACACAAGCAGCTATCTATTTAAACAAGCTCCGGCATGCGATGAGAGATGCGATCAAGGAAGTTGATGTGCGGTACAGATAGATCCTGACATTTCTCACCGTGCATTCAGACTGCGAACAACATGATCATTTAGTCCATAAAAGTCTGTTCATTTCTTGAAGAGTGACAAATTCAGTCAGTGTGTGGAAAGTCCAAAATGATGCCCACAAAATGATTTCATCTACTGTTGGGATTTGTTGGTGACAATTTCTGTTATTGTTTGTTAGCAGAAACTCTGCGCTATGAATATTAAAGCGAACATTAAAAAAAATAGAGATGGATACAGAGCACTAAAAACACAGAGCATCTAAAACATTTTTTATTGCACTAATAACAAAATAATGGTAGTGTCAAAACCTCATTCCAAAACAGATGTTTTTCACACATCAATTTTCTATGAATTTCTTTTTCAATTTTTTTTAACTGTTATCCCTAAATTTATGCTGTAGCAGTGTAAAACAGCACAGATGTATTTTGTCAACAACAGCTTAAAGTCTCTGCTGTGTATGCAAAGTAAAGACTTAATGCCCCAAATCCAGCTTAATAAAATATCAGTGTTACACACATGCCTGTAAACATGCTGTAAATCAGGTTGAAAGCTCTGTGATACATGCATTCCATTTGCCCTCAGTGAATCATGTGTTTGGGATATACTTTAAAGTTATATTTTTCCATTGTGAAATGATATATGAAAAACATAATTACTGCAGTGAGGTTGTGTCACTGTTAATCCTGTTAAAGCTCAGCTCATCAGTTCAGTATTCGAGTTTCTGGGATGCCGCAGCATCAGCGGCAGCGTCGTAGAGGAGTAACCGCAAGCCGTAGATCTGATTTCCTTTTTTTTCCTTCTTTTTCTTCTTACAAAATTCAACAAACTGCGCTGTAAGCGTGCTGCAGAGGAATGCTGGTGGTAGCTCAATAGTGTCATAATGTCACGGTTGACCTGGATGAGAAGGAGAGAGTCATTATTCATTTTTTTTCTGTTTCAATTATAGTGACACACATCCACATTTGTGAGTTAAAGGTACCCTGTGGAATGTGGAGCACACAGAGGGAGGCTAGTTCTGTATTAATGAAATTACATTTATATAACCACAATAACACAAAATGTTTTTTTCTTTTTTTTTTTTTAGGGTGACGACATCACGTCAGACATTCGGAGCTTCATTCAAAAACCTCAATAATAGCTTTGAATGTTAAAAAAAAGTTTTAGTGAGTAGTGAGAACTTTTGTTGGTTTTGTTGTTAACAAGAAAACTCTACAGGGCACCTTTAGGTACAGTAGTTCCACAAGTTTGTTTTGAGGTGTTGTAATTTATTTTTGGTGTATCTTTTTTCCTTCAAATTATTAAATAATCAAAATATTGCAATGAAATTATAATACTTTTACACACTTTACATTTTGTACTTCAGATAGATACTCAATTTTAATTCCCAGGTAATAGCACACAAATGGAAAGCATTTTGGAAATTAATATTGCCTACCTCAGGTATGCTGGAGATTTATCCACATTATACAACAATGTTGTAGCCAAGTTTTTCTGCCCGATGTTTCCTGTTGACAGCAGACAAAAACACACAATTCATTAATTTGTGAACATTACATCATCTTATGTTGATGTAATTGGTGAACGAACACGTAGCAACCACTGTTCAGCACAGAGCGAATCCCAGCATGCAGTAAAAACAGACACTCTCCAACAGACATTCCAAACATTCACTTCAGGCAGTTTTGAAGAGCTGCCTTTGTTGCTGGTCTATCACTTTCAGTTATTTGATGAAACCCTCATCAGTCAATGAAAACAAGATCCTTCTTTTCAGTGTATTCATACAGCGGGGACAAAACCTATCAATCAAAACTGGGCGAGACAGTTTCTATGGATTCTATGTTGATGAAGTTTCTGTTGCTCTTTTCTTATTCAGCCGAGGTGACTATCACTGCTCATGCTTATTATCAAACAAACCATACAAACCAGGTTCTTGTTTGAATGAGAAACTGAGTGCTACAAGGAATTATTCAGTATTTCGGGACAATGCACCTTTTTCCTCCTATTTTCAAGAGTGCGATGAGAGGATCAATATATTATTATAATATTATAATAAAGCGTTGTATCATCTGCATAGAGGCTGCATGGTGGTGCAGTGGTTAGCACTGTCACCTCAAAGCAAGAGGGTTGCAGGTTCAAACCTGTGGCGTTTGCATGTTCTCCCGGTGTTAACGGGGGTTTTCACCAGGTTCTCCAGCTTCCTCCCACAGTCCAAAGACATGCAGATGAGGTTAATTGTTGTCTCTAAATTGCCCGTAGGTGTGAATATGAGCGTGAATGGTTGTCTGTCTCTATGTATCAGCCCTGTGATAGTCTGCCGACCTGTCCAGGGTGTTTCCCGCCTTCGCCCAATGTCAGCTGGGATCGACTCCAGTCTTTATGCTAAGCTAGGGACGAGATTGACGTCATTCTTCTCGTCTCACTCTCGAAAAAGAAAGCAAATAAGCGTTTTCCCCAAAAAGTTTAACTAGAACAACACATGGAAAACCTTTCAACAGAAAGACACGACTGAGATATTTCAGTACCTGTTCCTCTTCCTTTGCATTTGCCTAATCTTGGCGAAGACGAAAGCCAAGAGCACCACCCCGATGATGACGGCCAGCACGCTCAGGGTCAGCGGTACACTTAAGGCCCCGTTGACCGTGTCGTCGCAGGATTCGCCCCGGTAGCCCAGTTCGCAGTTGCACACCAACTCGGCACCGCCACCCGGAACAAGCACACAGGTACCATGGTCATTGCACTTAGTCTCTCCGCAGGTCGGCAGGCTGTAGTCGATGCCTCTCGGTTGGGGAGGAGGGAAAAGGGTGGACATCGCAGAGGAGGGACTGGAAGGGAGGGAGGAAACACTGGGCTGTTAAGGGAGGGAGAGATAAGTGTAAGGATAAAGGATTGAAGAGAGATGAATGAAAGAAAGCCACACCCTAAAACACAATGGGGAGACACGACAAAGAGAAGACGGCTCAAATGGATGTCCAGAGGTTAGGCTCAGTCAAACATGTCTGCAAGTATGTTTTTTAGTCATCCTCCATTAAGTCTGTTTAACTCTGGCTAAGTGGTGCCTGACGAAGTTCTGACTTCACTGATTCATTGACTTAATAAACCAAAATTTGTCATAATTCATGTGATTATTTCTGCACTGCAACATTCAGTTTATTACTTTTCTTTGTCAAGGACAAGTTTTTGGCGGGGGAAAAACACTTTTCTTTTATTCTTCCTGCGTAGAATTCATCACCTTTCATGACTATCTTTCTCCCCTTGCCAACTTTAATTTGGTACATTCCACCTTTCGTGCAGTTTGTTGGCTGTAGTGATTGTGTTGTGCTCAAACTAACATTTTAAGACTATGCTGACTTCAGGTCCCTGACAGAAATACTAGAATAGCACGCTTTGTATATGGAATAAAGAATGTGGTAAACATATATAACAACAAACACAAGGCTTTCACCCAGGAGACTGCTGGTCGCGTCCCGTGCGTCACATTACAATCGGCCGATCGCTAGTGTCCCGTGTTCACAACGTCCAGTGTCATTTTAGTTTTAAGCCCAACCATGTATTTCTTTCCTAAACATAACTAGCTACTAAGGTGACGTCAAGGGAAACTGTAGTGGTTTTGATGACGAAAATAAAGTGACGTCAAGGGGCGTGACAAAGCAGCGGTATGTGACGAGCTGGGATGATGGATCCCCGGTGGATGAGATGTTCTCATCAGTGAGCACGAAGGTATCAAGTGATTATAAATTAAAACAGATCCCATTCACATCACATGTAAAATCCAGACTTTATCTTAACAATCACCCTAAACACGTACGTATTTTTATACCACAAAGTTTTGTTTATACACGTCTATTTGTATACATTCAAGTAAAATAACAACAAAATATCTCACACACTGTGAGCTGCTTGTTGTGTGGCGTCTCACCCTCGGATGTATTTTACTGTTAAATCATCACATACAAATGACCGAAAACGCCTAACAGCCTAACCGCAGGCAGCGTGAGAAACTATCTGAAGGATTGTACATCTCGCCTTATGACAAAACGTTAATTTTCTTTTGTAGTTATTCAATCCCCATGAGAAACATAAGGAAGTACTCCTCCATAGCAGAAGGAAGAGCCAGGGCTGCCTGTTATCAACTCATAGCTCCTATTAAAGAAACATCAACCTTGTTCTAATGACTAAATACAGTAAATGTATGTTAAAGGGCACTGTGTGATACGGCAGAATCTAAAACACTGAACAAAACAAAGCATCTATATTTGAACAGTGCGGTACATACTGGATGCATAAAGAGAGCATAGGATAAACACAAGAATGAACCAAAAGCACAAAGTAAATCCATTCCGAGCCACACAAGTCGACTGCTAACAGCAAAGTGTTGCATCACAGCCTCCTATAAACAGTGCGGGAAAAGTCACTTTGGAGATTTAAGAGACAAGACTGACTATTATCCAAAGCTATACAGCGTGGCAAGGTGAAGTCATAAATAGGTGAAGTTGTTTTTACTTTTTCAAGCATCTCGTCATTCAGGTTTCCCACCATCACAGCTTGATTGTATTGGACACTGGCTTCGGGGGGGCAGGCATAGGGTTTAGTGAAAACAGCAAAGCAACATATCAATATACGACAAAATGAAAAACATACTCACAGAGGCAAAGATTGTGGCGTCTTAAAATTCAAGCTGTGGAGTTTCAATTTTTGTTGTCCAGGTGTCTGTGTGTGTGTGCTAAAGGTCCTGGGTCTTTGAAAATGAATTTGAAGTTCCTCTTTCAGTGAGGGAATCCGTAACAAAAGGAAGGAGGGAAGAGGAAGAAAGCCGAGACCTGTGAATACCTGCCTCTTTTTTCCCCCCCTAATCACACACACAAAACACACGTAAAATCACCTCCTCCTCCTCCTCCTTCTCCCTCTGCCTTATCTTTAAATGGGTTGAGTCATACAGGCTACACACTCTTGTTCCCACGAAATATTGCTTTGCTTTATAGACATCAGTGTAGCAACTTTAAATTTCATAGAGGGTGTGCAAACTAATCTTGTGCTTCAATTAATCGTTGACTCAGGCTGAGTCAGAATGCTCTGGCATTCCTGGGAACAAATTAGCTTACAATGGCTCATAAAATAAACATGTTGAACACCAAATAACAAAGAAATAAAAGTTGACTAAGAAAAATAAAGAGTTTATGAAATATGGCAATTTGAACATCTTAAACATGTCACTTTTCCTGAGAATTGGATACTGAATGACACTGTAAACAACGCGCGCGTTCACACACACCCTTTTTCCTTGGAGCTATTATACTGTATTACAGTGGGTGTGTTTGCCAGACTAGCGGGGGACGGAAGGAGGAGGAGGCAAGTTAGAGCAAGACCTGACAAGACTGGCATGTCTGCGTAACAGGCAGCACTTCCTTCATGTCTTGTGCAATTGTCAGAAAATGCTCTATAGGGGATTTTTCTTGGGCCTCCTGAGGGAAACAACAACACTTTTTTTGGTGAGATTTGAAAGTTTTTGTTTTAGCGGCATGGCAAGGGGACGGCAATGTCCATCTGTCGTTCGGACCAACAACTACTGGATGGATTTCCATGACATTTTGCACACACATTTCTGGTCCACAGAGGACTAATCCTCCATTACCAAATTGGTGATGATGCCCCTAACTTTTCCTCTATAGCGCCACCAGCAGGTTGACATTTTTGGCTTTCAAGTGAGAAGTCTTGACAACTAAATGGACTGCCGTGAAATTTGGTACAGAATTCACGGTTCTCAGATGATGAATCCTAATAACTTTGGTGATCTTGAACGCCATCATAAGGTCCAAGTTACAGTTTGTCCACTACTTTGGTTTATGATCATATACCTGCAAAACTTATGACATTCCCATCAGCCTCAGCTGTACTTTGTGTTTAGTGCTAATCGGCTAATGTTAGCATGACGGCATATGTTAAACTAAGATGGCGAACAGGGTAAACATTACCTGCCTAAAAGAGTAATTTACTGATTCAGCATTGCACTCCTATAAAATTGACTTTTGATGGAAAGTTAAAAAGAGGATCAAAATTGATGTAGCAGAACCAGATATATCAGATATCATCTTTTTTTTTATGGTCGTGAGAAGGTAACCCGCAAATTGCATAAACTTGCAAAAACTCTCGGAAGACTCGCTGCCCGACGACCTATCCTAACCATTGGAGGTCAATGCCCGACCCTAACTATACGAGGTTGATGCCTAACCTTAACCATCTTGCGAAAGTTTTGAAAGCTGCGTGTTACCTTCTAGACACAACCCTTTTTGTCCCACATATTCTTATTCCATGTCAAAACCTGGTACCTACATTACCCACAAAGCAACTCGAGACCCAACAGTTTGGTCGGAGATCCCGGTGTGTTATGCTAGAATCGGGGGGGGAAAATGATAGTGTTGGTTAATGTAGCTTCGAGCTGGCTAGCCTCAACTTTTTGATAACTTTCAACATAGCCTATTATATTTATGTTTACATATATTGCACTGTGTTACTGTAACCGCATTGACTGGCTCTTACCAAACACAAATTAATCAGCAGGGATCACCGTCATTGTTTTGTGGTTATTGCAACATGGCTGTGTGTACTCTACTCAGCTGCCCATTGTTTTGCTGTCAAGCTCAGGTTGTATGACTCAGTTAGCATTGCCAATCTCATGCTCCAAATCTAAATACTCTATACATGTTCTGGAGAAAGGGTCAAACATTTTCAGCAATTTTGACCCTAGAGTTTTGTTAAAAACAAAATAGTTTAAGGAACAGGAGGGATTTGAGGGCTTAACTGGATGAAGAAAGGAGCTCAAAACAGCACCGCCTCTTTGTGTTAAGCTGGTTCAGGCATCTGATCATGATGTCTCTCCAGATGCTTCCATGCAAAGCAGGGAGGAAACCACAAGGCAGATCAGGACATGCTCGAGGTATTGCATATCCAATCTAGTCTGGGAACTTCTTGGGAGCATGGTGGGCGATCACTATTTCGGTAACACTTGTGTTTAGCATGAGTAATCAGTATATAAAGATGTAAAATATGATGCATAATGCACTACAATGTAGTCATAGGGGTTTATCAATGTATTTGTCAACAACTGAAACTCCTGTGGACATCCTTAAGTGGAGGCTGGTGTATAAACAGATGATGACATCATCAAATATAGTAAAACTCCGTTGTAATAATATGAAATATGTCTTCATAATTGCTGACAAACCTTTGACAGTAATAAACCCCCAAAAAATCCTTATAGTTGGGTACAACTACATTAAAGTGTGAAATAAACCATGTAATAAATGGTTTGTATACTGCTTATAAATATTAAATAGTGGTACTTAAAGTGAAGTATTACCAATGGTTTACTGTAAAATAGACTCAAAAGGTGACCATAAAAGGAACCGTGTGTAACATTTCGGGGGGATTTATTAGCAGAAATGGAATATAATATTCAGAACTATGTTTTCATTAGTGTCTAATCACCTGTATCTAACTACCTACATAGGGAGAGAGAGAGCTCTGGAGAGAGCCTTTCGTGTTTTTACGTTACCTAGAGGCCAGCGTAGTTCTCAAACACACTTGTGAAACTGCGATAACGTTAGCTGCAGAGTGTAAAACCGTGATGCCGCCAGCCGCCGTCTGAGTGAGCGGAGGGGTACTCAGTTGGTTGCAATCTGTAACCACACCACTACTAGATGCTGCCAAATCCTGTACCTTTAAACATCAACAGTCAATACGATCACTTATCAAAATAACCTTCTTGTGACCTTTAAAATCACATGAACCAGGACAAGTTGCATTTTTGATCTACCGAGAAGATAATAACGGCAAAGACAAGATACTATGAGACTCGGAGGAGAAACGAGGGAGAGGAAGTCTTCTAAAGAATGACAACAAAGAGGCTATCTGGGCATCAGCAAGCAAGAAGTAACCACAATTAAATTTATATTGCAGATATTCACTTGAGTTTCTGAGTCAACAGGGGAGTTCACTCCAGTCAGAAATTGTGGAATATGAATAATGGATTTACTCACACAATACAATACACTATAGATGTGTGGATTTTTGCTTTCTCAGGCTCTGGTATGAGGTGTAGTCTAGAGGAACATGCATGACTTCTGTTAAACTATGCACTAACCCACCCATACATTTGTAGATACGGTCTAGATACGATCACTAAGGTAAATCCCAAGTGAATTGTGCCTCTACATTTGTTTTTCAAAGTTCAAAAGCTGTAAAAACATGCATGCACTTGTCCTAACTATCTCCGGATCACGTTTGGCTGACATACAGGTGGAAGTACGAAAACAAAGGGATCTCTCATGCCAAATATGTTTCTCTGGAACAAAGAACGGGGTACAAAAAGGGAACCAAAATGTCATGATCGAAACTGGTTATCGGATTACAAAAGGGCTACAGACTAACACGGAAAGCTGCAACAACATTTTGGCAGCACAAATGAAGTGAAGGAGAGCTCTTAGGACGGTGATCTGTGATGGCACACAGTCACACTAGACAGCAAGCAGACAATGAGGTATTACTAAGCACCGTTATGACAACAACACTGAAGCAGCGTCACCGCGGTAGCATTAGTAAGATATACAATATAGTACACACAAATATAGGGGTTGAAGAAACATGTAAGTAACATCAGGAGCTCTGAACAATGACAGACGGGTAAAGACAGAAAGACATGAAGAGATTAAACATGGCGACAGATCGGTCTGCCTTTGTCTCAAGGGTTTGTTGTTGTTGATTTATAATGTTTGTTGTTGAATTAGTTCATCACTTTATTTACATGAAAGTCCAAATTAAAATCCACGTTCCAAGAGTCTACGCTGTAAAAAAAAAAATCCTGCTGTGCAGACTATGCATTTTATTCAAGTGTCTGTGTAGACACTGGAACAACAAAATGGCACGTTATGAAAACTACTCTGTAAGCTCTTAATCACAGTCTGAAAGTTTGTTTTTTTTGCCAAGAAGAGCAATACTGAAAGAAATTTTAAACAAGTTTGACACAAAGTTGTCTCCAGAACATAATTGAAAGTGTTGAGGTCATGTATAACAAAGCCTCCACCAGTGGCTCTTTCTCTATGGGTGTAATTATGTGGCCAAACAAACGCCTAAATAGTTTTAGCACTTTGTAGTTTCGCTTTACGTTTTGTAAACAAACAAAGACAGAATATAATTGCAGGCGACAAACTTTGCATAGAAAATGACCAATATATTGGAAGATAATCCGTTATACCCGTTTGCGAAACCCAGAGCCATGAAACAAGGGCAAAATGAAAAGCTGATAACATGTTGTCGCTGATAGAGAAATTAAAACAAGTCAGATTTTTGGTTCATTTCTTTCTCACTTTTATTGCACCAATAGACCGTCTCCATCAGCATGTTTACATTCAGCTCCCACAGAAACGCATCCTCAGACATTACTCGTGATGCCATATTTCAGAATACACAACTTCTATTTGAGCTGTAGTGACTTCAAGGCTAGCGGAGGGTTCTTCACATCTACTGGGGACTCCAGCTCCTGAAGAGAAGAGAAGATCAGACATTTTCTCGCTGATTCATAAACTTCTGAAGGCATCTCATACTTTAGAAATTTACCCAATTTAAATAAGAAGTAGAAGACAAAGGCCCATCTGAAAATTGACTTGGTATATAAAAAAAAAGTATAGAAATCCTAGCAGAAAAAAACAAACTGCAGTGTCTCATTCATGTAAGGTTGTATTAAGAGGAACTAAATTGTTGTCATTAGTATAAATCACATTATATCCTTATACTCATTTATTGTTGGTGAAGAACAGGAAAATAATCTATAATGCCACATCAAATATAACACCAACCATAATTTTTGAAAGTTTTTCCAGAAACAACTGAAGAAACTGTCATTCAATTTTTAAAATTAAAAGGAAATTGGATAAATTAAAACAGTATTCTGCATATTTAATTGGCCTAAAAGTTACTCGAGTCCGATTAGAAGCAAATCAAGAAAACTACTCAAACTACTTCCGGGATCAAGAATGAACTTTCACACTCGAATCAAGAGTTGCATGTCCGTCGAAAATATTTAAAATGTACATATTGTAATTTTTCACCATTTATAACTGGATATATTTGATGAACAATGTTTCAGGAGTAAACTGATTAGGCATCGTCAAATCGCCTAAACTGGTTTAGTTTACAAATAAGCCACATTAATGGTTCATATTCTTAAATAAAAACAAGGTTTTACCTCACAGTCTGAATCGTCGTGTTCAGACGGCAGGCCCATGTTTGCCATCAGAGTTTCTTTCTCTATAGATCGGCTTCTGAAGGACGCCCAGGCTCTCCTGTTGAAACGAGATTTAAAAAGCCAAATGTTAGTTTTCCACAGAGATACCTAGCACAAAATAGTTTTGAAGTGGTATAGAGGTCCAAGAGAGTCTCTTAAGAATCGAATTCTAATGTTTAGTTTGTCCTCTTGCAAAATGTCAGTCGGTGAAATAAGCTGCTTCTGCCCACCACTCATTTTAAAGTGAATCCCTCTGGTCAAGATGCAAAAGAAAACGCTCTCAGTACCTCTTAACGAAAATAAAAGCAGCAGCCGTCAATGCGGCTACGAGGCAGATGACCCCTAGCACCACGGCCACGTGGCTTTGTCCAGTTTCCGCCTCTTCACAGGACTCCCCCTGGTAACCGGCCGCACACTGGCAGTGGGTGACTTTGCCTTCGGCGATGCAGTTGCCGCGACCGCTGCAGCGTTGGAGATCACAGGAAGGCGGGTCCTTTTTAACTGAAAGAACAGAGTTCTTTTGGGCGTCGGGGTGAGGCGAGGAGGAAGACTGGGGAGGGCGGCGGCCATCACTGGATTTGGTCCCGAAAGATGCCGAGTTTGTGTTTGGACCTGAAGAGAAAGTCAATACTAGGGATTATCATACATATTATTTACGTTAATTTCAGGTGTTTCTAAAGCATCATCACAATATAGCTATTTAAGCTGGGGTCGGTAACATTGGAGAAACCAGCAAGAGACGCACTAGATGTTAAAGATGATCCAACCCAAAAACCCAGCCCAGTGTTGCCAACTCTTTTTTTTTTATTATTATTATGATATTATCTCATCTACCCTGGCCTCAGTATCCCGAGTTGGATAATTAAAGATTTATACTCACAGTCCTGTTCATCTGACTGGTCTGGACAGTCCACGTGTCCGTCACAGAACTTGCTGCCGCTGATACATTCGCTAGCATCAAAGCAGGATTCTTCCCCGGCGGGGCAGTCGGGGAGCGGGGCGCAGGACGAGGCGCCGACGGCGTGGAAACCCCGGCCGCATTTACACGCGTGACCTCCGGGATGGGGCAGGCACAGATGGACACATCCGCCGTTGTTGTTGGAGCAGCTATTAGTTCCTGGGGGGAAAATGGGTAAAAGAGGAATTAAGTAAGACGAGGGAGGAAATCAAAGCTTTTCACACTTAAAATTAAGCATTGAATCATCTTGATTAATAGCTGTCCACTGGATTTGAAAAGAATGAATCACCTATTACCAATTTATCCCACATTTAGAGATCACTTCTTCTTGCCTGAAACAGCTATGTGGTTACCATATTATTTAGGACTTTCTTCTTTTCTGTACCTCACAGGTCTCAATGTGTCAACAACATTTATTGTGTATTTTTTTAAAGGGTCCTCATTAAACCTGCAGTAGGCAGAATAGTTCTTGGCATCATTGGACAAAAATTCTATAATCTTTCAGCATATTGTAATTCAAGTGTTCTGAGAGAAAACTAGACTTCTGCACCTCCTCATGGCTCTGTTTTCAGGCTTTAAAAAAAAATCTAGCCCGCGACGGGAGACTTTGGCCAATCACAGGTCATTTCAGAGAGAGAGCGTTCCTATTGGCTGTGCTCCAGTTGGTGGGCGGTGCTTGGTATTTCCTCAACTGATCTCAACATGGCGGTCGGGTCACAACCTTTCTCATTTTACAGCTAAACAGTACACTACAAGATGATTCTGACAACATTTGAGGCGAGAAATAGGCATTACAGTAACGGAATTCATATTTGATCAGCGCTGCCTAGTTTGACCGTTTGATCGGAGTTCGTGAGTGATTGACAGCTGCTCAGAGACGGCAGGCTCCAGCTCGGCTCTGATTGGTTGTGAAATCTTGCAGATGCCATTAGGAGCACCGGAGGACACAGAAGCACATGATTTTGTTCAGATTACCTGTCTCATGCACTACTGTCATGTTTTATAAAAATAACTTTTTTTAATCATATTTGCTCCATTTCTACCTACTGCAGCTTTAACTTCCATTACGGTTGCTATAGTCTTCCAGTAATTTATTATTGTTTAAAACCATGTAAAGTCACATTTCTGTTCATCTTTAATGTCCTTTTGTGGGTAAATAGGCTCCCTTGTGTGTTGCGTGCATACGGTTGCTTGTATCATGCAGTAACGTGGGAATAAATATAGCACACATCAGATCATTCATTAAAATGATCCTCCCATGTCATCAACAGTCTGTTTTCTTTATACACAAATCAGGGCCTCCTGGCTGTGTGTAATTACATAATCTGCTTTGGCACTTGCAGTGCAAGACTGAGAACATGTGAAACAGGCGTCTCGACATGTGAATGGATAATTGCTTCTGCATGCGAGCCAATTAATTCTTACATTGCTTTGAAATTTTGTGCAAAGACTTCATATTAACATTTTTCACTTGTGCAGTCTTAGAGAGTTTTAATATTTATAGGATGTCACAGTATTTGTATGTGAACAGTTGTGCATAGCTTAAGGTGCTAAATTTGATATTCAGAGCGGAGGGATTGCCTCCGCACGGCTCTCAACATGGCGACAGCTGAGCCAGTGGCTCGCAGCCATGGATGTATAAAGAGAACTGGATACAGCGTTCATTCCTATGAGAGTTGCTCAGTGGTGCATGAAGCCAAAACGGCTCGATTGCCCAGTGATGAAATTATCCGATTCTTCCGGCGATCTTCCGCAGTCATTGGGTCATAGAGCAAGCACACTAGCGTTTCCTTTAATTCCGCCTCTCAGCCCTAGGTCCAGCCTCGGTCTGGGGCTCATTCACATGAACGGAGGAGGGAAAATAACTCCAGATTCAGCTATTAGTGCATTTTACAACTATTAGGACCTAATGATTTAAAGGTATAATATGAAACAGTTGTCGGTTGCTGTTTGTAAGCGCACCGCATTCAAAGTTGGCCACTCCTCCTCGGTTCAATTAGCGAGAGGGAGAGATGTTCAAAGCAGGGAGTTGTGCGTTCGTACTGGGAAGTTTTATTATAAGATTTACAGACGTCTCTTTCCCAATGTAATTCTATGGGGAAAAAAGTATTTTTGGGCCCAATGGCATCACGTGACAGACTCGAAAGTTGTAATTCCATGCTTTGGCCACTACGAAAATTTGCTTCAAAGTCCAGCGCTCCTCATGGGGGCTTGAATGCAGCTAACAGTTCAAAAACGGCAACAGTGCTTAAAGAGGTAACCGCGTTAAGCTGAGGGGGAACCGGAGGGTGGGCGCTACACTTCCGCGACAACGTCGTCGGTCGGAACGGCGTTAAGAGCTGTAACGAGAGCAGTGCAGAGCGGCGGCCGTGAGCGAGCCAGTGGGGCACGCTCACAGGCGGGTGGCCTGGCTATGTCAACAGAGCAAGGAGAAACTTGGATTACAACACACACAGAGGGAGAGCGACTTCATTCTCTGCTCAGGTAGACACTGCTCCTCTATATCTTTACATAGCACAAAGTTGTTTGCTGCAACATTAATGCTCTGAATATGTCATAGAGCACCATTAAAATTCTAGTTTTAGCAGAAACTATTATGCGTAATTTTATAACCGACTTTTTTCTAGCACTAGATCATTCAAGAATGTGTTTTGTAATGTTACAATATAATCCCCAGATTCCCCAAAGTAGTTCAGTTGGCTGTGTATCTGGGATTCAGATGCTGCTGTACTTGTTATGAAGTACATTCATGTTAGGTATACATACATGCGTCAACAAGACAACAAACTTTGCTTTGAAACCATCATTTTGCGTACGTATGCTTTGACTGAAAGAGTGCGTGACAGGGCAAGAGAATAATTAAGAGGGAGTGTTGTGTGTGTGTGTGTAGAGCTCAATTCATCATCGCTCTTTCCCACTGCAGCACACACAGTAACAGACTGGGCTCTCCCACAGCTTGCCAAGCCCCATCTCTTCTGCAGGTATCGCATGGCTCTGCCATCTATTCAACTATTCAGCTCAAACTGAGCCTAAGCGAGTCTTTTCATTCGGCCCCGAGTGTCCGATAACACCCTTTTTTTCTGCTTCCTGCATTCAGAAGCAGAAAGCAAAGTGATGGAGTGGTGCGGATGGAGTAATTCCTGACTTATGACAGGAAAACTGGTTTGGCGGGTTTCTTCTGTTTTCCAAGTTAAGCTGGCAGCGCGCTGCAAGCCTTGTTGGTAAGCGTTACGAAACCTGGGCAAGGGATGAGTGCGTTATGTAAAGAGGAAGTCAGTGTTGACTTTCACCAGGACAAACAGTTCGCTTTTAATCCGCATGTCATGATCGCAAGTGGTTGTGACGCTGATCACCTGCTGGTAAATCGACACTATGGTCGATAGGTTGCTTACAGCATGTTGTGATTCACGCTAAATATGCTTTAATACTGGGACGGCATCTCTAGAGAAGCTTTTGTCTCAATTTCTAGAGGGGACTTTCGGCATCCTGACCAGTCCGTTCTCAGCTCTATGATGTTCTGTGCTGCTATCCAACTTTGTTCCCCTTTATAAACAGCTGTACCAATCGCTTGGTACAAGTAAGACACCAAACTCCAAATGACCTGCAAAACTGGATGTTACACACGTTTTTTAAAGCCGGCCATGCTTTTTTGCTACTGAAGTGTCATTATGTTTTTGCACTTTGAAGCATTTTATTGTGGTTAATATTATTTATATAACGTATCGCTCTTGTGGTCTCGTTGCTTTTTTTGAGTCACACCTGCTCCGTCTCCCTCTTCACACTCTTTGCATTCCCAGTCTGCTCTGGGAATTTTCTACATCCTGTTATGCCTCATCTGCCACCTAGTGGCCATCAGAGAGTCTCTCATTGGTGTTACTTCTTTTGAGATCAACCTGTCTGCAAATCTGCTCCTCATTTCAACAATCAACCTCAGTTTGTGTATGTCGCCATAGCTATGTTCCCTTTCACCTGTTATTTTCCTGCCTCCCTGCTGCAGATTGCAGCCTTACCAACTCGACCTGCTGTTGAGTAAAAAGCTAGACGCCACCTACCGGCCTGACTGTCGTTGCTGTAGGCTTTGACTTCCACCACGCCGGTCTTTGTCTCGAACCACAGCTGGTTAGGCTGGAGGCCGTCACTGAACCACAGTTTGGTTACATCTACACAGTTTGGAAACAAACAAAAATTATATATTGCATAAAAAACACTCAACAACTACTCAAGTTTCTACAGTGCAGAAGCTACTTGGTAGGGCTGGGTAGTGAGGAAACGTGTGTTCATTAGTCAAACTGAATATAAAGATTTGAAAGAAACAATTACTAGTCTGATGGAGAGGAGTGGATGTTTAAAGACGTATAACAGTACAGATTGCTGAGAAGAGGTTGTGTAAATAATTAATTGTTACATTAGTCTGCGATGGTGTCTGCTGCCTGGCGGGGACAAAGACAGATGAAACGAAGGTGAGAGCTAAGATGTACGAGAAATTAAATTCCACGAGCAGGACTGAACGGGTTATTAGAGTGGAATAGAAAGAATACACCAAGCCCCAAGACTTTCCCCAAAGACACTGTGGGCAGTGCTCGGTGGGCAGGTACCCCCCTGGTATGCAGTACCGGCAATTCTACAGTTTACTCTTTGGCGTACCATGACTTTTTCTTGTGCAGCAGCACTTCTCACAAGCTGCCGGTGCTCTTTTCTGCCCTCTTCATATCAGGTTATCATACGCCGAAGCACCAGCGTTTTTGCGCCGCATGATTCGAAAATAAAAGCAACTTGGAGAACATCTGGACGAGCAGAGGCACGGGGGAGGGTGGGTGAGAACGAGGGTGCTGTAATTTAACAATACAACGTTCACGTCTTTTTTGTAAAATAATTAGTGAACTGTTTTGTCATAGCCTTTTTTTTAAATTTTTTTATTTGTGAACAAACGTAATTAATGAAACATTTAAAACGTTTTCTAAATCTGCTCCTTTGATTTATAGAATATGATTTTAGAGGGCAAACATTTCCAGAAGAATTAAATGTTCAGATGAAGGCTGTGAAGTGTGTATATCATAAATTATTTAACTACAGCAAGTTTTCTCTTTAAGGTTTTTGGGCGTTCCTCCTATAGTAATAATAATGGTCTGACCAAAATGTTGTAAACATTTTCTTGGGGGAGGACCTCCAAACACAATATCTCCTAGTATCTTTTATTCGCTGTAGAAATTCAGAATGTAGGCCTAATAATGATTTACTGAAACCGGCCGATACACACGCCAACATGTGATCAAGGGGAGTACCGGCACTTATGGTCATTATTGTAAACTGTGCTGTCTACCTCCCAACTCTCCCTGTGCTTCCAGCCTTACCTTTGTCCAGGGTGGCCCAGAGGAGGATGTTCTCAACATGTGTGAAGGAGATGAGCAGACCCGGCCCTGTTTTGTACTGTTTATATCCTGTTCCATCCACTCCAATAGAGCCGATCACATCTTCACCTGGATAAAAACAGTAACCAGACGGGTAAACACAGGCAGGCAGAAGCAAGACAGCAAAAATATGTTCTTAGGAAGTGTGTGAGATTTGTTTAAGCCCTCACCTGTGTCAGCCCAGTAGATCGTGGTTCCTTGATATGAAAAGACCAGCGAGGTGGCGATGCTCGACTTCCTCCACAGCACTGCTTTGTTGCGGCCGTCCATCCAGGCGCAGTCCACCTCGGTCTGGCTCTTCCCACCTACCAGGACTATTGCTGTGTAGCAAAGTCGTCCCGAGGGGGGGTGAAGCGCAATGGATGTGGTGCCCTGAGAGGACGAAGAGGCTAAGTTTACCAGGAGAAGCAAATAACGTAGGAAAAAATGTGTCTTGGGGCGAGCAAGGAAAGGAGCTCAAAGAAATGTGAGGGGAAAAAAAAAAAAAGAGTATTGGATCAGAGGTCCTGGATTTTTCCGTTGACATTTATACTATAAATACAACACTAAAGAGAAAGCTAGGAGTAAATCCGTGTGTTTTAGTAACTAGTCTTAAGCCTATGTTTAATCACTATTTGCAAAATTGACAATTTTAACAAAGACATTTTGGACTGAGGCTGAGTACGTGCAAAAATCTGCTGACTAGATTTGTTCGGACGTGTTGATGATACTGAAAATAAATCTTCTAAACAGATTTTGATAAATAATCTTAAACCTCGATCATTGAAAAATTACAGTTCACCAATGTTAACTTATTGTCATTGCCTTTTTACATTTTGTAAAAATTAACCCTTAAAACCCAATATTTGTAATGCAGGAGGCCTTTTGTCAGGACAATATCAGACAGTCAACAAGAGTAACAATTAAGAAACCGCAGCTGAGTCAATAGAAGTCCAGAGTTAAAGAGACGTGTATGTAGAGAGGAAGGAGTCTCGTAACTGTCAGAGGTGAAGGAGATGATGGATGAGCAGAGAAGAGCAAATGTGAGCAGTGAAGCCGAGTCTACTTCACCTGCAGCGATCCCTGCAGCAGTGAGGTGGTGTAGCCGTCGTGGCGGGAGGTCACGTGGAGGTCAGGCCTCGCCGTGCTGCTCCAGTAGAGGTTGGAGGTCACCCAGTCAACCGCCAGGGCCGTGACTGCGCCCTCCTTGTGGGACGGAGAAGTTCAGTTTCCAGAATTCAAATTTCACCAGGAGGGGAGAGTTTTTTTTTACTGGAGAAATGCTGGCAATGCTTAACTGAAATCAATTTTTAAGATATTTCAAAAAATAATAAAGAATTCAGACCTATAATTGGCCCATTTTTGATTTAACAGAGCAAATAAAACCAAGAGGGCTGATTATGTCTACCTTCAGCTTTAGGATTTGTCCAGAGGGCATCAGTCCCTGTCTCGACCTGGGGCCGCTCAGCTTCAGCACATCCACAGATCCTTGTGCTGCGTCAGCCACATACAGAGAAAGCTCCCGGATGGACGCGTCCAGTCCCGAGGCCTCCGTCACCCCGGGCAGGGCTAGAGCTCGGCTGTTTGGCATCTTTTTCAGAGCGACGCCGTCACGACGCATGGAGTGCAAGTGGATCTGCAAGTAGTTGGGAGGGTGAGGTAAAAAAAAAAGAGATAAGAACAGGAGGAAAAAAAGTGTATTAATCAAAAAGGCCTCCAACCAGAAAATTGATCTTAGAGTGTTTGGCAGGAATAAAGGCCTGCAGGTTCTCTGGGTCTTTACACCACAATGGGACCATTCACCTGATAGACTGTGGTGCGAGACAGAAGCAGGATGAACGTCGAGTCCACAGGCAGCGAGCAGGTAATCTTGTCCTTGGACAGCAGCAGCCCCTTTGGGCATCGGCAGACTGCCGTGGGCCCCCTCGCCGCCGGAGCTCCCGGCGACCCCAGCGCTCCAGACTTGCCTCTCGTCGACGGGGCCAGGAGGCAGAGGTGGGTGCAGCGCAGCAGGTCACAGGGGCTGGATATGGCTGGCTGGGAAAGGGTGTGCATCAGCTGGGGAAGAGAGGAAACAGATGCATCAAGGCTCATAGCTGTGACTTAATACTGTAGTCTTTCTGCCCCAAAAAAAACTACTTATTTAGCTCATGATACTGAAATGAAAAAATCTGGCAACTTCTTACACATGGTTACAGAACAGTGATATATTCATGAAATATAATTGTTACATAATGAAGCCCTCCAGTCGTTACAACCGCAGCTTTAGAAGTCAAAGACTCACCTTCAGTCCGAATGGCTGCCCTGGTCTCTTCAGAAGAACTTTCTGATCTTTGCCGGTGTTCTTGTCAGCTGAGCGGATGGTTCTCTTTTTTGTGTCAGACCAGAAGACTCTGTCATTGAAGACCGCCACAGAAAAAGGGCTCGGTGTCTCGGCTAACTGGAGGATCTAGTGAGAGAAGAAGGGTACCACCATCACCGTTCACCAGCTGACCAGCGTCCACATTCATGACAAGTTTTCCTCAAAACGATGCTAAAACTTTACAGGCCGTGGCGTGTCTGTCGCCATCTTGTTATTTTGCAACCAGAAGTGACACGAGAGGGTGGAGCTAAGTAGAACCAAACGCTGAATAAGACATTTTCAGGCGACCAAAATGTTACAATTTACTTTCATGAAATTAAATCACACTACGAAAGTGTTAAAGTTGTAAGACAAAAACACGGACAACTCCCAGACCGGACAACGCCGTGGTAGTGACCTGTCAATCACAAGGTAGCCACGCCCTAAAGCATACCCTGCTTTATGGTCTATTTGACTATAAATGGAATAACATCATGCTGTATTGAAGAAGACTTGAAACTATCAATTGAGACCATAAACTCATGTTTACAATGTTTACTGAGGTAATAAATCAATTGAGAAGTAGGCTCATTTTCTAATAGACTTCTATACAATCAAACTTCTTTTTACAACCAGAGGAGTCGCCCCCTGCTGGCTGTTAGAAAAAATGCAAGTTTAAGGCACTTCCGCATTGGCTTCACTTTTCAAACCCGGAGGTCGCCGCCTGCGTTTACCTTGACGTCGTCTCCGTCCGGAGAGGCCGAGCCGATGCAGCGCAGCTTCTCGTCGGCCCAGTACACCCGGTTGTCCAGGAGGTCGTAGGCCAGACTGACTGGCCAGCTCAGGCCTCGGCTCACCACCACCTTCCTCTTTGAACCGTCCATCCCGGACCGCTCGATCTGTGGGGTGCTGCCGATCTCTGACCAGAGCATCATCCTGAACATGTTGATTATGCGATGATGAAGAATACGGGTTTGAAAATGGGAATAACACATTGTTATTTTTTGTTAATTAAATTTTGTTCTTAAAAAAATGAGCAGCTTACCCTCTGTGTGGCAGCAGGACCAATGAGCTTGGCTGCTCCAGATCTTCACCCAGGACCACAGTGTAGTCCTGAGATCTCACCGTGTTATCGCTGAGCTTCACGGCCAGAATCTGGCCCACCAGTCCATCCACCCAGTACAGGTTCTTACCAACCCAGTCCACCGCGATGAAATCAGACTTCACTCCTATAACCAGATTTTATTTTACAGTCTAAACTCCACAAATAATTTTGCTGGGTGGCTTAAATCTACGCACATTCATTCCATTTCCATTAGTTTATCATTTTCTTCATTACAACACAACCGTAGAGTTCCTGAGACAGCCGTACCTTTGATGAGTGTCCCTTTGCTGTTTGAGTCGGTCATGTCAGCCCAGCGGATGCTCTGGTAGTCGGGGCTCAGCCAGTAAACTCTCTGCCGAGCCCAGTGGTAATCCAGGCAGAAGACCGGCCGATTGGCAGAGGACAGGAGACGCAAGGTGCTGCTATGGACTCCCTGTAGTAAGAGCTCGGACTGCACCGACGCCAGGAGCAACGGCTCGTCTAGAGGTGGAAACATGACCGGTGAGTTTTTTTCTGGCTCTGCTCCGGAGGGAGTAACACGGGCCAATATAACAGCACAAAGATCATTTTGTAAATCCCCCTTTTTGTCTAGTTTCCCCTTATCTGAATTATACATGCACCTGCATTTGGTCTGATAAGCATGAACTAATAGGTAACACTTCATTTTACAGGTCTGCAAATTTCATGGTAATTAGATGATAATTAGCAAGTAACCTATTTGAAATTTCTTTGGAATTACTGCCAAATTACCCCAATATTTACCTAAAAATTTATCGAAAATGTCTTTATTATAAACATTTAATAATTATATTCCGCTATTTCCCAATAGTTGGTCATTTATTTAATACATTCCCAGGAAAGGAATACAAGGTTAATTGATGTGCTTTTTTTCCATGTCTGCTGATAAATAAATAATAATTAGCAAATAAATTATTTGAAATTTCGCATATAATGCGAAAATTATTAAATTATTAATAGTTTATTAATTATTAAATAATGTTTATAATAAAGTCATTTTCGATAAAGTCTGAGGTAAATATTGGGGTAATTTGGCAGTAATTCCAAAGAAATTATCACCTAATTACCATGAAATTTGCAGACCTCTAAAATGAAGTGTTACCAACTAATCTATAAAAACAAAAAAAATGATAAACAGATGATGCTCCGACATCCAAGATTTTACAGTCAGCTGCTTAAAAGCATTGCATTCACATAACATAAGAATGCAACTTGAATTTTCCCTCAACAACGGCGTCTAGACCTACAGCACCTTTGGTCTTGCAGCTTTTGTTGTCGGGCTCCAGGTAGAAACCAGGGAGGCAGTGACAGACGTAGGACCCACGGGTGTTCAGGCAGGTGTGCTGACATACGGCGTGCGGCGCTGCGTTGCACTCGTCAACGTCCACACAGGACACGGCGCTGGACTGTATTCTGAAACCTGCAGCACAGTAACAACTCTGCAAAAATAAGAGAAAAAAAAACAACATTTTTCAGAGCGCTATTCTTATGCAAATATAGTAAAAATGTTGCCATTCCAAGAAGGCATACTGATGTGAAGTTTGGGACAAAGCAGTGCCAACAGCCTTGGGACAGAAGAACAACCACGTCGGTTCTGTACTGACCGGTCCGTTTGGGGTGCTGACACAGTGGTGGTCACACCGAGGAGCTGACGGGCTGGAGCAGTTGCGTTGGGCGCATCCCGCGCCCTCGTCTGACCTGTCGGCACAGTTGATGAAGCCGTTGCACACCAGGCGGGGGTCCACGCACTCTCCGCTGCCACACTGGTAAAGGTGGGAGGGGCATTTTCTCTGGCTGCCTGTGAAAGCAGATGCACAGATTTGTTGTAACGCATTAATGCAAATCTGTTTTAACGCCACTAATTTCTTTAATGCAATCCATCTTTTGGAGGTTGTAGCAGGCTCATTTTGGCGAGGAAAAACTGTCATGGCCATTTTCAAAGGGGTCCTTTGAGCTCTGACCTCAAGATATGTGAATGAAAAAAGGGTTCTATGGGTACCCACGAGTCTCCCCTTTACAGACATGCCCACTTTATGATAATCACATGCAGTTTTGGACAATTCATAGTCAAGTCAGCACACTGACAGCTGTTGTTGCCTGTTGGGCTTGAGTTTGCCAATGTATGATTTGAGCATATTTTTTTTATGCAAAACGAGTACCTGTGAGGGTTTCTGGACAATATTGGTCATTGTTTTGTGTTGATAATTGATTTCCAATAATAAATATATACATTTGCCCACTCCCAGTATTAAATACTTGTCAAATCTTGCTTTGAGGTACATTTTGAAAGGAAAAAAAAATGTGTGATTCATTTGCAATTAATCGTAATTAAATATTTTAATCGATTGACGGCCGTAATTCAAATATATTTCACTGTATTGGGTGGGTTTTTAACACTCAGAAATAAGCAAACAAATAGAAAGCAAACAAAAATGTATACATTATGCCACTTAAGCCCTATTGAGGTGGTGATGAAATAGATAAGGGGCTCTTAATTACACTTTCTGCAGCTTAATGTACCTCAAAATTACAGCATGGATGCAAGACTGACGAAACCCATACCTGCAACTGACTGAGACTGCGAACACTTTATTTAGTAGATCCATTTTAATAGACAATGTATGTTATAAATGGGTCATTTTTTTATGGGGCATATCAGCTCATGAAAATGATTAGATTAACCTTGTATAACTAATTTAGATAGGCCTGAATGCACCCAATGATGTATGACATACAAAGAGTCTAAAGCAGAGAAGAAACCTGACTTGAGTCAGGAGCCGAGCGCAGTGGTGAATATTTGAGAATAAAACATGCTCACATTTGTCCTCGTCCACGCCATTGTGGCAGTCCTTCTTCCCGTCGCACGTCCATGACAGAGGGATGCACTGATCGCTGTCTCCGCACTGCCACTGGTATTCCCTGCACTTTGCTGGTGACCATATGCAGTTCTGGATGCAAATGAGACCCAAGTTTCAACCACTGCTTACCAAACTCACTCACAAAAAAAAGAAGCCAAACAAAGCTCCAGAATGCGCTACCACAAAATCATAAAGAGGCAAGGAAGTCTCCCCCAATTTATGCCTATACTTATTAATACTTCAATTTCAATTTATTTTTATATAGCATCAAATCATAACAGAAGTTATCTCGAGACGCTTTTCATATAGAGCAGGTCTAAACTGTACTCTATAATTTAGAGACCCAACAAGAGATCGCCCAAGAGCATGCATTGTTATGCAGGTGACTGGTGCCTTACCTTCTCGTCTGACCCGTCTTTGCAGTCGTCTTCGCCGTCACACAGCCACTCTTTCTGCAGGCACTCGTGGCTGCGCGGGCATCGGAGCTGCGTCGGGCAGCGCGGCGGTCTCGTGCAATGCGCCTCGTCGGAGCGGTCGCCGCAGTCGGCGTACCCGTCGCACCTCAGGGCCTCGGACACGCACTGACCGCTGAGACAGCGATACTGGTCGATCGCGCAGGCTACCAAACCTGGGGAGGGAGGAGAAAAACAGAAAATGTGTGGATATCATCTGATGTTTGTAGACGTAACACATTTTACATGAGATTGTTTGGTTTGATCCAAGTTTCTATACTATATGGACTATATCACCTACCACACTTTTCTTCATCTGACCCGTCAGCGCAGTCTCTCTCGCCGTCGCACAGGAAGGTCTCCGGGATGCAGCGAGTGTTGTTGTCACAGCGATGGTGGCAGCCCTCCATCTGTCTCGAACAGTCCATTTCATCGGACCGGTCTTGGCAGTCGTACTGCCCGTCGCACACCTTCTCCGGCGGGAGGCATCTGTTCCCGTGAGCGCACCGGAACTCATCTGGGGAAGGGAAAAGAGACTCCTCAAGAACAAATCAATGGCATTTAGAGCATTGCTTTAAGCTGCTTTTTACCAATGCATATAACAAACCTGCTTTGCACTGAGCCGCACATCCCTCCTCGTCTGACCCATCCTGGCAGTCCCTCTCTCCGTCACACACGTGGCTGTACATCACACACTCCAGGCCGTCTTTACACGGCTTGAAACCTTTGCGGCACCTCAGTGGGGCTGATCTGCCACTGGCCACGTTGTTGGAGGCTTGGCAGAGAGAAAATTACGCATTTAATGGGTTATGTAGACACCCGGCGTAGATTTGTATTAACAAATGATGTACAAGAAGTTATGCAAGCTTGCTAGATTTGTTTTACATAGCAAGTACATCAAGTATGAGAGACATAGTACGGTGTATTGCCCAGCGAGAATTACACCTGCTGACTGGGATCAATAAAAAATGTTCTTGCAGTGCATCTGCTCCTTCTACACATAATTTTTTATACTGTATTTGTTCTTGTTGGCTTACAGGGAGCGATAGGATCTGCTGATCGACACTGCTTCTCATCTGAGCCATCGGGGCAGTGGGCACGACCGTCACACACGTCCGTCTTCGGGACGCACATCCTCCGGTCGCTGCATAAGAAGTCACCTGATGTGCAGAAGAACAAGTGTCAATTTGAGGAGCAAGGATGAGTCAATATACCAGTGGAGGTTTGGCAAAAAATCCTTTCAAAGCCGCCTACAGATAATTATCTACATGGTGAAAGGCTATTCAAACTAAAGCACTCCCACTTTTTCTTTGAAACTCTCCCACAGTGAGTCCATGCCGTCATTATTTTGCCGGATACGTAAACTATTGCTACCTTTGCCTCATGGTCACCGCTGGACTCAGACTTACCTGGATTTTCGCATTGAACCACACAGTTATTTTCATCAAATCCATCAGGGCAGTCTCTTTGTCCGTCACACAGCTGGTTTGGGGAGATACACAGTGATGAACCTGGACAGAGGACTGAAGGAGTGATGCAAGTTGATGCCGGAGGGAGAACTGGAGACTCTGTAGTTGCAGCAGTAACGGGGTCTGGAAAGGAGGAAACCAAGTGTTAAAATCAAAAGTTGTAGCACACACTGGCAGGATTGTTGGCTTGGCAAACTTAAAGAAATAGAGAACCAAAGCAATGCACTGCTGTGGACGGGGCCGGCAGCAGAACATATTTTAGACACCTAAAAGAAAGGCCCACCTAAAAAATAATCAATATCAGTTTAATTGTATGCTATATTTAGAATATTTTCACCGCTTTACCTTGCCGTCAGACAGTCCTTTCCAACGGGGAACGGAAGCCGATGCATCCATCTGTGCTCTTGCCAAAGCAACCAGACTCCATTGAAATAACGTGTAATTTTTACCTTGCAGAACACAGAGGTTGCTGGTCCGATCGAGGCAGCGGTAGACCAGCAAATCCTGTGTTGTGCGAGGTAAAATTACTGTTTTTTCCAATGGAGTCTGGTTGCTTTGGCGAGAGCATAGATAACAGCTTCAGTTCCCCGTTGGAAACATAGACTGTATAGCTGTCTCACGGCAAGATAAAGCGTTGAAAATATTCTAAATATAGCGTACGCTTTAACGGATTTTGATTTTTTTGAGAGGCCTTTCTTTTAGGTGGCTAAAATACATTTTGCTGCTGCCCCCGTCCACAGCAGTACATTGCTTTGCTGCCATGCGGTAACTCCTGTCTTCTTCTCCAATATGGGGGCGTGCCGACCACCATCTACTGTCGGTAATACACTGACTATGGATAAGTACCTCATACAACCCCGCTTCAAAAAAACAGAACTATCCCTTTAATGTATGCCTAAACAAATAAAAAAGTACACGTACATATAAAAATAAAAAAAGTGTTTGTATTCAGTTTATTCCATTAGGTTTTCATCATTTCCATCACTAGGTTTTTACATCTACTCACAGCTTTCAAACTTTACTGGTGGTAGGAATCGCGCAGCCGCATCTGCCTCATCACCAGTAGAGGAATATTTGACAACTGGATCTGAAGACTTACCGCAGCCCACCTCGTCCGTGCCGTCCACGCAGTCTCTCTCTCCGTCGCACAGGAATGTCTTCGGGATGCAGCGCTTGCCGTCGGCGCAGCGATGCTCGCAGCTCTTGGTCGGTTTCCAGCAGTCCAGTTCGTCGGACTGGTCCCGACACTGGGACTTGCCGTCGCACACCTCGGCCTCGGGGATGCACATCTTCCCGTGGGAGCACTGAAACTCACCTGGGGTGGAGTACAAAATAAAAGATGTGACTAGTTGAATGATTCTTGTTTACATTATATTGCGCTCAACTGTCATTTCCTCTTTTGTTCTTATGATTTTATTGATTAGTTTCGTGGTGACTTTGTCTGCATAATGCGTTAAAATAACATTGATTTTATGTCACAGTTAAAACAAAGATAAGAAGATATAGTTCAACAGAATGTACCAGATTTAATTCAAACTTTTAAAGTCATACAACCTTGCTTGCAGGTTTCTGAGCATCCTCGTTCATCAGATCCATCCGTACAGTCGTTCTCTCCGTCGCACACGTGGCTGTATAAAACGCACTCTGTTCCGTCGTTACACGGCTTTGAGCCCATGCGACACTTCAGGACGTTCTCTCGAGGTGCAGGAGTAGCTGCGCTCGGACAGTCGACCTCATCCGAGCCATCGTGGCAGTGAGAGCGGCCGTCGCAAACCAGACTCTTGGAGACGCAGCTCCGACGGTCCTTGCAGCGGAAGTCACCTACGGAGGGTAAAAGAATATTCAAAGACGTGAGTGGAATTGTATCAGATTTGCTCTGTATACTTCAAATTCACAGAATAAGTTTTGAGATGTTGTCATGTTGGTTCACATCACTACATTTGTTGGAAACTCGATTTCAAAAGAACCAAATATAATAACTTACTCTTGTAAGGGCATCTTCTCACACAGTTCTCATCAGATCCATCGGGGCAGTCTCTCTTTCCGTCACATAGCTGCGTTGGTTTGATGCATAAAGAAGAACCTGGACACTGAAATGAAGGACTGGTGCAGGATGGCTTGGTGGGAGCCTGAGTAAACGGCTCGACAGGTGCAGGAGATTCATTTGAGTGGAGATTTTCTGCAAAAATGGGAGTGGAAGCGTCTGCGTCATCAGATATTAGTATACATAATTTACACATTTCTTTTTTTATATGTTTCCACGTGTATTGTTGTTATATTGTAGTATAATGAACATATTTTTACATACTTATGTAGGGGCCGAATTGGCACTGGGCCCAAGGGTCAGTTGGAGAAGTGTACATTTTCATATCGATACATCAGGATAGTGTCAAATTCTTATGTTATCAGAAACAGCAAGGTGTGTGTCTCTACAAAGCACTTTTGCATTTATTACTTTTGTGAAAGCAACCTTTGAATGAATACTCACCGCATCCTTCTTCGTCTGACCCGTCCCGGCAGTCTCTCTCTCCGTCACAGACGTGACTGAAGAGGACGCATTCTGTCCCGTCTCGACACAGTCTGGAGCCCATGCGACACTTCAGGACGTTCGCTGGAGCTGCAGGCGGAGCAGCGCTCGGACAGTCGACCTCGTCCGAGCCATCGTGGCAGTGAGAGCGGCCGTCACAAACCAGACTCTTTGAGACGCAGCTCCGACGGTCTTTGCAGCGGAAGTCAGCTTTGGAGGGTAAAAGAATATTAGACGCGAGTAGAATTGTATCTTATTTGCTCTGTATACTACAAATTTACGTAAGTACCGACACATTTGTTGGAATTTCAAAGAACCAAATATAATAACTTACTCTTGTAAGGGCATCTTTTCACACAGTTCTCATCCGATCCATCGGGGCAGTCTCTCTTTCCATCACATAGCTGCGTTGGGTTGATGCATAAAGAAGAACCTGGACACTGAAATGAAGGACTGGTGCAGGACGGCTCGGTGGGAGGCTGAGTTAACGGCTCGACGGGTGCAGGAGGTTCATTTAAGCCGACATTTTCTGTAGCAGTGGCAGGGGCATTCTCTGCGGCATCTAAAAATTGAACACAACAGTAAATTAAAGTTTGATTTTAAAAACACAAAAAATATCATCGCCATATGATTACATTAGTAATAATTACCATGAATATAAGCCTACGGTCCAAAATGTTCAGTAGTCTCCTTTATAAGCCACTAGGATCATTGTAATTTCTGAACTTTGATTCGTGGGAATTAAAAAAAATCTTATTTATACCAGCCTCTCAAAATGATTGTGAAAATGATACATTTAAAAGATACCAGTATCACATTTAATATATCTTTAATTCAAATGAATGTAGCTGCTACCTAAATGGGAAAAGTTGCCAGGCAGTTTTAAGTCTGAAACAGTAAGACTTCTAAAGCTACACACTTCAACAAAAACTCACCGCATCCTTCTTCGTCTGACCCGTCCCGGCAGTCTCTCTCTCCATCACAGACGTGACCGGAGAGGACGCATTCTGTCCCATCTCGACACAGTCTGGAGCCCATGTGACACTTCAGGACGTTAACTTGAGCTACAGGCGGAGCTGCGCTCGCACAGTCGACCTCATCTGAGCCATCGTGGCAGTGAGAGCGGCCGTCACAAACCAGACTCTTGGAGACGCAGCTCCTACGGTCTTTGCAGCGGAAGTCAGCTACGGAGGGTAAAAGAATATTCAAAGATATGAGTGGAATTTTATCAGATTTGCTCTGTATACTTCAAATATTTACGTAAGTACCGACGCATTTGTTGGAATTTCAAAGAACCAAATATAATAACTTACTCTTGTAAGGGCATTTTCTCACACAGTTCTCATCAGATCCATCGGGGCAGTCTTTATTTCCATCACATAGCTGTGTTGGATTGATGCATAAAGAAGAACCTGGACACTGAAATGAAGGACTGGTGCAGGATGGCTTGGTGGGAGGCTGAGTAAACGGCTCGACCGGTGCAGGAGATTCATTTAAGTTGAGATTGTCTGCAAGAACGGGAGTGGAAACGTCTGCAACATCTAGAAATGTGACACCAAGTTGAAGAAGTTTCAAAGCAAAACATCAGAATAGTGTCAAATTGTTATGTTATCAGAAACAGTTAAGCGTGCTTGTCTACAAAGCACTTTTACATTTATTACTTTTGTAAAAGCAACCTTTGAATGAACACTCACCACATCCTTCTTCGTCTGACCCGTCCCGGCAGTCTCTCTCTCCATCGCAGACGTGACTGAAGAGGACACATTCTGTCCCATCTCGACACAGTCTGGAGCCCATGCGACACTTCAGGACGTTCGCTGGAGCTGCAGGCGGAGCTACGCTCGCGCAGGCGACCTCGTCCGAGCCATCGTGGCAGTGAGAGCGGCCGTCACAAACCAGACTCTTTGAGACGCAGCTCCTACGGTCCTTGCAGCGGAAGTCATCTGAACGAAAAACAAAGGTGCAATGTGTAAGATATGGCCAGAATTTTTGTTTAAAAAAATGAACTAACATTATCAACAGAATGTGGAAGAGGTCACAGTGACGTTATGTCTAAGACATCTTATGCACTGTGTTGTAGAGATATCTACTGATATGAGCCATGCTGACCAGCTAGCCCTGGGCACCGTCCTCTCTTGTAATATCTTACGTACCTCAAGAGACGATAGTGAGTCACTGTAGCGCCAGTCTGCCCCTCGTACAAAGGACGAAGAAGTAAAGCTGCCCCGAGGGCTTCTCATGTTGAGGGTATGGCTATATCCTACACATTACACCTTTAAGCTCTCCAAGTTTCAGGACATTTTTGAAAGATAACATTTGACATTGCCAGTGACATGCATGATATTTGGGATTAGGAGAACACACAACTCCGCAGTCACAGCTTACTTTTAGAGGGACATCTTTTCACGCAGTTCTCCTCATCGAAGCCGTCGGGGCAGTCTTTACGCCCGTCGCAAAACTGGCTCGGAGAAATGCAGAGCTGAGCGGCAGAACGGGGACAGAGAACAGAGGGACTGCTGCAGGCCGGCACAGTCGGAGCGGGGGGGTTGGTAACAGGTGGCATTTTGAATGCTCTTGATGGATAAATATTTGGTTTTGCCGTTGCCATGGTCTGTTCTGTGGCATCTTAAAGACACAGTAGTAATCACAAGTTAGTATTTTTCAAATATGATATCACATAGCCAAAAACTTAACTGGAAACGTCCAATTAATTAATCAAATAAAGGCATCTTTTATCATAACAACAAAAATAGATTGCATCAGTATCTGTAACTGCAATTTTTCCAATAAGTGAGATTAAATCTTGGGGAAACTCACCACATCCCTGTTCATCTGATCCATCCCGACAGTCCCTTTCCCCATCACACACGTGGCTGTATAAAACGCACTCTGTGCCGTCTTCGCACGGCTTTGAGCCCGTGCGACACTTCAGGGCGTTCGCCAGAGCTGCAGGTGAAGCTACGGTCGGACAGTCGACCTCATCCGAGCCGTCGCGGCAGTGAGAACGACCGTCGCAAACCAGATTCCTGGGGATGCAACTCCTACGGTCATGGCACTTGAAATCCTCTAAGATTGGAAATTAGGGCAGAGAGGAAAAGATTAGCAGAAATTCTAAAAAGCTGGGAAACTCTGGTGAACGTGTTTACTACTCGCATGGTTTTAGAGGTGCACTACCTGATCCAACAAATTATGTAAAAGTGGTATTGATACTTTACCTTTGGATGGACACGTGGTTACACAGAAGTCCTCATCGTCTCCGTCGGGGCAGTCCTTTTTCCCGTCGCACAGCTGGGCTTGTGAGAGGCAGACTGATGTGCGTCGGCACAGCACAGAGGGCTCATTGCAGACCGGAGTATCGGGCACTATGGAGAGTAAAGGAATTGAGAAAATTAAGAAGAATGTCAGTAAAAATCTGTGGCTTTTATATAAATGTACCATAAATTGCTATAAGACAATAATGATCAACCTTTAGCTGAATCAGAGAAGCTTTTCTATGTGTTTTTCAAAACGTTTGCTGTAAACGGGCTCGTGTGCAACTGTGCAGCTGACATGAGCCATGATGGCCGCCACGGATTGACAGAAAAACAAAGCACCACAAACAGAAAAAAATACTACTCAAACCAAAACCTAATTCAGGTAAAAGCAACATAATGCTGGAATAAATAAAATCGTGTTTTCTCCGTAACTTAGATTAACTTGGTCTGACCTGCGCGGACGTCCCCGAGTGCGACGATCACACCGAACGCGTGACCCGTCACAGTCACGTCCCGGACGGCGCTCCCGTCCCGCCGGTCCCACAGAGTCATGACATCGTCAGATAGGGACAACAGGAAGGGCTCAAAGGCGGCGATGACCGAGCCCGAAACGTTCCATCTTCTGCCGGCTCGGTGGCTTCTTTCCTGCAGCAAGCTCATCGTTGTCAAACCTGTAAAAAAAGGTGCCCAAAACTCATTCATCAGTCCTGTGCTGTGGAAATATTTACTTAAGTGTGTGTGTGTGTGTGTGTGTATACGTTGGGAAATTAAGTCTGATATGCCATCTGACATCACCAGATTCAAAGTTCTTGATCGTTTGAGCCAAATTAACAATTGTGATGAACTGCCAAACCCCCAGTAGTGACTCAAAGCATTATTTATTACAGTCTCAGAGGATAAAATTTGAATAAAAAAAAAAGGGCACGATTAAAGCGTGCAAGTAAAGGTTTTCTTTTTAAAGGTAACGGGCCACCAGTTAATCGGATGTAGCAGGTGCATGCACTACAGTGTTGAACACTTTCTTGCTCTCGGAGAAGTTAAAACTACTCTCTAGGAAGTTGACCAATATCTTGTTTCATAATGCGCACTTCATCTTCTAACACACTACTTTACTTCAGTTCTTTGCAAATTTGCTTCAAGCTCTTAAAAGGTACGTGTCCACAGGCTCCGTCCTTTCCACGCTTCCCATTCATTGTCTACGTAATCAGCCGTGCAATGCATTCTGGTAGCAAAAACGCCCCTGTGGACGCGTACCGTCGCTGTTGAGTCACAGCTGAAGAGACATTTGAGCAACGATATTTTATCTCTCTGATCTACGGTAACAGTAACAGACAGACCTGCTTTTTTGGAGTTCCACAGCAGACTATCAGCCCTGATGTCGTAGGCGATGTTCCCCCGGACTCCTCCTGCCGCTAACTGCAGCAGCTCTTTGGCTTCGCCTCCCGTCATGCTCATGGTGAGGACTCGGTCTTCCTCCAGCCAGTTGACGACCCCCCTCAGCCAGTCCAGGTACAGGTCTCGGATCTCCTTTGTCGTGCGGTACAGCTGCTGTGGGTATCGACCGTCGGCCGTGGTGGTGCCGATGCTATTTTGGTCGCACGACACCCAGTAGAGGTTCCCTCTCCTCTGGTCGATTTTTATCAGGCAAACTAAAAAGAGGGGAAAAAAGAATTGAGAGGCAATAGAAAGTGTGCAGAAAGCTTTAATGAGACCAAGTAGCCAGTTGCTTCATGGCTTATACTCAAGTACAGATCAAACTACCAATTATTTTTTACTAACAATTAATCCATTCACTATTTTTTCATTCATTTATTAATCATTTAATCTACTGATCTGAGGTGGAACAAGGAAATGTGTGGTATGTTTGCTTGATAAATTACTTAAATGCTTAATATATTTGCAGAATTTGCCATTTCATTTTCTGTTAATTTACTAAGAGATAATAATACGGTGTCTCAGTTCCATATGTCTATACAAGCCATGGTAAACCTAAATGTATTAACCTGGCAAAGGCGTTGGGACCACCTCGGTCTTGACCTCGGTTAGACTGGTGCGTTGGATATGGCCAGTTTGGTTAGCCCAGTACAGCCAGTCTCTGTACCAGTCCAGATCAAATGACAGGATGCCGTCGTCGGTGTTAAACAGCTGGATTTTAGTGGACTCTCTGCCTCGAAACTCCAGCATGTTGATGTTGCTGATGGTAGCGTATATAAACCTTGGATCTGAGGGACAAAAAAAGATGAACACATTTCATGAATCTGGCAGTATTAGATACATTTTTTTTTTGCTCGTCTTCTACCAAAAATGTGAAAAAAAAGGTTTTTGTTACACACGCAAAGCAAAGTTACGGTAAACCTACATTCACATCTCCCATCAGGCAACAGCACTTTGGAGTTTGGACAAGCGCAGGTGAAACCGACAGGGTTGCCTTTAGTCAGCTGGCAGAGATGACATGGAGTCTTTACACATGCAGAAGAACCTGATTGATGACAACACCACAACACATTTTGAAATATGAAAAAAAAAATAAAAAATGAAGACCATTCATTTATATTTTCACGAATTTTGCAACCAAAATCTAAAGTTTTTCCCAAGCCACAACTTTGTTTTTCACAAGCCACAACTCCGTTTTCCTGGCAAGACCTGAGGGTTTGCCAATACCTGGATCAATCATTACCATCCCATATAACTGGGTGCTAATGAGGACCATAACCTCAAACATCAGTGGAAATTCAGATGTAGAAATACTGGAATTAAAAAGCATATTGCATTACCATTAAATCTGTCGTTCCAATACGTACCTTGAGGCTGCTGTAGCTCGTGGTAAACGTCTAATATCGGCAGCGCGGCTTTCCAGAGGAACTGCTTCTGGGTCGGTTGGTCCTGAGGAACCTGCCACAGTCCTTTGTCGTCCACCCAGTAGAACGAACTTTCGAACGCAGCCAGGCCGAGAGCCGGTCTCCTGTTGAACAGTCCTGTGACGGAGTAACGGCCGGTCCCGTCCATCTTCACCGTCTCTATGGACTGAATAAAAGAAGTTCGTGTTCGCAGGATATGAAGGAAAACGAGAATCTGGCGATGCGATATAATGGGATTTTTAAAAAAAAATCTAATTTTAGGAAACTGTACAACATTATATAATGCATTTAACTCATATACACCTTAACTCACCTTCTTGTAGTCGCTGATCCAGTAGAGCCTCCTGGCAGCTACGTCAGCAGTGAGGCCGTGGGCCGACTGAGCAGTGAGCACAGACAGAGTGCTTCTTTCTGACCCGTCCATCCACGACTTCTCTATCGTCACTCTGTCACCGTGGCCGCCACTGATCCAGAACATCAAGCTGGGAGGCAGAGAGCGGGGAAGTTAAATAAGCACGACCCAGAGTATCATCATCTCTTAGGGGTTCATTCGTGATGGCCGCATTTTCACGTGTGCTACGTACGTAACATTTCTCATTTCGATCATGCTCGATTTCCCAGGTTCCCTACACCGTGCGGTTAAAAGTGGATTCACCGAGAGCTGGATTATCATTAATAACATTCAAATATTTCACACACCTTTCCACAGGTACAAGCACCAACTCTGACGGGCTGATGTTTTTGCTCAGCAGCGTAGTGTAACTTTTCCCATCAGCTGCCTGCATGTAGATCGTCTGTGTCTTCAGGTTGGTCCAGAACAGGTTTCCATTCAGCCAATCACAAGCTAGACCCTTGATTCCAGGCTCCCCTGTTAAAATAGAAATAATAAATAAAAAAATAAAAAAAATCAGAAATCAAATCAATCGTAAAGTTGTAAAATCGTAAACCAGACATTTTGTTGCATCTTGAATCTGAATTATTTATGTTTCTCTCTTCCTTTCTGATTAGTCACTTTGTGTGGTCAGAGAAGTGACCATTTACAGCATCTCTTATAGCTCCACATTGTGATTTAATACGCCTAATAAACGCTTTATTTTTATGACATGAAACTCTAACATCCAAATATTGCAGTCAAGTCTAAGATGAGACGTTGGATGGAAATTTGCGAGAGAAGCGCAAGTTATTCGTCACTGTGCTCAGAAATGTTATGAAGCAGCCGACTGATGTATTAGATCAGTGGTTCCCAACCTGCGGTTTGGGACCCTCCTCAAGGGGTTAAGTAAAATCTGGAGGGTTGTGAGATTATTGAGGGGATATACAAGGCAGAAAAAAACATACTTCTGTTACACAAAATAATATTCATTTTTTTCAGACTTTCTAATCTTTTTTTTTCTTTTTCTTGTGAAAAAAAAACTGGACAATTTGAGCCGTTTCAGGCCTTTCAAAGTTATTGTTGAACTTGTTACAACTGGTGACAAGTTATCACAAGTAGACAAAGCTTTTCTTTAGAGGGTCACAAGCCAAAAAGGTTGGGAACCACTCTAGTAGACTATCAGAAAGAAAAAAGATGCCATAACATTTCTGCGTGTTAAAGCCAAGCTAATCAGTGTGATGACAGTCTATCTAGTTAACCATCTCTCACCTTCAGTCACTTCATACAACACATACAGTATATACAACTTTTTTTAAATAGATTGCAGTTGTAATCACCATAAACACCTTAGAAACACACAAAAACAAAATCATCTTTTGTCGACTAACCAGCAAAGATGGTCCAGCTGTGCTGTCCGTCACTTTTGTAAATGCTGCCGTGGCTGTCGGCCCAGTAGTACCAGCCTCGGGCAACGTCAAAAGTCAAGGCCACCGGGTCGGGAGCAAGAGAGTGGATCACTTCAAACTGCTGAGACTTCACGGTCAACAGCCCGAGTGAGCTCCTCTGCACAATTAGCAGCCTGGTAGCATTACCTGCGCACATGTATAGATTTAGAAAGAAAGGGGAACATTTGGACTGGAGTCACTTCCTGTTAGTTCAACATCCCACAATTACTGAGGGATACTGAAGATAAGTGTGTAGAAAAAGTTAAAAACAATATATACAATATTTGGACAGAAAAAAAAACTCCTGATGCAATACTTCCCATTTGCCAATACTATCATCCTTTAATCACCGACATTTCAGGTGACGATCTGTTTTGATTTACCCTGCTCGACTGCTTTTATCTCAAGTTTTGCCTTGATCTTTTTGACCTTCTCTTTCTTGCTTTTGTCATTAGCT
This sequence comes from Sebastolobus alascanus, assembly GCA_916701645.2. Taxonomy (NCBI): domain Eukaryota; kingdom Metazoa; phylum Chordata; class Actinopteri; order Perciformes; family Sebastidae; genus Sebastolobus; species Sebastolobus alascanus. The sequence goes on from CAKAOJ020000005.1 coordinate 5,368,247, forward strand.
CAGTCCCATCATCAAAGTGGCCCGTTAGCACATCAACTATCTTTTGTCCGAGTAGCACTTTTTGATGTTTGTTGTTGGGTTTGATCTTCTCAGAGATGTGAAACTAAATCCAGAGTAGGTTCACATCAAACAGTTAAGCCGCATGACTAGCTCACAAACACCAACCAGCATTAGATTTGTACTCTTGTTATCTCTGGCTCCAGATGGGATGAGAGGTCGCTACTAAATATGGTCGAAGGGCCACGACACATGCATGTCGATTATGTGCATATCCCACTTCGTTACCATTCTCATTTAAAACATCATCTTTTTATCCATCATTCTCTGATAAAACATCATCTTTTTATTCATCATTCTCTTTTACTTATCTATCTATTTATTTATTTTTAATCTTGCCTTAATTTTCACCCTGACTGCCCTCATTACCTGTAGCTAGACATGTGGAACTTCCATTCAGTTTGAAGCCTTCTCTGCAGTGGCAGTAGTAGGATCCGACGGTGTTGCTGCAGTGATGCATACAGGGGGCAGAGGGTGAGGCACATTCATCCAAATCTGAGGAGAGAGAGAGAGAGTAGCTTTTAGCTTCATATGCATGAAGCTGTGCATCAAAAACTGATTTGGAAACAGATGATTATACTGCTGCAAAAGTGAATGACGTGTTGCCTCGCGCACCTTCGCAGACCGCTCCGTTGGGAGAGAGCTTATATCCGGCAGGACAGGTGCACAGAGTTCCCCAGGGTTCATCGACGCACCCGTGGCTACAGCCGCCGTTGTTCATATAGCAAATACGACCTGCGGGAGGGGGGCTCAGCATTACAAAAAATCCACGAAGCATGTTAAAAACATTGCACTGTTGTGGTAAAGATTAGTTTGTAGTTTCCGGTAAATCTGTTCCAAACCTACCGCAGGTTATGGGCTCATCACTACCATCAGAGCAGTGAATCGTCCCATCGCACCTCTCTTTAGCACTCAGACACGTCCCCTCGGGACACCGTATGCCGTCCTCACCACACAGACCTGGGAGGGAACAGACGATGAGTATGTTTCTCATACATACCCTGAGTTAGGGGCCACCTGGTTGCGTCTGATACTGATAATTAACTGAATGATAATGGAGTCATCACATTGATATATCAAATCTGCATTAAAATTGGCAAAATGAGGTAGATATTTTTGTTTTTACATGACATTACGTTCGACGTCAGTGTGACTATTTGTGTTTGTGATTTTGCAGATAAAAACCGTAGTGATAAAATTCAAGGTTTGAATTTGTCATTCCAACTGTGAAAAATACGCACCTGAATGCATTTTCAATTCAGGACTAGGGTGTAAAAACCAACAAAACATCAAGTTTGTTCAAACATAGGTGCATAAAAGTGAATAAAGACCATACTGCGCAGCTCTACAATCTTTTATTTACAGATCAATTTCTCTCTGGACTAATTTGCCTCAAAGTCTCTGCTGCATTGTTATTAAATCAGCGTTCAAAATGAAATTCAACTATAATTTGTTTGCTGTTTGTTTTGTTTGGTATGCTATATCGTGTCATATCTCTAAGTTTTATCTGTAACTAGTTATTTCTAAGGTATTTTGTATGGTATTTTAATGTGTTTGTCTGTGCTTAATGTGGACACCAGGAAGATTAGCTGGTTGTCATGGCACCAACTAATGGGGATCCTTAATAAAAATCAAATCTTCATTTAAAAGGACTGTACCAATTGATTGATTAAAAAGGGTTAGTTCACCTATATTTCAAAAGGCCTGGTAGTATGGAGATATGCAAGTTGTTTTGGTTTTATTAAAAAAGAAATACCTTAATTAGTTTTAATAGTTTTTAGTTTTTTTTGTTTTCCACCAAAATGTATTTGGCAAAGCAAATTAGTATATAAAACATATTTTGTTGAAGACCAGGCTGGACTGGAGACACCAGATTGTTTATCTAAATACCTGGAAAATAAAACCAAAACTATCTACACTGCTGCAGCAGATACAAGACATGAATAAGAGAATACAAGTTTTTGTAATTTGGGTGAACCAGCGACTCTATAGCGTTCTGCAGTACCAGACACAGCATTCACCCCTCCGTCTTTCTCACCACAGTCCTCTTCATCAGAGTTGTCCAGGCAGTCGTTCAGTCCGTTGCAGCGCAGCTCTTTGGGGACACAGATGTGGTTTCGACAGGTCCAGTCAGAGTCCAAACAGCCCTCTGCTGCTGCACAGTTCTCCTCATCAGAGCCGGTGGGACACTGGTTTTGTCCGTCACAGCGGGCCGACGCGTCGACGCAGCCGACGGAGTCGACACAAGGAAACTGACCCGGAGGACATTCGGTAGAGCCTGGAGGGAAGGAGAATCATGTTCAGCTTTCTCTTATAGTGACTGACCTTCGAATCAGCACAACCAAACACACCACTGGTAATTAATATGACAATCCTCACCCTTCTGTGGCTCCACAATAAAACCTAAAATTAATTACTAAAATGTGAAATACAAATGAATTTCTGCTGAATCTATTAAAGTGCATGTTAAATATGTTGTTAACCATTTCAGACTCAGAAGAAAACAAACAACTATGGTGAATTAAAACTAAAGCAATCAGTCTGGACAATTTATTAGTGGCAAGTGTGAAGACCAGTTCTTTTGCACAGTGACAGGAGGTAAACCTACCAGTGCAAGCCATTTCATCCGATCCATCCAGACAGTCTCCACCTCCGTCACATCTCCAGACATCGGGGATACAGCTTCCATCGTCACACTGCCACTGGCCTTGATGGCATCCCAAAATCTGACCTACAGTACAAGCATACAAAGAGAGAAACCAACAGTAGCACAAAGATGAAGGCTTAGAAAATACCAATGGCCTACCTACCACCGGATTAGAATGAATTGTAGAATTTTTCTAAAACTAGACACCAACTTTTAGATTAGGATTTTCAAAAATCCACTACAAATTACGCTAAATTCAAACTGAATTGTTAATAAGTAGTCCTTTTATTTTACCAGGACTTCAAGAAAAACACCATAAGACAAACTCCTATATAGCAAACCAAATTCCTATTGAAGTCACAGATGGATTACTGAATGGGCCTACTGGGTACAGGCCCAGGGGCCTAAAGTGTCAGGGGCCCCCCCGGGCCTTCACCTATACAAAATGTCACTGAAAGAGAAACGTGACGTACCAGGCAGGAAGAGACTCAAAATGACCACAAAGAGACATAAAACGAGTACAAAGAGATGGGAAGTAACGATTAAAAGGGGGCAAAACAACTACAAAGAGACACAAAACAAATACAAAGAGAAACATAATGACAACAAAGAGTCACAAAACAACTACAAAGAGACACAAAACAACTATAAAAAATGGGCAAAACAACCATAACGAGACACAAAACAACCATAAAAAATGGGCAAAACAACCATAACGAGACACAAAACAACCATAAAAAGACACAAAACAACCATAACGAGACACAAAACAACCATTAAAAGACACAAAACAACCATAACGAGACACAAAACAACCATTAAAAGACACAAAACAACCATTAAAAGACACAAAACAACCATAAGGAGACACAAAACAACCATTAAAAGACACAAAACAACCATAAGGAGACACAAAACAACCATAAAAAGACACAAAACAACCATAAGGAGACACAAAATGACGACAAAAAGAGGTTAAACAATTATAAAGTCTGTGTATCTTGCTCCTATGTACATAGGAGAGGTGGTGGGGCCTTTAGCATGTCTGTGTCCAGGGGGCCCATTGTCTCATAATCCATAATTGTCTCATAATACTAAAATAATGATGATAATGATATAAGCATGGATAAGAAAGACCAAGGAGGTCTTGTGTTTAACTCGTCCCAAAAGGTCAGCCCTATCTATAGGCCTCCAAAGGGCAGACAGAAGGACTGGTATATGACATGCACTTGCACATGGTCAAATGAATATCGAAGGAAAGTTAGCTAAAAACATTTATTATAATATTTATTTTGATCCAACCTGGCTCAGGTCCAAAATGCAACTGCCTCCTTTAACCCCCCCCTCCCCCTCCCCCCTTTTTTTTTTTTTTTTTTAAATAAATTTCACCCAAACGTGTGTTTAAAGCAAATAAGGCACAGAAACGGGGGAAAAACTCTGAATTATTGAAACTCATGCACAGAACTGACCGACTTGAACTGAAATTTCCAATAAAGCGTGTAACCCTGAACCCATGGGGTCCAGGAATGAACGCCATATTGCCTCGTTCTGTTCAGATCTTAACAAAATATCAAAACGCTCCTGTATGCTAATTGACAATTAGGCCTACACAGTAAGTCACACAAATACCTTAAAAACGTATAAAATGTGTGTTTTTACCTCTGGAAATTGTCAGACTTGCCAGAAAAACCGAACAAATGAGCTGTGGTAAGTCCATATCGGTCCGCGCGGCTCATCGGAACAAACAGCGTCACCTGAGAGGAAACGCTTTAATCAGTGCTGCAGGTGCGCATGGGGCGCGTGCGATCAGAGACAGATTCAACTTCCGCCAAAAAAAAATTCAACAAAATAAAATCTGTTGTATGGAACGCTTACAGTAATGCAATTGAACGTATTATTTCTTTATTTAATCCGGTATTTTTTTACAACGTTTTTTTTTTTTTTTTTTTATATATATATATATAGACCTATGTTTATTTATTCAATGACGTCATTTCCAGCTTTCCTAACCACGTATGTTTAAAAGTGTAGACTAATAAAATTAATAAATTTTCACTTACGTCATTTCATTAGGGGTGGCCTGCGGTTTACGTTTTTAGGGATGCTCACCACATACCTCGTGTTTAGCTGTTAATGTTTTGGACAGATGATGATTTAGTGAAATTAATTTGACAGAGAGCAAGCTGTACACGTGCTGCGTCTTGTCCAAATGGCCCTGGCAGACTTGCAGCCGCCGTGCGACGCTGCTGCGATTTTGGGGTTTAGGTTTGGCGCTTTTACGCACGGAACAAATCACAGTAAAAAAAATAATCAAAGCTTTGTAGTTCCCCTCCAGCCCTTTCTTCTCTCTTTAGATGTCAAGTGTGCAGTTTGACTTCTGAATGGGCAACGATCAGCTGGCGTGTCTGACGTCATTAATGTCCCTTTTCATGCCGTTGTCAATTATCATGGCGTATGGTGTTTTATGAAATATTTTCAATGAAGCTGTCCAGAATTTTTGACTCTTACAAATCACCTAAACATTGATTTGCAGATCAGTAAATGACTACCTTCCAGCGCTCACAGTGCGCATAAGGTAATTTACGCATTTTGGGTAGCTTTTACGCACGGAGCGAATTACTAATTCGTATTGTATTGTTGCCTTTTCTTCTAAGACAGCGCCAAAATAAGTAAACCAGCTAACTAACAAAGCAGCCTGCATGGTTCCCCCTCCTTGTGAGGATGTGGTCTGCGCCATGGAAGAATCGCAGCTGTTTATGTGCCTTTATAATACAATTAGCGTAGTTGGGGATAGAACTCATTCAATACTTTTCAAATCGTCATTCTCATAAATAGAATTCACTCTACTGACAGTTTGAAAATGCTGCTTCGTGTCATTCATCCACAATAGTGATTGAGTGATAAAATAATTTAATTTTTGTATTAAGGTTTTTTTTTTTTAACTTTCGTTCCAATTACGCAAAACCCTAAACGTGCAGCAAATTATAGTCTAAAACAAAAGTGTGTTTCATGTTGTGACAAAAGAGAACTTTCAAAGAGGAATGGCTTTTTCTTTCATTCTTTTCACACATCATGCTCATCAAAAAGAATCAAAGCTTTGTAGTTCGCCATCAACACTTTCTTCTTTCCTTTGAGGTCAAGTGTGCAGAATGGACAACCATCAGCTAACGTCATTAATGTCCCTTTCATGCTGCTGTCAACAATCATGGCGGATTTTAGACTCGGATTTACACTATATCTTTTAATTGAAGCCGTCCAAAGTTGTTGACTTACCTGGAGATTTATATGTAGCATACATATTCTACCCATGTATAAGAATTAAATTATTGCCATCAGCTCTATAAACACATTGTTTTCCATGAAAATAGTCTATTCACAGAAAAAGAGAAATACGAAAAAAATATCCTGACATTTTGCTTATTTTTCTTCTGTGGTATGTTTATTATTGATAATTACTTATTATTACTTGCAATTTCAAACAGTATTTTATTATTGTTATTAGTATATGTCTTTAGTTTAAACACACATATACTATCTGAATAGCGTATTTATTGTTGAATATTTATGGTTATTGTGTTTATTTATATGTAATTAGAACCGACAATAATAAACTCTACTTACGGACATGCGCAATAGAGCTATTATGCAAGAATTAGGCTATTTCTGAGTACTTTTCAAAAAGACGAAAAGGCAAAAATAGTCAATAAAAACTAACCAATGATTAAAATGCAACATGGAACATATTTAGATTTTTTTTTTCTGCATTAGATTTGTGTAAATTATTGACCTTAACTTGCCCCCTCTGGTTTAGTTTTTCGTTTCTTATCCTTCCCAACAGGCTCCTACCAGGTCACGACTGGCGCCACATAAAGTGATTAACTCCCGTGTTACGTCCCCATTAATCACGGCGCAGTTGTGCAGCTCCTAATCTCCTTAACTAATATTATTGTCATGGCTTCTCATCAAAGGGATCTTTAATAAACCACACAACGACAATCAAAGCGGTGCGCTTTTACGCGTTTCACACCTCCGCCACCAAACCCCCATTGGTTTCGACACACAACAACCTTGTCACATTTAAGTCTTTGAGCGCTCCCGTGGATCACACACACACACACAGGCCCTCCCACCATCCGCAGATTGACAGATCTCTTCAAAAGACGTCAGGAGGAGAGGGGGCGTGATTATATATCCGAAGTCTCAGCATCTCACCTGGAGCATTTGGACTCTTACCTGTGGAAGAGACAACACTATACCACACCTGGGGAATTATGAAGGGACTAGCGGTGGATTTCTCTTTTGCGCTTCTTGTTCTGGTGGATTTGGCTGCGCGCCTCCTCGCCGCTGGGACGCACTCTGACGCGCCGCTCCGTGGGACGAGCGCCGGCTCCGGACGCAACGCGCAGAGACAGCAGGAGGAGGCCAGCAGGAAGCCCCTCTACATGATGCAGCTCTACCGGATCATGCTGGCCGAGGAACGGGCTAGGACTCCGGCTGCCAACGTGAGCCACACCAGGGCGGAGGAGGACAACCCCTGTCTGCACGCCTCGGACTCTGTCATCAGCCTTGTCGCTAAGAGTGAGTATAAGTTTGAGGGAAAAAAGCATTTTTTTGAATGGAGTTTGGTGTGGTTGTGCATAGCATGTAGTGCACATAATGTTATTCTATTTGAAACATAAGGAGCACTCTGTGGTTTCCCTTGACACATTATTTCACTCACCTTAATTTAATCAGTTGTCTAATCAAACTTGATGAATTGCATTTTGCCAATTGTGCAACTCCCTATTGGGAATAAAAGCTGTGATAATCACGTTTACAGACGATAAATTGGTCTTGCTGGCAAATATTTTGCCACCCCAAAGTCAAATGACATGAATAATGTTGTTAACCAATTTTCTTTACTCGTCTTTCAGGCTGCCAGCAGATTGGCAAGAGGTGGTCCGTCACCTTCGACATGTCCTCCACGTCCGCGAGCGACAACGTCCAACTGGCCGAACTCCGCATCCGCCTGCCCGTCTTCGCGGAGTCCTCCCGAGCCTCGGTGGACATCTACCGCTCGGACAGGGACGGGTGCTCCGGCACGCGCTGCCCGGAGAACAGGCGGTTCCTGGGCCGCCTGAGAGCCCGTCCCAGTTCCGTGATCTCCCCCTCCTCCTGGAAGGTGTTCAACATGACGGAGATGTTCGGTCGCTGGCTGCTGGGGGAGCACTCGACGCGGGGGACGGAGGAGGAGGAGGAGGAGGAGGATGAGGCTGAAGCGAAGGAGCAGGAGGAGAAGGGAGTCCAACACCCCACAGCTGACCGGGTCATGATGGTGGTCTTCTCGAGGCAGAACTCAAACGGCCGGCGGACGCCGACGCTCATCCGCACGGCGAAGCGCTCCAAGTACGTGAGCCTGGACCGGGAGCGAGTGGCGGCCGCCGACTCTGGTTCCAGGTCGAGGAGGAGCCGCAGGACCAAGACGCACCGACACGCCCGGCAGCAGAGAGTGGCTGGAGCCGCTCCGACCAGCAAGCCCACAGAGGAGGAGGAGAAGATGAAGGGTTCTCTCTGCAGGAAGGTGGACATGATTGTGGACTTCGCGAAGCTCAACTGGAGCGAGTGGATCGTCCATCCCAAACAGTACAACGCCTATCGCTGTGAAGGGAGCTGTCCTACACCAGTAGACGAGACCTTCACCCCAACCAACCATGCGTACATGCAGGTAAGACTGTATTTAAGAATTGTACAGTATTTTGCTGATGATACACCAATACACGTGTTCTAATCAATCGTTTTCTTTCTCTTTCTCCCTCCAGAGCCTTCTGAAGCTTCACCACCCAGACAAGTTGCCGTGTGTGTCCTGCGTGCCAACGCGCCTCGCACCGCTTTCCATGCTGTACTCCGAGAACGGGAGGATGGTCATGAGGCATCACGGGAACATGGTGGTGGAGGAGTGCGGCTGCCACTGAGCAAAAAGACCCGAGAACCTTTTTGGTTAAAGGCCAGATAGACCGGAGCTACTGAGGCCCAGAAGAATCTTCAGCCACAGGGCTGAGCTGCTCAGAGGCACAAAGTGGACAGATGTCCACTAACACTTTTACAGAGACGTCCAGTTTGACGCCGGGAAAGAGGCTGCTGCTGCTGCGGTGCAAGGCATGAAAGAAGGGAACTACAGTATATCCCGGACACAGCTTTCTAGATTATGGATTTTAAAAATCAAGAGTTCTAAATTGTTGGTACTTTTTGGAGAAGACTAGGTGATCTAAATTGTGTCTTGGATTGCAAGTGGATGAGCTACAATTCAGGTTTACAAGGATTGATTATGGCGATAGATCGATCCAGTCAAGATGAAGCAAGACAAAAAGCACAATATGGTCACCGACTAAAGCACTATGGAAGATTCGCAAAAACAGTTGTGCGAACTGTTGTTTTTATGATTGAAGACTGACTTTTTTTTAATGCCATTGAAAGGATAAATGTTAGAATGGTGTAGAAGCGCTTTTGACTTTATTGACATGTTTGGGTCACATTGGCCCATTTGTGTGTTTGCTATGTACAATAATACAATTCATTATTTCTTATTTTGAAAAAGAAGTGTTTGATGGTTTTAAGCTGTGTTTTAAGCTGCTCATTGGGAAATAAAAATAAAAAAGATTTGTGATCGTAAACCTCTGCCTTTTTTATTGTGTCCGCACTGCAAGAACTAGGAATGATTATAGTTCTTGGAACACCTTTTTGAGGGACTTTTTAAGCTCCTGTTTCAGAGTAGGTAGTCTCGTGTACGGCGATAGGTCAAACATATGAGCCAATGCAGCATTGGCAACCTATTAGCCATGTAAACAACAGACAACGCAAAACTCAAACAACAACTCGTAATGAAAAAGAACGGAAAAAAACACGGATAAATGGACCGACAGTGAGGTCTAGAAGCACACCCACTGAGCCGAAGAACGATAGCCGATTTGAACGGAAATTGCAAAAGATACTTTTCATAATAATAATAATAATAATATTTATAACAGATATAAAATGATAACAAAAGCCCAGAGTTAAGTCAGCCAAACAAAGTATTTTTTGATATATTTTGTGGTAAATATTGAGGTAATTTGGCAGTAATTCCAAAGAAATTTCAAATAGGTTACTTGCTAATTATCACCTAATTACCATGACATTTGCAGACCTGTAAAATGAAAATGTTACCCCAAAATCTTTTCAGATGGAGGTCGCTGAAGCAAAATCTGATGAAATGGGGTTCCCTGACCTAAAGTGTATCAATTTAGGGGTCCTTGACACGAAAAAGGTTGAGAACCACTGGTCCAGACCTCCTGAGTGACCAGTGAGACAACTTCTGTTATGATTTGGCATATAATAATTTCAGTAATTTATTGGTATCACACTTAATATTTTAAAGACAAGACATCAAATGAATCAAATCCCATAAAATATTAAAGGTTTAATTTCAACAAGACTTTGACTTACTTGTCAAATATGTCACAGTTTCATACAAAGTCAAGTGTATTCAAAGTTAAAGGAACAATTTGATGCATCAGTTAGTGTTGTTTGATGAGAGAACAACATTTAACAACACATATTAAGCATTACAAAAAAAAATGCCACATTCTTTTCAGAACAAATCTGAAAGTGGATTACACAACCCAGTAAGACTACGTAGGCTTCTCATCTTCTCACCTGAGGATTTTTTTTTTTTATATCTCCGTAAACAAAAAAAGCAATAAAAATGTCGGGAATCGCGTTTATCCTCGCAGCTGACTCTCTTCAGATGTCCATTTCGAACTGGGCATCTTCAAGAAAAAGAAAAGAGTTGAGTAGTAGAGGGACGTAGACGATTAGAAAAACACATGAAGGATGGCAAGTCATCTCATTCACATTTTTAAATGTACAGATTATACGTTTACCTGCGCTCTCCCCTCTATGCAGGCTGTGGTCGGTGTTATTGCTGAGTGTCTGTTCGGGCTGTTTCGTGTCGTTGGAGGAGTTGGGTTTGAGCGGCGTGGTGACTCCCGGGATGTCGGGCAGATTGGGAGGCGTACGAGCCAGAGGAGACGTCCGACACTGCAGGAGGAACTTCCTGTCGTAGATGATCCTGGTACCTGCAGGCGGCAGCAGCAGCAATAAATAAAATAAAATAAAATAAAATTCAGCCGTTAATCTCGACATTAAACACTTTTAACTAGTGGAAAAATGGTTAAATTACATTAAATTCAGCAGGTAATATTGACATTTAAAAATTGGAACTAGTTAAAAAGGATAAGATAAATAAATAAATAAAATAAAATAAAATTGAGCCGCAAATCTCAACATTAAACACTTGTAACTACTGGAAAAAAAATTAAATTAAATTAAATTCAGCAGCTAATATCAACATTAAAGTATTTTAACTAGTTTAAAAGGATAAAAAAACAAAAACAAAACAAAATTAAATTAGATTAAATTCAGCTGCTAATCTCAACTTTAAACATGTGTAACTAATGGGAAAAGGATTAAATTAAATTTAATTAAATTCAGCAGTTAATATTGACATTTTCACTCGCTTGTAACTCATTTAAACAGGTACAAAATAAACTAAAAATTCAATTTAATTCTATCTAATATAATACAATTCTAATTCAAGTAAAATCAATAGCTAACCTCAACATAAAGCACTTGTAACTAGTTGAAAAGAATTAAACAAAATAAAAAAGTAAAAATTAAATACATATTGTATGAACCACCTCCACAGTATTGTGGAGACCCACTTTTTCCTCAGTCAGAGGACTATTTTGTCTTTACTGTATAGATAGATAGATAGATAGATAGATAGATAGCAATATATTTATCCCCGAGGGGAAATTTCAGTATCACAGCAGCACAGATTCTAACAAAAAACAGTTCATAAAATAAAATAAAATAAGAATAGAAATAAGAATTAGAATAGGAATAAGAATCGGACAGGGCATACAATAAATAAGAATACAAATATCCAAGGGATAACAACACTAGTAAAATTATGTTATACGGGTAAATAAAAGGTAAATAAATATGTGCATTATAAATAAATAAATTATAAATAAATTATGTGCTATAACAGTAGTGTAAATATTATATAAATGTGAACAACGTGAATAGGACTAAAGGGGCAGTGCAAAAACAGAAAACAGATGGTGTCAGAGACCACAGAGTTGGCTGAGACTGAGGTCATCACGGCAGTTGGTATTGTGCAGCCGGACGGCTGTTGGTATACGCACGTCCATACATGCCCATGACCTATGACCTATTTTCTGTCATCCACATCAGTGACGTCGAGACACCTTCACTGAACCCGATTCTGTTTTATCTGTGTAAATCTGTCCCCATCTGCTGCAGGACACAGTATCAGTAATAATGGACATGTGCACGCTGAGTCAACTTTCTCACAACTACTTCCCAAGGTTTCAAGCTTGTAGATATTTGAGTAAAACACTGAATAAACGGGTCAAATGGCAGGTAAGAGTGACACTGGCATTTAGTCGTAGTCGGTTTATTCTGGGTGCTGAGCCAAAAATGTATATCTCTATATATGTAATTAAGCTTTTGTAGACAGCTAAAATAGTGGTTAGTGGGTGAGATTTTGTCATTTTTAGCAGATTCCATGAATCCACGGAAAATTATGTTGCATTCGTAATACATAAGGTGAGCTCATTTTCTTCCTCTATAATATAAGCAGAGTGTCCTGGTGGACGCAACACCTAGTAAACATGTTGCTGCAGCTCCACAACAGCCTGCTGCAATAAAAAGACTATTAATAGGATAGGACCGAGTACGGGCCTACACTTGACCATACAGTCGTTGATTGTGTAAGTATTCTACAACTACACACTGAATTCAGGCTTAAGTCTGCTATTCATAACTGACCGACGAATGTTTATTCACATAAAAAAAACAAAAAAAACAAACATTTGAAACAAGTATTCTCAACAGATCATCTTCAGGGGAACTTCAAAGCAAGAAGAAGACACACATTAAATTTGATTGGAAATGGGAAATGTTAATTATGTTTGACTTCCCCATGAGCATAAATGAAGAGATACATCTGCATGAAGCCACTGAGAAGATGAAATTAATGCATGAAATATTGACTGGCAATACAAGCATTCCACTGGTGTGTAATTTCAGAGACGGGGTTTGGCATACATCAGGTTGTCTGTCAGTATACAGACAATGCAAAGCAGTTCAAAAACAGTCACTTTATATAGAAACCTACAGTGGAATGTAGGAAAACAACCACGTCTACAGCGAAAGGACTGTGCAGTTTGCAGACTGCGTGATTTGGGCGGAGAGAGGGCTGCTCTAATAAGTCTCCTTTAACTCTGCTATAACTTGTGGTCTTTAGCCTTCAGGAAGCACCGACACTGTCAAACATTAACAGGACGACACACTATAGCCTGGCTCTCAAAAGTGCTTCCTTTACAATGAACTGCTTTTTAATGCCACAATAAATAAATAATATTTATTTTCTCCTCAGTTATCCATTTACTCTTTGTCCTATCTTACTCTTCTGTTCGGTATGTACCACTGGGTGTATAAAAAAAAAAAAAAAAAAAATTGCAAATATACTATTGCAAATACTGCATATATTGTGGATGTATAATTCATGAGTAATTTGCAATAAAAGTAAATAAAATAAAATAAATAATATTAATAAAAAAACATTATTATTATTAATGATATCAATAAATAATAATAATAATAATAATAATAATAATAATAATTCTTAACTGACGTAACTTTTCACTTTGTCTCCATAGTGTAATAAAATCACTAAGGGGTACAACCCATCCACTTCAATGTGTGCCTAGATATCCCAGCTAACAAACATAGCCTACTACTGTGTGATGTTGTGGAATATCAGTGAAATATTAGGCAACTTTCCCGAGTCATAACTTATTTCCACCCCACTGCCTGTCTCCAGATCAACTTAAAAAAAAAAAAAAATCCCTTTGCCAGATCTTTCTAATTTCCATGTAAGTGTCCCTTTAAATCTATTTACTCTCGTTTTACAGCCTCCCTTTTCTCGTGTCTTCTCATTTTATGTGTATACCTTTCCATCCGGTTCCTCTTTTTTTTTTTACTGCTACTTCTTGTTAACCCTTTGTTTTCTAATTCCTAGAGATAAGATTTATAAAGTGTTGTTGAATAGATCCCAGTGGACCGTTCGTTACCTCCCGGCGTGGTGCTGAACAGAGTTCCCCCGGGAGTAGTGGAGTAATCCTGGGGCATGTGGGCAGCATCGTGGATGGTGACCCGTCTGACGGCGGGGATATCCCGGCTGCTGGTGGTCTGACCTCCCGCTGACATCTCTCTGACAACAATGGCTCGGTTTCTTGCTACTAAAACACCACAGATCGGGGAACGTTCAAGTGTGAAGGGACGCTACGAAGCTACAGTCAGACAGCAGCAGCAGAAAAAGCTACCATGTGCCTCCACGTGGTGCGGACACATCCAAAACAACTCACAGGAACCTCCTTCAAAACAACACGTAGGAGCGGAGAGCTGTGATTGGCTGAAAACAGGGGGCGTCACAACTACGTGGAGGAAGTAGTTGGTTCCTGATGCAGGCCGCAGGCTGCTCTATCGACCACAGATGGTACTTCAATTTATATACTGTATGCTCAGTCTGGAACAAGAACAGAGCAATAATAAGAACAAGAGGAAAAATCTGTGGTGGATAAAAACATTTTTCATGTAATTTAAAAAAAATATGTGTAGTCATAGCAAACATAGTATAATAATAACCCAATCAAATTTTGCACATATGTAGTAGAAACAAATAAATAAATGAATAAATAAATAAATAAATAAATAAATAAATGAATAAATACATAAATGAATAAATAAATAAATAAATAATAATATATATATATATATATGAATGTATGTATGTATGTATGTATATACATATATATTTATATGTACATACATACATACATACATTCATATATATATATATATATATATATATACATACATACATACATACATTCATATATATATATATATATATATATATATATATATATACATACATACATACATACATACATTCATATATATATATATATATATATATATATATATATATATATATATATATATATATACATTTTTTTTATTTATTTATTAAAAAAAATATTAGTATGTTTTGGACCCATAAAATAAGGCATTAGATATGAGATACATATACAGTACCACTTAAACGTACACTGAATACACAACACTCCATGCAGCCATATTATTGTAAAAATATACAAAAATGCTGCACTAATTTCACTTTTTTTTTTTTTACAAAAACAGGACACATTGTTTATGTCACATCTTTGTTTATTAATTCTTGTAAATGGTTTGAGCTGGTGTACAGGGTAAGATGATCTATACATATCTTCATGATTGAAAGGCTTGTATACATATTCACGTTTGTCTCTCCTCTCTCCAGGACAATACAAAAGAAAAGAAAACAAGTGGTCATAGCTACAAAGCCTCTACATTCCCCATGATGTGGGCGTTGGCCTACTCTAGATAATGCTTAAAGAACATCCATAACAACTCTATGAGGGTGCATAGCATTCTAATTAAATAGATTTTGTCATATATTTATACATATATTTTCATAAAAACATCTTTTTTTTTGTGCATGTGTGCAGTTGCATTCCTTAGGATAGAGTAATATGATATTGCGTTTACATTGTCATGTATCCATTCTAAAGGAGTATAGGTGATCTCTATTCTTTCGCGACAGTTTTTAATTTTTACAACACTCTTTTTTTTTTTTTTTAAATACACCGTCGAAGGTTACACGTCCTCTCGAGTCACAAGTTTGGTAAAAACTTTCTCTCTTCTTCCCCCTGATCCAACAAGGTTTGGAACCAATCACGCACACTCACACACACACACACACACACACACACACACACACACACACACACACGTACAACACAAACATGGTGGAGTGAAATTCATAATAGTGCACGGGCTCACTGATTAGTTTAATTCAGAAATTCCAAATTATTATTATTATTACTATTATTATCCACCTCAGACTGGAAACAGAAGATTTCCATTAAAATAAAACTACTTCATACATCATTTCACTCTGTGGCCAAGTGTAAATTTCCTCTGGATCAATATCTTTTAACTGTAAGTTAAACAAGAGGATAATGGCTAAGAGTTAAAGTTATAATCCTTAAAATTTTAGTCCTGGTTGATTTGGCGCCACCTTTGGTTACTGGTGTTAGCACGTGTGTTTTAAAGAGGACCTATTAAGCTTTTGTGCTTTTTCCCTTTCCTTTCTTTCACAAGCCATAGTCCGTTTTGTTAGTCCGCATCAGAGAGAAATGTATGCTTTTGGTTAGTTTTCTATTTAGTCTGGTTCAGTTTCACAGTGCTCAAATAGACAAAGTAAATGACCGAATAAAGAAATAATTTGCTGAGGGGCATGTACAAAGGAGCGAATTTATCTTTTTTGTCTCGAGAGCTGCCGGACTTTGATATATTGCTGTCAAAGTGTTTTGACTTTGAGTCTGCACTGATCTACTGTGCGCACGAATCCCTTCTCCTCCAGTTTATGTCGAACGACTTTATAAACGTGACTATTTCTGTGGACTTTATATTGCATATTTTGTTTGTTGTCTTCGGCAAACATCAGACTTCTGCAGAAATACAGGTCGGTCCTCTCCCTCTTATGTTAACCTGCGTCCATCTCGACAAATGCCCGTGCAGGCAGCCTGCGTTTTTATTTAGTGGGTTATAGTTTTTTTGTGCATGTAAAAGATCTGCAAAGTTACAAAGCCCAAACTCCACACCAAAGAGAGATACTCTCCCCCACAGAAACACTGCTCCTGAACTGCCTGAAACGCCTCGCTTCAAGTCCCGCCTTTTCTTCCGTAACGTGGTGATGTCACCAAGTAACACATTTGCATAATAGCTGCCTAGCGGCTAGTTTGGCACGCCCTCAAACAAAGCTAGTTAGAGCGGAGCTGGAGCGGATTCTGAAGAGTTTGGTCCGGTTGACCAATCACAACAGCGGACCAGCTGACCAATCTGAGCAGACTGGGCTTTTTGGGAGGGGGGTGGTCAGGGGCTAAAACAGAGCGTTTCAGACAGATGGTGAAAAGAGGTGCTGCAGCACAGCCGGTATGAGAAAAATAAAGCGTATTTTGAGCATTAAAGCATGTAAACATGTTCTAGTAGAATCCCAAAATACAAGCATGCACCTGAAAATGTGCATAATAGGTCCTCTTTAATGCACAATCACACAACGATTCATCGAGAAGACTAAAGAAGGCCAAAGTTGACGTTGTCATCTGACTATAATGTTATCTTGCACATCACTTGAGACGATAAATGCACCATTTTTTTCGTCTTCTGCATCACGTTCAGCACCTGCATTATCTCCAGTGAATCCTTCTTGTGAGTATGCAATTTAAATCCCATGCGGGAAAGACCGACTGCGCCACTAACAATGAAAACCACTACTGTATATACTGTAGATAGATGCAAATACATTGAATGGCCATTGCTAAAAAATGCCACAAAGACTTTAAAAACGGGGTTTGAAATCTTAAAATCTTAAGGATTAGGACTTTAACGCAAGTTTATTTTCTTTAAAATGCCTAAATCCAACCTCTTTCTTGCACCGATACCCTACAAGATGTCATATTACATCATCCAAAAGGTGTAAACTGCATCAATCATGCTAGTTAAGAGTGTAGACAGAGTAAATATAAAGAGAGGGCGTCTTGTTTGTCCTCCGGTGGGTAGATTCAAGGCTCAGAATTACAGGCTTTACTTTATGAGAGCAGCTGATTCAATAAGATTACATAACGGGTAAAAAAAAAAAAGATAACTCAAATAAAACACAAAGCAAACAATGCAGGAAAATTTAGTTTACATTAAATAAATGAAACTGTCTTGTTTAACTTAGTGTACCTCTTTGTAGAGGGAGTAATGCTTCACCAAAACCTTTTTTGGTTCATTTTTGTTCATCGTCCCTTCGCCCCGCAAATTTGCATGTACAGGGCAAAGAACTGACCACATGCCACATACTTTGTCTCCTCTTTGGTCTCATTTGAATCTAAGAGCTCCCCCCCACCACACACACACACTCACACACACACACACACACACACTTACACACAAACCATCCTGCTTCATACGTCCCCCCTCCTAATTCCCCCTTGCATCCCCATCCCGCCTTATAAACGGCCCCCAACACCAAAGTCATAATTCAGAAACACTCGCTTTTGCGTCCCACACTCGTCTCCGAGAGGAGGACTCGGAACATGAAGAGGAAAACACTTTGATTCTGACGGAGCAGAACTGAAAACCTGAGTGGAGTAACAGTGGAAAACGTGTGATATGTCAATAAACATGTGTGCTATATCGGATGAGGCTCTCGTGTGCACGGACTGGGCATGGATAAATATGTGCATTTGTGTGATGTGTGAACTAAATGTATTCATTCGCTCGGTGTCTCACTCTCTGCTCAGGCTACGGTAACATTTACAGTACTTGAATATTGTGTTTTTGATTTCCAGGAAAATGTGTGCTACTATGACATGACCCCCTTCGTAGTGCCGCCGTCAGGTTTCTGCATAAAGGAAGTGCTTCGGAGATGAAGAGGACGATGGGTGTATGAAAATAGTGAAACAACTTAAAATACTCAGAAAAAAAGAAAATGGAGCTAGGTGGTTTCCACCTTACGGCAGCAGCGGACTCCTTGATAGGTATTAAGTTAACATATCCTGGTTTATATTTTGCTACGTTAGGTGCTGAAAAAACAAACTCTCGGGCCTCCACGGTCCCGCACTGCTACAGGCCGATCATCTGATCTCGCATCAGTTGCATCAAGGTCGCCGGAGCCGGGTCAGATGCAACCACAAGCCGCCCGAACTCCAATGCTGTTCGTCCACAACGGAGTCTCTGTCTTCACTGAGGAGTTCCAAATCCTTCGTATCCAGAACTTCCATCTTCTGTGTTCTTGTTGGGTATTATTGCTGTGGCAAACCTCCAAAATCTAACACTCCAGACCAATAAAGCAATAACTATTGAATCGTGATGGTAATGCGTTTCTGATTACGTGCGTGCGTACGCATGTGTGTGCTTTTGCTTGTGTTGTCTTCACAGTTCACGAGTCTGGGGTCAGCGTTGATGAGACGATCACAGTGCTACCTGTCTGTCCTCCCATCACAATCACATGCTGCGCCGCGGTAGCGTCGTGCTACCGTGTTACACTTTGCTACCAAAATCACTCCCGCGAATCAGATCCTCCGCGTTGTTTCCGCTTCCATTCTCTTTGTTTTCGAATGACCTAAATTCGACAGCGAGGCGCTACAGCCGTTGCAAACAGATAAAAGAAGGGAGCACACACACACACACACACAAAGTTTTTTTTTTAGAGTTAGATGGAGGAGCTGTAAATGCTGATGAAGAGGCCGGTGATTTTACTGCATATCGACTGAGGCTACTGATAAAAGATTGTGAATCAAGATGAGGCGCGCTACTGGGAGAAATGACGGGAAGAAAGGTAGAAAAGGTCACGAGGGAAGGGGGGGGACAACGTTGTGTTAGTAGAGCTGCTGCACAATACAATCAAGCAACCAACCTTTTTCCAAAGAAAACACGAGGGGGTTGGGGTGAAAGAGATTCACTTCCCCTATCACGGATAGACAATACCGTGGACGGAGAACGAAAAACACGAAACGAGCTTCATCCACGAAAGGAAAAAAAAAAAAGACGTCAGCGCGCACGCGGACGGGAACACTCACGAGCAGGGGAGCTAACGGCGGCTTTCTCATTCCAGCGCTGGGCGCGCCGTGACATCACAGGGGCCAAAAGAAGGGCCAATCATGAGGCAGGGCTCAGCGCCAAGCCAGAGGGCCAAGAAAACACATGCGGTAGAAGAAGAATACGCGCACACATACGCACACATACACACACTGACACATGTCCACGTAGCATAGAGTGCATATATCACATTGACAATAAGAGGGGGGAAAGGGTCCGGTGAAAGAAGCATCGGTAGGCTCAGGAGAAGCTTAGCTGTATACAGAACCATCCATCGAGGGACTTTTTTTTTTTTTTTTTTTTGGCTGTAGTGTTATTGGACTCGACTTGCTGACACAAACCACTCCAGTTGGGGGGGTGGGGGGGGGGGGATAGGTCCTTAAAATGGCCTTTGGCCCAAGCGTGGGCCAGCCCCGTACCTTGTACCCCTTCAGTTTGTAGATAATGACAGTTCAAAAGGTCAAAGGGCATGCACCAGCGGTCATCATGCGATTACAGTTCACAGGAAGCACTTTTTGTTGCTTTTTTTTTTTCTCGGTTGTTTTACTGACATTTATGTTTTTTTGTAAAAAAGAAAACAAAAAAAAAATTTCATGCCTTAACTCTAGTTGATATTTTTCTTTACAAATGTTATAAAACTACAAGTTGAACTCCTCTTCTTTTTTTTTTTTTCCTTTTCTTTTGAGGTGCCCCGTGGTCACACGTTGAGGATGATTCTGTGTTTTTTGTCATTTTGTAGTTTGCACTTTTAGTTAGTCTTTGTTAGTCTTACTCTTCCTCTCCTCCCTTGCATCATTTTCCTCTCCGGTCCGGTTGTGTTTTTGTGTAGGATGATTTGGCAGTGGCTTTCCGGTCCTAGAAAACAGAGACAGACGGCATTTACACACAAAACACGGGCAGAATTAATTTGGCCTCCCCCCCAAAAAAGTGTGCCAAATCTAGGGTTCTAATTTTGAAAAGAAATGAAAAGAACAGCATGTGAGAGACTAATGAGCTCTGATAGAGTCCATTCTATCCAAGCACTGGGATGCACAAGTGCTTGTCGTGTGTCCCGTACCTGGAGGACCGGGTAGTAGTATGTGTATTTCAGTGTTTAACTCTCCGCAGACTGGTGCGCTGCGCTGACTGAGCGCCCTTTCTCCCATCCACCCCCACCTGGAGAGCAAGGAGGGAGGGAGGAGGGAAGGAAACAACACTCGGACCAGTTAACTGCTGAAGCCTCTATACGTGTAACCAGAGCAGAAAACTAACGCCCGGGCCACACTGGATGCACGTGTGTCGCGGAACGTCTATTGCTTCGAGATATTCGAAATCGTACCTATTTTTTCTGCGTGCCGTGCGGATCACAGCAAAAACAGACAGTGAAAATGATCTTTTGACAGTATATTGACATCCTACCAGCAACATTATTACAGTTTCAATGTCCATATCTGTAGAATATGTAACAGACATGAAAAAAAGGAACTATTTATTGTTAACTTCACACTTCCTGTTTCCGTTTCAAAATAAATCCCCCTAAAGCATTTTTTTCTGTGGACAGGATTCTCCATCCTTCACTTGTTAACATGAGGCTTTTATTCTGAAATATTTGCAGGACAGTGTTGTGGAACATGCAGTGACTTGCACAGCTCCATAAATGAATAGAGTACCGGCTTTTAATTGCGGATTATTACTATTATTTACAAATGAGCACACACTCCTGAACCTTTTTCTCTCTAAAATAAATAGGAATTACATTTATAATGAAATGAAATGTTCATTATGAAAGGCAAACTCTATGTAGAAAGAAAGCACTGGCTGTCTGCGTGGACACCACACGAGTGAGAGACGCAGCAGTTCAAGAGGTCGCTGCCACGCGCTGCTCATGCATCCAGCGCGGCCCCGGGCGTAGCTCGTCTGTCCGCCGGCACAGCCAACTCGGCTCGCTGCAGTCCCAGAATACAAACAAATGTGCAAGCATTTCGCCAATGATGTCTGGTGGCTGCTGTTAATTTTCCCACTCTTCGTGCCAGGCTGTGTGACTGTTTCACAGTAATCTGCTTGGGTTAACAGTGTTTATGTGTGAATATGACTCAGTGTGTAAATGATGAAAACACGACTGACTCACCTTTCTGGCAAGCACGCGCCCTTGTTCATCAACAAACTGCACCCCGGCAGCATCTTTCTCCTCTCTCTGTACGAAAATAACACAATTTACATATAAACAGCAATTCATATTTTTTCCAACAATAAACTGTTTGCAATCCGAAATGTCAAACAAAACCAAAAAGTATTGGACATGGTGGATATTCCCCATGTGTTGCACCACACAACACATAATTCTGGTCGGGTTTTTTGACTTCATCAAAATAATGAATTTTGATGATTGTTGACCTGTGAGACTAAATTTGTTGATGGATCGTGAAGCAAAGAAATCAAATTGAATGGCTCGTCCTCCCGTCTGGGGAGGACAAAGATGTTCCCCCCTTCCGGGCGCAGGAAGCGGTGGGTGGTCGGCGGGCCTGACCTGCTCCTGTTCCCGAGCACGCTCCTCCTGGTGAGAGAAGCCCAGCCCCTTGTCAAAGGGCTGCGTGCCCCGCGGGAGGCGCCCGCGCAGCACATGAGAGTAACCCGTGTCACACACCGGAGTCAGCAGGACCTCCTGGGCCACTCGCGAGCCTGGCGCGCTGCCGTCGCATCCCGATGACACAGAGCCCACCCAGCCCTGCAGGGAGTCCTTGTCTGGTAGGTAGGGCTGAAACGCTCCGCCTCCAACCACCCTGGAGAGCAAAAGGGAGAGGGAAAGATATGTTGTCATTTTGAGAACAGACAGCGGGAAAAACAACGCGTAATGTTTGAACACAGTCGTAGCCGACGTACCGGTTGTCTCCGTTGTGCTCCGAAGCCCGACTCAGTCCCGACACCTCACACCGCTGGGCGTACACCTGCTGGCCTGCAACAACAGAAATCCCTTCCACTGAACCCAGCCCTACACCTCCACCTCCTCCTTTTGCTCCTCCTCCTCCTCCTCCTCCTGCCGCGAGGACCTCCCCTCTCCTCCCATCCAACCTCTGACCTCCCAGCTGGCCGTTCAGGTTGACCTTGGGAACGGCGCCACTGGCCCTCACCCTGTCCCACTCCGCCAGCGCGGTCGCCGGCTCCTGTGGCGCCTCCTCCTCCTCAACCTCCCCTTCCTCCTCCTCCTCCTCCTCCTCCTCCTCCAGCTCCATGATGGAGCCGCTGGCCCCGCTGGCGCCGCTGCTCGGGCGACCCAAGCTGCAGGGGAGGGAGAGCGTGGCGCCCTCCGAGTCGTCGGCCCGACTGCTGCCGTCGAGCGACGAGTCCTCCACCGTGACCAGCGAGGGGCTGACCCCCGCCGGCCACACCTGAACGTCGGACATCTCCATCAGCGTGTCTTCCTCGGTGGTGGCGATGGGGGCGCACTCGAGGCTGGAGACCTCCTGCCAGTAGGGCTCTGAGCCCAGCGGGGAGGGCAAGCTGTACTGCATGGAGGCCGGGGACAGCAGCTCCTCCTGCACCAGCCCATAACCTGAGGGAAGACAGGGGCGAGACAAGAGAAAGACTAACACCACGCAGGCATAGCCAGGGCGGAGGATGGGGGAGGTGGTGGATCGACTGTTTCTCCAACCTGTGAGGAAACAGTGGGGCTCAGCCCTGTCCCAATATACCAACAAAGAGACTAGAGTCCGTCTTTATAAAGCCACTAATTTAGGATTGAGATATCCTTCAATCCGTTTCATTAAACCTGCAGTCGGTAACTTTGAGCAAATATGATAAAAAGCTATTCTTATAAAACTGTAAGTATATCCTGACAGTAGTACACGAGTAAGCGGCAACCTCCGGTGCTGAGAAATGAAGCCAACGCAGAAGTGCCAAAAATTGCAGTTCCTCAAATGGCCACTAGAGGCTGGTTCCAAAAGCGAGCCAATCCCCATAGACCCCTATGTTAAATGCTTTACAGCAGAAATAAACATGTTTACAGCTTGGTACAAAAAACGGTTTTGGTCTCTGTAGCTAATATGCCCGTTCATGACAACTGTACCCGTTTTACTTATAATAAGGCTTAAAGTTGGTTCCAACTCTTTGCACATTCTTGGATTAGCCGGGACTTATGCTGTGTCGTCATTGCCAAGATGGCGACGGCCGGATCCACCCACTTTGAGTTTCACAACGGCTCTTCAGAAACCCGCGGGTGACGTCACGCATGACTACGTCCATATTTTATACAAATACAATCAGAGCCGAGCAGCCTCTACAACAGCTGTCAATCACTGCTCGCGAAGAAGAGCAGAACTCCGTTCAAACTGTCAGCGCTGATCAAATATGAATGTAGATTCTGTTACTGTAATGCCTAATTCTCGCCTCAAATGTTTTCAGAAACATCTTGTAGTGTACTGCTTAGCTGTAAAATGAGAAAGTTTGTGAACCGGCCGCCATGCTGAAAACAGTCGAGCCAAAACCAAGCACCGCCAACCGGCCGGAGAAAACTTTCTCATTTTACAACTAAACAGTACACAACAAGATGTTTCTGAACACATTTGAGGTGAAAAACAGGCATTACAGTAACAGAATATTGATTAATATTCACGAGTAGTGATTGACAGCTGCTGTAGAGACTGCTCGGCTCTGATTGGTTGTTTTCGTTTGGGCACATGGAAATCCTGTAAATGTCATTAGGAGCACAGGAGGACACAGAGGAAGAGTATCTGTCTCATGCACTACTGTCACGATATTTATTGACAGTTTTATAAAAACATATATATATTTGTTTTTACCATATTTGCTCAAAATTACCAACTGCACCTTTAAGTGTGAAAAGAAATATTTATTGAACCAGCAATCTGACCCCGCCAGAATGTTTTCTACTACTTTCAGTTTGAAAGGTAGTGCACAAGAACAATACTTGTCTTTCACTCTGAAATCAGCTTCCTTTTGTCTTTCTAACGTTGATTTGTCTAATCGATGTTTGTGGGTTTGATCCGAGCACTTTAGGTTATTGTCATTGGGACACAGCGATAAGAGTGAGGTGAGGGTCAAAGGGGTTTTGGCGTATCACCCGTTGTCTGTGAGGTGAACGGTGCAGGGTTCGAGTTTGCTGCCGTGTAAGAAAGTGAATCTGCAGAACATACACGGTGTTTTTCTCGATAAGCGAAAAAATGGTGATACTAGAGTTGCACAGCATGTTGATTGTGGGGTTGGCACGATATACAATTATCATTAGTGACATCTGAGAAAAGTGTTCCAATTGGATTTGAGTTCATTAAGAGGCTGATATGCCCATAAAAGCAAATGTTGCATTTATGCACAGCCAATGATGAAATTACAATATTTAAAGGGACTATTTGTAACTTATCACGCGCATAAATCTTAACGGGTCGGAATCCCATGCGCG
Source organism: Sebastolobus alascanus (assembly GCA_916701645.2). Lineage (NCBI taxonomy): Eukaryota > Metazoa > Chordata > Actinopteri > Perciformes > Sebastidae > Sebastolobus > Sebastolobus alascanus. The sequence goes on from CAKAOJ020000005.1 coordinate 5,393,143, forward strand.
CTCGCGTGTGGGTACGCGCTGCTCCTGCTGCCTGCTTGCACACCGCGCTGGTTCTCACCCGCTCGGCTCGCTCCAACTCCACGTGCACGCGCGCACACTGCAGAAGAGTTAGTTTAGCTCTGAGAATATCTAGTGAATGTGCAGTGGACGTTTTTGCAGAAATAAATGCTGCAGCTCCTCCAGACCAACAGAGGTTTCCCGTGTCTTGTGAAGTGACGGGGCTCCGCAGCGAGTTACGTTATCCCGACCGGGTGTCGCTGTCTCCCCCCCCCCCCCCCCCGTTCCCTCCGCGGTCGGCAGGTTGAAGCAGGAAAAGACAACACTAGGATCGGCATTGATCCATGGAGAGACCCTCCTCTGGTCAGCTAACATTACTGCCAAGCAGGTGAAATATAGAGTGATATTGTGTGTTAGCTGACGTGTGTCGCCTCACTCTTTAGACCGGTGCTCGTTCATGTCAATGTAGCGCGAGCACAAGCGCGAGCGCGAGCAACAGGACGCTGACTTTCGTTGACATTGCGGCCACAGGTGTCGCTGTGAACAAGCAATTTCTGATTCTTACATATAGCCCCTTTAAAGGAAGTAATGTGTATTTGAAATCTGGCCATCACAGATAATGTGTTCAGATCATTTCAAATAAAGCATTTAAAATTTGTTCTTCTTTAGATAACTGTTGGTGTTGACCAATCAAGGCAGAGGCTGGGTGCTGCGCTTTTTCAGGAATGACAACGTATTCTACACAGCTGATTAAAAGTCCTTTTTCTACGATATCCCAGCAGCTGTGATACAAATACCGACGCTGTAATAACACGTCTACTATCGTTCCAACCCTTGTCACGCGTTCCTGATTGGGAGTCGGCAGCATCTTGCAGATTCTGCAGAGGAAAATGCAAGTTACTGCCGCCCTTGCATTGCCAGAGCCATGCATTTACTGTACGTGTCTGCATCCCAAGCATCCAAATAAAGGCCATAGTACACGCACACACTCTCACACACACACTCACACACACACACACACACTAATACATACATACGTACACGCACACAACAAATCTGTTATGTTTAAAGAGTTTTTAGTAATTGGTTTCGCCCGTTAATGAAGGCAATACACAGTATTATAACTTGGGTCTACATTTTATTATAAACTGATGGGGTAATTTCTAAAAGGAATTATCAGCATGTATTATTTTGTGTTATTGTGCTGAGCTTCTTCAGATTCAGGAGGACTTCATTGATTATAAATCAATAAATTACATTATTTGGGTAACAAACATTATTCTACCACTTGAATATAATAAGCAATATATAAATACTTTTTACACACCGTTGGGTGCTTGATAATACATTTTTGTTCTACTTTGAGTCCATTACCAAGACGTCACTCACTGCAACAACACTAGCAAAATACACAAGGACACACACAAACACACATTATATTCATTTTTCTATTATTATTTATACTATTAATTTCAGGGCAAAACAAATATGTGGTATATTGTAATAATGTGATTCATATCAAAAGTTATATTTATATTTTGATTCATTGTACATACGGTATAACAACAGGTTTGTTATCGGAGTCATTTAGGTCCAGTCTTTTTGGGATCTCAATAATCTTTATGATATGCAATTTTCTTTCCACAGCTTTTCTTTTGATCACTTTTAATAATAATAAATATTTTCATTCATTATCTATTATCTAAGTTTAACATAAAAGACATGGTTAAATGTCTATCTAAAAATAAATATTGAAACATATCCAGTACTATACTTTGGAAATGCTATGTGAATAAAGCTTATAATTTATGTGCTTTCTTTGGTGATATTTGAAGACAATAATACACATGTGACCGGTTTGGATTGGGGATTGCCTGATTACTCTTTAATCGATAAACTGTTGCATCAATGAGTTCAGATGAATGAAATAAGGTGAAATTGAACAGTAAAGGAGTACTTCACCCAAAATCAAAGTTAGGATGCGTTCGCACTCTTCTGCTTCAGAGCCACAATCCACTTTATAGAGTGCAACATTTTCAGTGAGTGACCACAAGTCAGTGTGGCTGAGGTGGGGCTTTCAAGGAGCAACCCAAGGTATAAATAACGCAAGCTCAACCTTAAGGTGTTATGACAATCCTTTCAGTTTAACTTTCCAGGCAGTTTTTTTTACAAATTGATTATTTATTGTATTATTGTAAGACAAACCTAACATAATTAGTATTTTTTGTCCTTATCCTAACCAGGCCTAGACAGAGAAAAGACAAGCAAAGGGGATTTGTTTGTAGGAATCAGTTAATTACACCTCATGTGTCTGATGAGTTGCAATAACTATAGCTATATTTCACAATCCAATAAAAACTGCTTTTTTTGTTCTTTGATTATGGTTGTGAAGGAATATGATTAGGCTTAAGAATGTAATCACAAAGAATGCTCACTTGGAAATTATGACTTTTATAAATTATATCTATCTGTACATTTACTGTATGGAAACTGCCATAATGCACAGCTGTGGAAACAGGAAGTAAGAGATATCGCTACCTAGACACTGACAATGATTAATCTGATAGTTATGCATAACAACTAGATCCTCACTGTCATTTCTTAAAAATGTTTTAGTAAAGCTGACATGTTTTTTTTGCAGAAACAACCAATGGTATACAGTATATAGCCAGTAAGTCATTAAGGTCCAGCTATGGGAAGAAAAGGATTGAGTAAAACAATAATAGCAAAGTCTACCTTACCTGACCTGCCAGTACATGCATTCTTTATTTTCAGATTTTAAACACTTCCAGGTCAAATTAATCATTGCAGATAAGTTGAATTTTACCAGCACCTGTTCTACCATAATTAAAATATCACAGCAAATTGTTGCAAATAGAGCTGTGTAGCTAAAAGCTAACATAATCCATAACAACTCTGACCAGTAAATCAAAGCATGTATTAATGGGTGAAATACCTCTTTACTGTGTAAATAATTGTCTCTCAGTTTTTGTGCTAATGAACTAAAATGTGAGTAAGCATGTGTGTGTGTGTTTCTGGGATGGTACGGGGCCAGGATGATAAGATGTGGCGTCAGAATGAGGTGAACGGGGAGGAATGAGTCAGAGTTAGAATGAGAGTTAGAATGGGTTAGATGAATCTGGGTTAGCCTTTCCCTTCACTCCTGCTATTTAAACACAAACACACACACATACACACACACAGGTGTCAAAGGCACAGGACATAGTGAAGCACTCCACAAATACACTCCACAGAGATTGTCATGGCACAAGAAAACAAACACACTAAAAACAAAAGACGACACACTGCACAACACGCTACTTGCTTTACCACTGTGCACGCACTCACATACACACAAAACTGCACTCGTGTTAACACAGAGATGAGGAAACACACTTTTGGCTCACACATGAGCCTCAAAGGTACGGAAATAATCACACACACCCAAAACAATACACGAACACACCTCACAGCAATGTCTTAACTGGCAGATAACGTTCAGGCAATGTTAGCAGTGAGTCCGTCATCAGACATGGGCAAAACATAGATGTAGGACTGATTTTAAAGCTGGGGTAGGCACTTTATTTTTTGGCATCATTGGGCAAAAATTCCATAATAACCTTTCAGCATATTGCGATTTCAGTGGTCTGGGAGATAACTAGACTTCTGCACCTCCTTTTGGCTCTGTTTTCAGGCTTTAGAAAATCTAGCTTGTGACGGGAGACTTTGGCCAATCACAGGTCATTTCAGAAAGAGGGCGCTGCTATTGGCTGTTCTACAAATGCAGGAAAAGTTGCCATTCCAGCATAGGCACCAACCTAAATCAGGTCTAAGAATCAGTCTTACAACATCGGCGAAGCGTTTCAGAGATGGAGAGAAAATGTTGCTAATAGTTTAGCCTTATGATCACGGCTACGGCTAGCAGAAGGCTAAACTATTAGCAACATTTTCTCTCCATCTCTGAAATGCTGCGCCGATATTGCAGCTCGCTAGAGCCTCAGACAAGAAAAAAAAAAAGGTGTTCAAACTAGACCATGCCGAGTTTATCAAACACCGAGAATAATTCACAGTTAGTAATTTTGCCCATGAATGAAAGACATCATGTCACAGCAACATTGTGCAGTGAACGTTATGAACTACGCAGCTGACCATGTGTTACAGTGTAGCATTAAACAACACACCATATATTTTACAGGTGAAGAAAAGAACAAAACATTTGTTTGTTAATATAGCATTAAAAACAAGACTGCAATACACCCATTGAACAGAGAAAACATTTGACACTGTGAAGAAAGACTTCATACATTGAAAGCATGCCATGCACATAAAGATGTCAGAATCGCAAACAGCAAAATCATCTGGAGTAGACCTGGGTTAAAAGATGTATTTTAAGATATTCTTTACGTATCTGGAAGTACTAATCGGAGCCTACTTTATCTTGCAAGGCATTTCAAACACTTCTTGTGTAAAAGCAATATAATTTACTTATAATTTATAACAATATACTATTCATACACATAAAATCCTTGCAAGCTGAACTCAACCAAAAGTTATTTTCTTGACTTTCTTTGAATACTAATAAATTAAGCTACAATTAACCAAAGCCCAGGTCTGAAACACACTCACACGCTGGCACACACAAACAGATACTGTAACAGCGACGCATGCAGCATGCACATGCACATGCACAAACTGTAGTACACACACAGAGCTGGATTGAGAGAAGGAGGAGAGGGTCCCCGCTCGACTGAACGAGGGAGGAGCGCGGGAAAATAAGATGACAAGAGAAGGAGGAGGCCCAGAGGTCAACATGAGGTCATATGAGGTCAGAGGTCGGACAGGAAGAACTGTGAGGAAGAAGAGCAGGAGAGGGGAGGAGGAGGAGGAGGAGGAGGAGGAGCAGGGCGTCTGTGCAGCAGATATGACATGTCACAGGTTCAGAGACAGAGACTGAAAGTATAGGACGAGAGAGAGATTGTCCTGAGCGAAAGACACAATTTTGAGACCGCTAGAACATTGCAGTTAGATGTGAAATTCTGTCTTGTTCTCAGGGAAAGAAAGAGAAAGAGGGAGGGGATAGAAACAAGGTATGAAGGCCCAGAGCACACTATCATCTACTAGTGTACTAGCGCCACTTTTGACTAGTGTATCCATCCCAGACACAAGTGTATGCACACACACACACACACACACACACACACGTATGTATGTGTGCACACACTCACACAGACACATGTACTCTAAACACATCTCAAACATCCTTACTTGAAAATCAGAAATTACCCATGTGTTAAGTGTTGGCTTAAATAAATGTCTCTTCTATAATCCTACTAGTAATAGCAAAAGGGGAGTTATCCTCGTTTCTCATATTGAGTAAGAAGAATAAGAACCGTCATGTTCAGGGCTTTAAGTGTGAGGTGTGGAAAAAAACTGTAACTGAAAATAAATGACTTGTGCCCCAGTGAGGAGGAATGAGGCGGTGTTAGTGCATGCTGCAAAAAAGGCCGGGTTCATGGTGGGAGAATGACACCATTCCTCAGACCTCAAAAACATCATCTGAGATTCATTATCAATCATCATCATCATCATCATCATCACCACCATCATCATCATCATCATGTACATGTCATGAGCAGCAAACCACCATGCAGCCCGAGTCCCCTTCAACTTACCCCTTCTGAAAAACGGGGGTCTAATAACTCGTGGCTTGTGCACTAGGCGCGCTGGCCTTTTGTCCGCGACCTCTTGTGGAGCAACAGAAACAAGGTGAAACTTGGCTTGTTACCCAGACTCAAGGGAAGCAGGGAGGGTTTTTTCAGAGGTGGAAAGTAAATGAGAACAACAGCTCACCTTATTGAGCTGAAGAATTTTGTCTCCGATTTTTTAGCGGCGCTGCTGACTATACTATAACAGCTGTTGCGACTAATACATTTCGTTTACAAAAAAGAGCTCGAGTAAATAAATCCTGGAGGCATTATTGTGAAATAAGGGTAGAATCTCAGTGATTTTTTTCATCAACATTGTGAAGTTTTCAGAGAATATTCCTGTAATATTCACTTTTGAAATTCTCTTTGAGCCACTGAATTCCTATTCCTTATATATCTGCAAATGTTACCACGTACACCAAATACTGTACATGGCAATTGATGTGATTAACTTTCCTTCCAAATTCTGCTTAAGTTTCTTTTAAACTTTCCATTTCTGATCGTTACAGATCATCATGGGACAAACAAGCTTAACATCAGTCTCTTCCATATTTATTTCATCTTCTAATCACCCTCAAAACTTCTAGAATGTCTTACATATTGAATGGGGAATGCTTTCTATTATTAAAACAAATGGATCCATAACTTGCTACAGAAAAAAATATATGAAATTATCTAACCTTGGTGATAGATTAGCTTCAAGGTAACAAGGTGTTAAGACTTAATAAAAGCTTAAATCACTAGTTAAAGCACATGTTGCAGTCTAAATGTAGTGGGGTAATTTGCTGTGCACTGATAAAGGATTTGAATACTGCATGTCTTGTGTTGATGTTCGATGTGTTTGTGGGTCTTACCATTGAGGACGCTAGGGGACAGCAGGGTGGAGTCGCGGTCGACCAGTCGGCAGGCGCCCTCCTCTAAAGAACCGGGCGCCGGCTGTGGAGCCTGAGCCTCCAGAGATGTTACAATGTCCGCACGATCGATGTTTTTCAGGGCGGTGTACAGGCTCTCCACTGAGAGGGGGAACACAATGGAGGAAGGGGGTGGGGGAGACAGATATCAAAGTATGGAAGTAGCATTAACAACCATAGCTATTAGTAGCTGATTTCGAAGAGATGTACAGTAGTGTCGGACTTACTCTTGGCCCTTTTGCTTTCTCTGCTGGCCCACAGGCTGAGCAGGGCGGAGCTTTGGTCCAGCAGGGAGTTGGGATTCTCCACCCGGATCCTGTTGATGTCGTCCACACCGAACTGAAGCTCACGTGCCAACTCTGACAAACAGGACAGTCAAGTAGATGAAGAGATACATAAAAAAAACAAACAGATACAGTAGATCCATTAGAAGCTTGTTTGATTTTTTACATGACTAACCTGCCCAGCTCAAACCCAGCTGTTCAGATATGATGGTGATCTTGAGCTCAGTCCTCTCCATGGCATTCACTGTGGCTAAAATGATAAAAGAAAAAAAAACAGCCACATTAGACAGTAGCTGCCATGCCAGTGTCAAGTAGACATATAAGTGTACGTTTACTGAACTTTGGAGACTGTAACCCTGACTCTAATTAAGATAAATAAGTAGAGTATGTCAAAAGGCCTTTACACACCGGTGGTGTGATGAATAACCAACATGAAAATGCAAAATACTCGCCTGTGAATATGATACCTCCAGGGCTTTTATTATAAAGGTAAGAACGGAAGAAGTGGATCTGGTCTGTGCTGCCTTTGTCAAAGTTGAAAGGAGTAATACAATTTGCTGTCCTGGTTCGGACTACAGAGCCTCTGTGTTGTTGTTTCATATATAGAGTGCTACAGAAACGACTTATTTTTGTAGGCCAACAAGGAAGTTAGCATCGCCCTGGATTCCCTCGACAAAAAGCCAATGGGATTTTCCCATCGGGTTTTGGATAATTGCAGATAATAATCTCTGTGGCAAACACACGTTTATGATACTTACATGTTTTATTCAGCAATATAATCTACAGAAATGAACACCACTTTTATGGTTTTTGAAGTGTGAATGCAATCGCCAGAAGTAAAAAGCTAACGTCAGGCTGCAAACCAACTACACCACGGTCGCATGAGCGCAAATATACACAACGAGGCTACAAAGGCGGACGAGTTGACATGATGACGCTTAGTAGTCTCATTTAGCCACTTGTTAGCAACCGGAGTGGGGTATTTATTGATGGATTTTATGTCGTAGAACAAAACGTTAAAATCTCTTCAGCTTGTGTTAACCACAGACCTTATTTCAGGCATCTAACTAAAAATTCATTAAAAAAACCCATCGTCTTCCAGACGAGGGAACCGGTAGTGCTAAAATGCTAACTCATTTCCGGGTTTTAGAACTCATTCCTGTCGCACTCTCTTTAGGCGCCAGGCAACTCGTTCCACACAACGAGATTGGTTGATGCCAAAGCACAGAAAATCAACCTTGTTCCGAAAAAAAGCTGCTTTTTCGCCGCGTAGTATTCGCATTCTGTGAAAGTACTCGTGACAAGAACAACAGTTAGAAAAAAATAAATTGACGTGCAAATTAATCGCACGAAAAAAACGCTGCCGATGTGTAAAGGCCTTCAGTCACAATTTATTTGGACAGTCCAGCTGATATTCAAGTGACAACAATTTGGAACTTAGTGGACAGATAGTATCAACTTTGGACCATTCAAATGTGTGTTATTGACAAATACTCAAATACTTTCAGACAGTTGCTATTAGTTTTTTTTTTTTTTTTCCCTTTTGGTTTCAATTAATCTTCTTTGAGTTGCTATTAAAACTGTTAATAGCAATACTTACCTTGTCAAAAGCAATGCTGTGTTGAAGGAAATAAGCAATACCGACAACATTGGTTTCTGTCCAGATAATCTTCAGGGTTAAAACACCATTATGGACAGGCGAGGTTAGAATTTGGGGTTCATTCAGGTGCTAGTCCCACCAATCAAAGTAGCATTCAGTAACCATTACAGAGGGACTGAGGTGCAATGTAGCAGCGCTGTGTGATAGACAGAAAAGGCCTTTCCTCTTCAACCCACCACCAGCAACGTTTAAACCAACCAGAGCGGCCATCTTGACTCTGTTCATTTACCACGGGCCAATCAATATCAGGGCTCCTCTGTCTAGCTCCACTGCGAGGTCCTGCCCATTCCCGGTGCTAAGCTACGGTGCTAATGCTAGCAGTATCTGCTGCCATGCCATTGGAAATCGCAGTGGAGACACTAGCGCCATGCAAACCAATCACAGAAGTCATTCATCTGTTGTCATAGCTACCAGGACACTCAACACTCAGAAAAGTGCTAATTTTGCCACGTGCCATGGTGCCATTTCGGGCCATGTTGGGGAGACGGCTGCCCATCTTTTGGACACGCATTCAATATGATTTCCTCTAACTGCACTGCAAAGAACTCTTGGGCATACTGTAGAGCAGTGCATTGCATCCAAGGCTTTGTGCCATGCGTGCACGCGAGACAGATAGGGGGGGAAATAGATAGAGAGGGGGAAGCAAAGGGTTGTGGGTAAAGGGGCGGTGCAACATTCGGTGCCCGTCTCCACGGTGAATAAATCAGGAGAGGGCTGAAGGTCAGGCAGTGAAGGACTCACCCAGGCCGGGCTCGTTCAGTGCACTGTAGCGTTCCCTCAGGGCGAGGGGGGTTAGGGTTCGTCTGCGCTCTTCACTTCCAACAACCTAAAATATAAATAAAAAAACAGCAAAATCACATTATGATCAAATTATAATTATTGTCTCAAGAGTCATAAATGAAGCACTTTTTAACCTTTTAACGCCCACTGTTTGGCCCGCAGGACATTGGCATCATATAGAAAACTGCTGGTGCAATGAAAAGCTGCATGAATATGCGCATGTAATATATGTATCAATAGATTGGACTTTCATCTTTTTGGTCAATGTGGTCAATTTCAAAAAGACTGCCCTGTCGTAACAATAATCCAAGTTTAATGCACAGCAGAGTACACAAGTGAAACCTTAGCAATATGGAATCTCCCTGCCTTTAAAGCCGTCTGTCAGTCTAACAATGTAATAAATCCTTGGAAACTAAATGTCCAAAGGGTCTAACAATCGACTTCAATTCTATCAAATCACTTTTTTTTTTTATTGACGTGACTGGGAGGTAATGCTTCTATATGTCCTCTTAATTTGTTGGGTCTCATGCTATCAGCTGTCAGCAGAGTTTTACAGACATAAAATACACACTGCATCTCCCACCGCAATCACTGTGAACCCAAGAGCAAGATAGGCTTCGAATGTCTGTGGTCATATTTTACGACGTTATCACCCTAAAGAAACGGGGAAAATAGGATTCTGTGTAATTGTGGTCGTATAAATGTAATTTATGGTGCTGTTAGATTGCTGCTAGACCGTAAACAGTTTTTGACCGCAGTGAAAATGTTGTTTTTGAAAGGCTAAACGGCAACAAATATGGATCGAAGCAGAATACGCCCCACCCGTCATACCTCTCGCACCACACACTTTGAGAACCACCGATTTAGGTGAACCACCCCAATAAAGGGGGGGAGGTGTTAAATGGGTAAAGAAGTGCTGCATACTGTTTAACTATTCTCCAAGCAGAATTTGAATTGCGTGCATACAGGTATATGTTGAATGACTGAAATTGACTTCAACAATCACTTTATTTTTTTTTTTTGTTAAAGTGCAAATGTACTGTATATATGAAGTACTGGCATTCATTTTGCAAAAAGAAAAATCCCTTTCAGTTTATTTGAAATCAAAGATAGATACACATTATACACAGTTTCAACCAATGACAAATATTCAGCATTTCAAATATTGGACAAGCCAATAGTTCCTCCATTAGTAATAAGTAGAATATACAGTATAGTCTCACTGGTCTCTAGCCAATCAGGTGTGGCAAGTAACGGCCGACGAAATCCCGAAATTGTGTTTTATACCTTATAGAAAAACTTCAGAAAAACGGACTTCTTAATCGGAGAACGCCACGAAGCGACCTCTGTCTCATCAAGCAGAGGGACTTCTAGAGAAATTCAAGAACAAAAGATTGTGTATGTGTGCTGCCGGGGAGGTGGTTGAGTCCTTACCTTGACACAGGGTGGCATGGTTATGTTTAGGTTACACAGTACGTGCTGTGTGTCCTCGTACTTGGTGCACTTCCGCAGAAAGGACAAAAACCCGCTGGAATCCTTGTTACTGTCTCTGACCTAGAGACCATAGAGAAGTGACGGACAGAGAGGAGAAGAGAAAGAAAGAGAGAGGAAGGAGGAGAATACGGAGAGAGAAAACCCAGAGAGAGGAATGGAAGAGAGAAGGGCGAGATGGAGCGAGGAAGGGAGTGAAAGAAAGAGACAGGGGATGAGAATGAAACAGAGCAAGACAGAGGAGGAGGAGAAGGAGGAGCGAGAAAAACAGATCAAAACGGGTATTAGATCCCTCCACAATGTCTCGAGCATGTGGCGCAGTAACATGGGACGAGAAGCAGGGGGGAAACAGGGATGGAAGCAGTCCACAGGCAGGCGAGAGGGAGAGATTTACCTGCACATTTTACCTGGACGTCTGTCAGAACCAGACAGTTACAGAGTGACCGTGAGAGAGAGAAAGAGAGACAGTGAGACAGACACGTACAGACAGGCAAGGCCGCAAAGATAGGAAGGCAGGCAAAGAAAGTGAGGGAGTCACACAGGACGTGCAAACGATTACCCAAGAGAGTCGACTCTTGGTAAGATAGGTAAGTTGTTTGTTGCTTGGCTACACCATAACGCAACGATATTTAACAAAGTAGTCATCTGGCTGATACTGAACAGTAGTGTGTGTCACACTGACAGACAGAAGCACACTGATAGACAAATAGATGGATTATCGAATAAAATGAACAAACCAATGAAAAGACGTGAAAAAAAGCATGCACAGTGTGAAACGGACGAGTTATCTGTGCAAGAGAAGGGGTTTAAAGAACATCAATAAAATGCAGAAAGTGAAAAAGTGACAAAGAGTTGACAGTTATGATCAGAAAGAAGGACTACATTTACAGTGATGCATCTGAAACCAAAGGGAAACATTTAAAAAAAACAGTGTACCAATACATATTAGCGACGTGTTTATTACTGTATTACACATTCAATTAAAATAGAAAATAGAACCGCAAAAGAAAATCAGGGACATATTTGTTTAAAGGTCTTATTGATAACATTGTTATGTAGACAAATATAAAAAAATAAATAATAATAATACATCCACAGAGCCTTTAGAAAAGTGCCGAATAAAAGTATGGCTTTTCCTGAAAAAAAAAAAAAAAAGAGTAAATAGTAAAACGACGTTGGTATCGCGCGGTATCTCTGGGTCGTCAGCTAGTGTGGAAAAAAAAACGGATAAATGGCTGAGATTGATGTTAACAGCCTGACAACGACTTGTTGTGAAGTGAATGCAATGGAACGAGGGAGGGAGAATAAGGCATCTAATGGCTGAATGTTATCACTGTTATCAATAGCACCTTTAACTTCTCATTTGTTCAGAAAGAATGATTTGACAAACACGATTTGACACCCACGAAGAAGAATGGACTGACTGACAGACATACAGAGATCAAGAAATGTGTTCATTGAAATGTTAAAAATCATCAATAATAATAATCTCTATAGAAATACCTTCATACAGTATGGGTATATGGTGAAATTCATGTTTTCTTAACCTTAGGAATAGACTTAATGTTTTAGTAAAATGATGTTATCATGTCTAACTTCACAGTTTTTCAGGTGTATTTTACTTTCTTGGCGTGGTGTTGAAGTGAAGAGAGCACACAGCGCTGTACTGTACATGCTAATGGTGAGACAGACTGATAGGAACGACGGTGAAAAGCACACAGAAACCACCGTACGGACAGGTTGTTTGGGTGATCAGCAGGTGGGTGCTCAGGAGGAAAACTGACCAACACAGCGAGAGGATCCTTGACACAGCTGAACAAACAACACCACAGTACTGTATGAATACGTAGCGAGTGACAGAGAAGCAGGCATGTGAACAGTCATATAGAGACCGACCTTGACGGAGACGGGAAGCCGGTTATCTCTGAAGGCCTGGAAGCTGAAGCTGCGAGGCTGCTGGGTGGCCTTCCTGATCGGCACCAGGTTCCCAGAGCACTCCAGGTGCAGCGGCATGCCCTCCATCAGCTGGGGAAAGTTTCACAAAATGTTAAGGGTGACATGATTGGGGCTGAAACGATTAGTCGAGAAATCGATTAGTCGACAGAAAAGACAGAAAAAATAATTGGCAACTATTTTGATAATCAATCAAGGAGAAATAGTGAAACAATTCTAATATTCTCTGATTCCAGCCTCTCAAATGAGAGGATTACCTGCTTTTCTTTGTCATATACTGTATCATTCTAAGCCAGGGCTGCCCAAAGTGGGGCCCGCTGGCTAAAATTGGCCCGCCATCAGGTTCGATTTGGCCCGCCAGATGTTAGCGAATTCTGTTTTTATTAATAAAAGGCGATCCCGACCGACTTTACTGTCTTTCGGTGGCTGTAGCAGGCTCGGTTTTAGAGCTAGGTGAAGGTAATGGTATCATATGAAACTACAAAAGCTAAGGAATCCATTGTGCTATGTCATGTTAGCGTGTCGGGAAGGATGCTAAATAACGCTGCAAAGTGGCGAGGGAAAAATGGCATAAATTGGGTAAGACTGGAAATGAGCCCAATTGTATTTGGGTTTTAAGGGGTTTACTATGTAAAAGCTAAAATAATATTCAATTAGGGGAACTTGGGATCCTAGTACCATTTTGAATCTTAACAATACAATACAATAGCCGTTTACTTTTGGCCCATGGCCCACCATTAACTTACAGTTTTGGCCATCCAAGGGAAAAAGTTTGGGCACCCCCGTTCTAAACTAAATATTTTTGGGTATTTGGACTTCTGGTCGAATAAACCAAGACATTTGAAAACGTCACGTTTGGCTCTGTGAAGTTGTAATGGCCATTTTTTGACAATTTTTGGACGTTTCATAGATTAAACGACTATCGATTAAAGCCGCAGTGGGTAGAAATGGAGCAAATATGATTCAAAAAAGTTATTATCTTTTATCATTTTTATAAAACGGTCACTATATCCTGACAGTAGTGCATGAGACAGGTAATCTGAAAAAAAATCATGTGCCTCTGTGTCGCTCCGGTGCTCCTAATGGCATCAGCAAGATTTCACAGACCGGAGGAAAACAACCAATCAGAGCCGAGCTGGAGTCTGCCGTCCAGCTGCCGTCACTCACGAACTCCGATCAAACGGTCAAACTAGGCAGCGCTCATCAAATATGAATCAATATTCTGTTACTGTAATACCTATTTCTCGCATCAGATGTTTTCAGAAAACATCTTGTTTAGCTGTAAAATGAGAAAGTTTGTGACCCGGCAGCCACGTTGAGATCAGTTGAGGAAATACCAAGCACCGCCCCCCAGCCGGAGCACAGCCAATAGGAACGCTCTCTCTGAAATGACCTGTGATCGGCCAAAGTCTCCTGTCACGGGCTAAATTCTTCTTCTCTCAGAACACTTGAATTTACAATATGCTGAAAGGTTATTATGGAATTTTGGCCCAATGATGCCAAAAACATTCTATCAGCAATGAAGTCTGAGAAAGATTTGAGTTGATTTTTGGGAGTAATGCCAGTAATGGTGTTAGGCGTCTTTCTTTTCATCATGAAAATGAAAAAAATGCTTCTTTTCTTGCATCGTCTAAAGCATATCATAAGTATTACTTTTAAGTAGCCACTATTAAATTTATATTACTGTATATAAATTATTCTTTAGAAACAATAGGCAATTAAAGTCACACGTTATATGCACTGTCTAGGATAACTCCTACTGCTTTTCGCAACACCTTTCCCGTTTTGTGACCTTGGCAACATTTTCCCGTTGCCACTGTGCTGCTGACCTCGATGTCTCGACTTCGGGCCACTTCGGTGAAGTTTTCGTGCAGCTCCAGCGTCTTGTCCATCTTGTCATCCGTCATGCAGTAACAACGCAAGCGTCCCTCCCGCGCTTCGTTCATCTTCGCGAAAATAACAAATTTGGCCATGTACGGGACGGACATCAGCTCCCGGTACAGCAGATTGGCGAAGGTCACCGCCTCTGCCGTGCGTGGGCAGTCTGCCAGCCAGAATCTGGATAAAGGGTAGGAGAAGATGAATAAGGAAGTGTGCAAAGAGAGCAGTGGGAAAGAAAGCTTGCCTTGATTACTGCTGAGGTGCTCACCTTGCAGAAACATTGGTGGTAAAGTTGGCACACTTGTGGGCGTACATTAGCTTGGTGGTTCCGGTGATGTCCTCCCACTGAGCTGGTGCCGTGCCACCTGAGACACAACGTGCACACTGTGTCATTCATGCCCCGATAACCACGGTAACAGATGCCTACAAAAACCCTCCCTGCAGCACATTTTACGCTATGAGTACGTCCTAAAAAATTCAAAACAAATACAGAAAGTCATTGGATCCTACCAATGACACTGCAGAGGAGGCGCAAGCTGGTGGTGTCACCCTCCCCAGCATCCCGAGGACTCTCCCGCCAGGACGGTGGCAGAGGGATGCGCAACCCGATTGGACGGTGGAATTTGCGTCGGCGTGGCTCGATGGTAACCACTGGGCTGAAGGTCGCCTGGTTACCGAGCTGCCGAGTCAGCAGTTCATCGGGGATTGGCTGCGCCTGAGGTGGGGAAAGCTTATTAGAAAGGAGGATGCTAAAAAAAAAAAAAAAAAAAGACAGTTTAAAGGATATGGAGTTGGAGAAGGCTGGGGGTGCATAACGTATGTGAAAGATAAGCTCAAGCACAAACACAATACAAAAGATCCAAATGCATAGTAAATAGGAAGGGAATAGAAATACAAAACAAAAATATGTGCAATAGACTGAAACGTCAAACTCACAGCCATACTCACACATGCAACCAATTCATATTTCACACCTGACCCAACTCAGATCAGTGCATCAGCTCGGTCAGTGTGGCTCACAACTTAAATCAGGCAACTGAGGAGTGATGAATGGCTGGATAAAAAAAAAAGGAAAAACATAAACAGAGCAGCATAAGGCAAAGCAAAAGTCATGCAGTTTTTTCCTTAAATAACATCAGTGCCGTGACAAATCTGACGGACAATGCAAACAACGTACGCTGGAGTGACCAAAACAAACTGAAATGTAGAACCCATAATTTGTCATAATCTCTCAGTCAATAGAGACAAAACCAAGCGGAGGTGTCGGGTGAAAAGAGACAGTCAGCGCGAGTGTTCGCCAAGTTCCCATATGTGTGTCTGTGGAGGTCTGGAGGAGTGACAGTCGGCCACGCGGTTGCCAAACGCTCCTGTTTTGGCAGGACAGACACCACGTGTTGTAAATGCTAATTTAGAAATGGTGCAGTATGGTGTGACAGGCTGGGACACTCCGCGGGTCTAGTTCTTGGCAACTATATGCAGGGTGATGTATTGTATTGTAAAACGTTATGTTATTTAGTATTTTAAAGGCCCTGGAAAAAAAATTGTTTCTCAGTCAGTGTTATCTAGAGCAGTGGTTCCCAACCTGGGGTACGGGCCAAAGATCACAGGGGGGTTCGCCAGAATTTGTCTGCTCTGAGACTGTCAAAATTAGATTTGCACATGTATAACTAAAATCATAATAACACACTTGCTGAGTAATTTATACAAAAGTCTGTATATAAAACGATTTACAAAGATATATATTTTTGCTACTTAGTAGGCCACATTCTGTTTGAACCCGGTATTTGTGCACAGTTGCAGATAAAGATCAGGCTACACTAATATTATTTGGTATACTATTTGTAGAATTAGATTCCAGTGGTAGGACTGTTTCCAACTCGAGTGATCCAAACATTTCCAATAACTCCAGAGCGTTGTAAAGTCCAAAAGTCAAAATTTATCGAAAAAAGACGTAGAGATGAAGATGTAATCATTTCTAGAATTCACAACATGTTTTTATCTCATGAAATATTCCGCTTCAATCCATATTTGTTGGCGTTTAGCCTGTCAAAATCAACCTTTTCAGTGAGGTAAAAAATCTTTTTGCGCTCCCCGTGTATTAGCAACAATCTAACGGCACCATAAATGACATTTAATTAACCACAATAACAAAAAAAACGATTTCGGGCTCTAACATTATTATATAAAATTAATTAAGTCATTACAAAAAAAAAAGGATGACATTTTGTATCTGCATTCGATTGGCAAATCCGTCAAGACGTGATCACTTTATTCAGGATTTTGTTCGAGGATTTGTAATTTTTTTTAGGGTGATAATGTCAGAAAATATAGGGGGAGGGGCTCAGCTTTTCTTAGATACAAGTAGGGAGGGGGGGGGGGCTCAAGGAAAATAGGTTGGGAACCACTGATCTAGAACAGTTTTGGTTATTTCAAGATAGATTTCTGCAACATTTAGCAACATTTGTATCAAAACCGTTGAGCAGTTGTTTGTTTATGTTGTAAAAAAAGAGCTTCTCAGTGTTAAACTCTAAATAAAAAATACATACCTGATTTTTTTTTCAAGGCATAAACTTTGATTGTTTCTGATGTAGTCATGAATATTTAATGTCACAGAGAAATTATAAAAAAAATAGAAGACAAGTTTTAGGGGCTTTTAACCTATGACATAAACTGTATCTAACAGGTTAATGTTTCACATAGAAAAGGACCATACCAGTGTTTTTCATTATCTCAACCATTTACTGCAACCATGCATATTTTACATTACCGCTGACCAGTTTCTAAGGCATATCGTTTTCTTCATATCTTGGGGTGGCTGTTGGTTTTTTGGTTCAGTTTCAGCAAAAGATGATTTGGTATATTCACTGTGATGAATTAACTAAAGCAAATGTATACTGTAATTAAATAAACAGAAAACAATTACTAGAAGAAATGTAAGGCTTGAAAATTACATTTCAGAAACTTTAACACGATTTGCAGTGAATTGGAAAAAAAAACCTGTAAAAAATATAAAGTCAAAAATGGATTCGCTGCTTGTCACAGATGCAACAACTCACATGACAATTCATAAACTTCCTTCAAACATCAAGATTCAAAAGAAAATAAAGCATCTGTCTGCAGTCAGCAGTACAGCGTACACATTCGCTCTCAGTGACTGATAGCACAACTTTCACATATTCAGGCTTGTCGTTTGTCAAACAGACAGAACATCAACTTCAGGATATGAAATCTGTCAAAATGCAGCTCCATGAGAGACTCAATGCAGCACAAACTGAAACACGTTGGCACAGACCAGCGATTCACAGACTGAGAGTCAGCTGTTTTATAATTCAAACATCTGTCCTCGGTAATTTCTGAAAAGGAACCAGATTGTCTCTGTTGTACAAGCAAAAATAACAAATTATGAAAGGTGTATAGGGTGTCTGTCACGTCATGTCTGCAATTCCCTCTCCCTTCATCATTCCCCGCCCTCACATAACGCTTTCCGTCTACCTTTTCTCCTCTTCTTACCTGCAGCCCCAGTCTCACTCTCTTGGTGACGGCCGTCTCGGGGAAGATTGCCTCGACGTGGGGAACCAGCTTACTGGTCAACCGGCCGCCCTCCGGGCCGATCAGGTCGCTCTCCTGCTGGATGCGGGAGACCACGGCGAAGTAGAGGGGGAAGTCGGTGGAGATGATCCGACGGATTCTCTTCTTCTCCAGCTCGTCTTGACTCTCCAAGTCTACACACGGGGAGGAGCGAAGGGGAAGAGGAAAAGAGACACAGAGGGAACAATAAAGAAGCAAGTTACACGTGTCCAAGTGAGAGAAAAAATGTGCTCTTCTGTGTTGCTGCTTTGGCAACATTCCTATATTTCTGCAACTCCAGGGTCATCTTATCTGCAACTGTCTCGCAAGGTCTCGCGAACCGTCACACTGACCTTCATCCATGCCGTTAAGAATAGTTTCCAGCACTTCGTCACCATAGCGATTGCGATGCTCCTTCCAGACCGAGCCATTTTCGCTGCGGAGGACCACGAGCTCTCGGTCCCCTCGGCCCAGTGAGGCAAAGTGGGGGATTTCTACTATAACTGGCCTGTGAAATAAAGACATATCAGGTTTCAGGCTCCTTCTGTTCAACACAAGGAGCATCACGAATCACTTTGTAAAATAAATAAATTACAAAAATGGGGTTTGTGATATAAAAAAATTAAATAGATTTTGTAATCTTATTAGAAAAAACAAAAATATCCAATTATGTTTTGTTCCAATATTGTTGCTGGGATCATACCATGATTTACAGTATTGCCGTGAGATATACAGACTTTATTAATCTCCACTAGATGGCATCACAATCATCCGCTTGTAATTTATTTTCAAATGACAAAAAATACAGTACATTATTGTCATTCTTCTAGGTTCTGTTTGAGTTGACAACTGGTGTGCTAATTATCTTTAGAACAATTTCATAACTTTGAAAAATTGAAGGAATTAGGGCTGCAACTAACAATTATTTTCACTGTCGATTAATCTGTTGATTATTTTCTCGATTAATCGATTAGTTGTTTGGTCCATAAAATGTCAGAAAATTATGAAAAATGTGTTTCCCAAAGCCCAAGATGACGTCCTCAAATGTCTTGTTTTGTCCATAACTCAAAGATATTCAGTTTACTGTCATAGAGGAGTAAAGAAACCATAAAATATTCACATTTAAGAAGCTGGAATCAGAGAATTTAGACTTTTTTTTCTTAAAAAATGACTCAAACTATTATCAAAATAGTTGGCGAATAATTTAATAGCTGACAACTAATCGACTAATCGTTGCAGCTCTAATGCAAACATTTAATTTATTTTCCGTTTTATTTCTTTCATTTCACAGACAGTACAAACATTCTGATACCTATATTACCCACCAAAACATATGATTTGCATTGTACTTGGCAAAGTATTTTTTACACGAAGGCCATAAAGCTGGACTACAAAGTTGACTCACCCAAGGAACTGCATACTGGATGGCCCTAGGGAGATGATACGGCTAGCGAGCCCCTCCCCCTCCACCAGCGGAGGAGGCGTGGTCAGTTTCTGAGGCTTGACCAGGCGGCAGGTAATGCGTGTCGGCGCGGTGCAGGTTCGAGGAGGAATGATGACTCGCAGGCCGTGGTGTCTGCTGCCCCGCATGGAGCCTCCCCGAGCGTCCACCATAAAACTCACCAGGAAGCTGAAGGTCAAACAGACGATTAAAACGAAAAAAGGTTCAGATGATCACTTTTATGTTATTAAGATGCAATTAATATTAAATAACACAGGGTTGGAATATAAAATGTAACAATCGATACTGGGCTTTCCTGAGGGGAATCCTTCCTCTGAATGAGACAGAGGGATCGTTCATTTGTGGTTTATTCGGCAGTGTTTGGAATTGATCTGGTCTCTTGTCTGTTTCAGAGTGATTCATACAGCAGATTCATTATGTGGGTGCTCTTTTCATTTGATTATCTCAATATGGCCGCGGAGGACGGGCAGTCTGGAGTGGCCACTAAGTGCAGCAAGAATGACATAAAGACATTTTAAAAGAGCGCAGTGATGTTTGATCTTGCATTAGACGGGCAGCTTCATACAGGTGTGTGTGTTTATGTCTGTGTGTGGTAGGGTGACTCTTCTCTCATGAGTTCATCTTTTCTAACTTTTGTATAAATTACAATCTGATATCACACCAAACCGTTTGTCCATGTGTTTAAACAAAGTGTAAACACATGGACAGTTAAAACAGTTTATGATCCTCAAAGTGACCAACATGTATCATTTATGTATCATCCCATTTAAGGTATATATCCTGGGTTCAATTCAATAAAAACACAGCGCTACATATGCTATTATTTTTTTGTCATTTGCCAGCACTGTAGGAAGTGGGGTGGTGGGTGTATCTGTGGTTCAGTCTTGGCATCATTGATGTTTTGATGTCACGACATCGGCGATGATCAGTGATCATATAAGATGAAGGATGATTCTGTTTGTTAATATGCCTTCCCCCTTTAGGAATCTGTGTTTTGTCACTGCTAACATAGCAATTCATATTTAATAAAAAAATGTCAAGGTTGTCGAAATGGCCAAATGAGACCCCTGTCTCTCACCTGCTATACACGAGAGTCTAAATTCATTGTATTCTTTGACTTGAGTTTCACATAACTTTCCCCTTTATTCCATCTTCACTGCCCTTGCATGCATTCTGTACTTTTAAAAAAACATTTGCAATACTGGTAATCTCATTGAGTCTGCCAAAATCCCTCCTTTATGACGACCAGCATCAACCAATGACATGATTTAGCATTAATAAATAACATGAGGATTAACATGCAGCAAAATGTTTTATTGGCTGACCCAGTGTGAATAGGGCTGGCCACGGGGCTGACGTTGTCTGAAGTCTCCGTAGCCGGGCTGCTCGGGATGAGAGAGTCTTCATCATACTCCTTTGGCAGTGGGATAGGGGTGTGCTGAGGTCAGAGGGGGAGAGAAAAAAAAAAAGAAAGACAGGCAGTGAAAAATTGAGAGGCGGTTAAATAACCGTGACTGAAAAGATTAAGACGGAGAAAAGATAGACTGAGAAAAGGAAAGAGGGAAGGTGATAAAGCACAATGAGAGAGTGAAAAACGAGACAATGATAGACAGAAACGGAGCAGAGGAAACCAGAAAAAGAGCAGACTAATAGAAGAGACGGAGAAAATCAGAAGCCAGACGAAGAGATAAAAATAAACGTCAGAACACTTTTCGATGAATTCATATCCGTCTTCAATTGGACAAAGAAACAAATGCTCGCCAAGTGTAATGCAGCCTCTGAACGTCACAAGCTAAGCCTACCTGATCCAGCAGTACAGTCTCTGGGGACACACAAGGGATCCTGGGAATAGCAGGAGAATACGGCCTGTAGGGAGAGGAAGTGAGAATTATGTAAGACAAGAAACAGCTGACTATTATTCTGCAAAAACAAAAAATTATTTGATCTCATCTGCCTCATAATTTAGGACAAAATGATCCATGCCAGCCATTCAATGACTTGCTCAATCCCATTTTATGACTTCTGTTACTGGTATGTTAGGTATTCTTGAAAATACCAGGACAAAACTCAGTTTCAACCATAGACTGTGTATAAAGATGGACGACATGACAGCTCCCCAAATGTGAAGCCAAAACATCTTGATCGCCCCCTGGTGGCTGGCTGCACCATAGGTCATAAGTCCCGCCCCCCTCCATGTTAGCGGATGGGATATGGGCAAAACTAAAAAATCAAAGATGGTTTCTGTCATTTTAGCTAGCTTTTATCACGCTGATGTATGTTCAAGTGTTCATTTTTCTGATACGTTTGGTTTTAATTAGTTATTTAACGCTATAAAATGGGGGTGAGACGATATGATTGACAGCCGTGATTGACAGCTGCTCTTAGTGACGTAGTTGCAGCCGGAGGCTCGGGAATTGTACGAGAGAGGAGATGTAACTTTAACTTTCCATAACAATCACGAGTCTGTGTAATAGAACATGTGTCAATTTGATCATAAATGTAGTTATGGAGATATTATGGTTAGTCTTCCTAGCCAAACAGCTACCGTAGTGCTAACGTATCAGCTACGTGACTCATGCTAACAAGCTGCGGCCGTGCTCGGCTTGTTATTGGCTCGGGCGGGTGTGTGGCGGACCAGTGGCTCCAGCCCCCCCGACCACCACTGTGTAGACATTGGCCCTAAATGACGTCCAAATCTCAAGATGGCAGCTCCCGTATCCTGGATATTTTGGCTTCACTATTGCACAGTGCGAGGAAGTGGAGACACGTCGTCCATCTATATATATATATATATATATACAGTATACAGCCTATGGTTTCAACTGTCACCTGCAGAACCCCCATTTACCAGACAGCACAAATGCAGAAACGTGAGTACACAATGACTTACGTGGTACCCAAGCCACCCTCAAAGTCTCTGAGGGTTTTCTTCGGGGAGAGGAAGTCATCGTCCTGGTCCTTGAAGTCATCAAGCTTCAAATAACGTGCTCCGTCCATCCCGAGCATCTCGTCTCCTGCGGGCAAAATAAAAAAGGTAAGAAAGGTGGAAAAGGAGCAAAGAGGGAAAAACAGAACAGAAAATGGCAAAGAACAGGTTGCACATAAAGAATTAAGAGAGAAAGGGACGAGACCAGGGGAATACAGGGCAAAAATGATGCTGATCTCAACTTCTTCCACTCATAAAGTCGTAAAATGTAAGTTTCTTAAATCGAGTTAAAAATATGCAAATGGGATTCCCCATTTTTACAATTTTATAATAATATTTTATATAATAATTTTTAATAATAATAATAATAATAATAATAATAATAATAATAATATCATTTGATTCAATTCTCAATGGACGAAAGTAGTAATTGTTTAACACCACCATCCTTCCCATCCCTTCACCTTCATGAATACCACAGAAAAAATGGCCATAAAGCAATCTCAAATATTTTAGTCAAAGCAATGGAAGTCAAACCAACAACAACCAGAGCCGATGGAAACCAAAGGAGTGAAAGAAGAGGATAGGTAAGACAGTGAATATCAACACAGTTTAAGACACTGCATGGACGGCAAACTGCAAGGCACCTGGTGACAGCTTTTTTTAGTGAGCATGCCCATTAAAGATGGAATCACATGTGGTGATGGTTGTTTCTGTGTGGGAGAAAATAGCTCAATTATTAAGGAGGAATGATATTGAAATAAAGATCATAACAACAATAGTAAAACGATAAAGCACTTCACAAAAAAGAGTTGGTCACAGACAATTGACCCTTCGCTGAGCAACCCCCTAAAACGACCACGGTCCAATCCTACGTTTAGCAACCATCACTAGGCGCAGGAGGCGTGTCAAGCTTTCAACGGTGTGTATGGAACAACCGCTGCAAGTCCACAGCAGATATGCTCAAAGTTTAATGTCGTATTTTTTCGCTTTTCCGAAGACAAAAATGCAAGAGGAGCGATGTCGGAATTGTGGCATAACGCGCAGCTGAATCCATTGAGGATCAACAAAAACTAAAAACATTAGCAAACGAAACGGTTGAATATTAATTATTATTCATTTGTGAGATCCAGCGTATGGATCGGGCCCACATGTGCAAGCCATATCCGTGGCACGCTTTAAATATATGGAAAAGTAGGATAATTTAGTTTTACAGTGGAAACCGCTTATAGTGATCACATCTGTCCGGGGATCAAATCATTTCTCATGCAGATTGCCATCCAATTGACATTTGTATATTTATTACATGAATAACTCAGTAGCGGCATGGAGGGAGACGGCGCCAGTCTGCATGTGTGATGTGATTGGCAAAGTTTTACTTTGGAGGCATTACCTGGCTTCAACCGCAGATGCTTTCCCCATGCGCGTTCGTTTTTTATTCAGAGAAAATTACCTTCTTTTTCCCGTTATCATATCAATGTGCACGCAGCACTGGCATCCAGCCAGAAAGCAGACGGCCCACAAGGCACAGTAGCATGGGAGAAAAGTAAAAAAACCAAACAAAAATTCAACGTTAGTCTAACGTAGTTTTAAAATGTTTTTCCAAATGTTGTCATGTATAAAAAGACCCAAAATGAACACTGTAAGCGGACTACTTGATTACTATATGCAAATTATTTAAACAGCATTTGTATAGGAATGATTCTTCACTATAAGCGGTTTCCACTGTATATTAGATAATGAAAAAGCTGATAAGCTCATAACTAAACATTAACTTAGCTTAAAAAACAATATATTGCCTTAACCTGCTGTGCAAGAACATTGTTCCTGTATATGTCCTTCACGTGAGTTGTCAAGACGTGGGGTGCCTGATGCTTGGGTGAGCTTTTCCCTCAATTTTAATGTCCTCTTCATTCACAATACTCCGTCGTCAAATTAGCCTATATTGTGAATGTGTAATGTGTAATCCTTTCTTTCTACTTCTCTCTGATATTTCAGAATGATCATTCCAAAAATCTGCCATTATTTCCTTTGGAGTATCTCTCACTGATATCGTTGAAAACGCCATAATGTCATGCCGGGTGCGAAAGCTTGACAGGCCTAGCAACAGTAACCAAGGGGGAGGGGCTTAGCGAAGGGTCAATTAAACATTCATTAGTAGGCTACAAAATGTACAGGTAAACAAAAAGAAATGTTAAAGAAGCAATACAATTAAACAAGTACAACAAGAACGACATAGATTAAAAATGAAGCTTGCGTGTAAAAATGCTTTCAGAATTTGTTGTAAAAATGACAGATTTGATTTCATTCTGAATTTCTTTAAAGCAGAAAGACGACTGCTTAAGCAGCAACTGTGCGTGCTGCGTGTCACAGCTGGGGCACAGCATGTGTGTAATTTAGCTCATTGATCAATTAAGCTGTACAAGGCAGGAGCACTCATTTTCATAATGGCTCGACTGGAAGCGAGCTGTTTGTCTTTTAAACGCAGAAACATTGGAGCTCTGTCAATAATGAGTCCACGGACAGATGTGCATTGAACGCTGGTAAAAAGGAAAATGTCGTGACTACATGCTGATGAAAAACTGACACATTTTTTAAAATAGAGAGGATAAAGATAGAGCAGATAAAGATAGAGGCGAGCAAACAGGGCTGGAGTTGAGAACAGAGTCAGAGAAACTGATTAAAAAGACAATTAGTGACACACGGAAGAAAATGAGAATTGCAATGAAGGCACAAGTTCACTAGCCACCGGACTGGACAAGCCAGAGATACAGACACAATCCTACCTAAAGTTAGCTGGGCAACCCCTACGAAACAAATGGAAAAGGGTGTTATAAACAGTCATATCCGTATTTAAATTCATGGTGGTACTTTGATGTGTCAGTGTACCTCCCATACAGTCTTCTTCTACCAAAATAGCGAATCAGAGCTGAAAATTAATTATCACAGCTGTACAGTTGATAACATGGCGTAATTAAACGGGATAGCCTACCTTCATCCTCCGAAACATCCAAGATCTCATCTACTGTCTCAGGGAAACTCATCCGATGCTTCTCTGTAGTGATCTGTTCAGAGCAGGAGGAGGTTGCAAGAGAGAGATATGGCAGAGGCAGAGGAGGGAGTGAAATGGAAAGGAGAGAGAGGAGAATAGATGGAAAATGCTGAATTATGTTTGCAAACAGGTGAGGGAGCTGAACCTGATCAAGACAATCATTTGATTGAACATCTGAGTCACGGCTTGTCAAGGCCACTTCTCTGCGTATACTGGTGTAACCATGTGAACCACGCATGATGTGTTGCTCACCGCGGAGACGGACTCCTCGGTAACCAGTTTGAGCACATCGATGACAGAGATGTAACCCAGCCGCTTAGCAATACCCAGGGGAGACGTCCCATTCTGCACAGAGTGACAGAAACACATGAGAAACATCACGCTATCTATTTCCATAGATTTTTAACTGTGTTTAAAAGCATTTCATTCATTCTGTGTAAAGTATTCTATAAAAAGTACATTTTCACAACATCTGTTATTTTGCCAGATCGTGTCATAAACCTTTTCAATTTTTTAACATTAAATGAAAATGCAAATAAATGTATGTATATTGCTTTTTAAGAGGATACTCTGCTATAGAGGAGATACTGAACTGGTGTTCACACACAAAGTAATTGCAAACCCACAGATTGCAAAAAACACATAACTATACCTTACTAATGAACGTAGGACATTTGACATATTGACCGTTGTCCACCAGAAAAATACAAATATAAAATACATGTTATTACAATGTGGAATTAGCAATATGTTACTAAAGTCAGAAAATGTATCTAATATCATCAGGGGAAATGTATACAAATTGCATAAATACAATAGAGTATCATCAGCATATAGGGATGAAAAGTGATTGAATACTCATGTGTAGCACATAATACAATCTCCCTGAGTGAATAATGCACTTATAAATAACAACACCTTCTAATGTTTCCCTTTCTTTTAGTGTAAAGAAGTACCTTCTGAAAACGATCACAATTAATGAACAATCCATTTACAAAACAGATGATGAACAGTCTGTCTCGCCGATCTCTTGGCTACGACTGAAAACGGACATCTGTTTCCTCAAAACCTGCCAACAATACATTTATCTTCTCTGTTCTCAGTTGTCCTTGCAAGTTCTTGTATTTTTTGCCATAAAAGTCTGATAATGGTGCCAAATATTCTATTCCTTGGGAACACTGCCTTCCCATTTACCTCTGTGAGGAAATAGGAACTGGTCCATTTTTCTTGGAAAACCTGACACTTTTTGACAAAGACATTTTCTAACGGCACCTCCTGCATGAACAGTAGTCTATGCTTGACGGTGTTGTGTCACGTAGCCTCTACGTAAGCATGTGGGATCTATAATAGCGTATTCAGCATAGGGCCTGCTATTCTTATTAGGACAGTGCAACCTCCAGTGGACAAATAGGAATAGTGGTGCATTTTATTGAAAAATTGGAATTAATGACTTCTCTGCAATTTTCACACTATAGTCGGCCGGATTGGACCCTTAGGCAGGCCGGATTGGACCCTCAGGCCGTATGTTTGACACCCCTGCTTTAGAATATGTAGGATGTGGTTAACATTGTCAGAGGCAAACGGACATTTTGTCAAATCTGTCTGATCATGGTGTTCATATGAATGGGGCCATGTGCACTTTTCCACGACCTTGTTCAATATCTGGTAGAAATGACAGTTAACCAGTAACTTGAATTATGAACTGTGTATCTTATAGGTTTTACTAAATTAATGTCAATCATGTTATATAACAGTTGTGACAGGAGAGGCTAGAAATCAGGTATCATCTCAGGGGGATGCCTTCAAAGAGTTCTTTCCTTATTTGTTTTCACATTATCTATAGGATGCATGTTTATACTTGCCCAGAGAAATCAGTGTTTAGGTACAGAGGGAATGACCGGTGTTTAGAGGACTATTATAACAGGATAAGGTATTCCTAAAGGTGTCTCACCGAAGTAATCTCATTGGGCTGGGCTCCGTTTTTCAACAACAGGGTGACAATATCAGTATGGCCCTGCTGAGCTGCCTGGTGCAGAGGGGTGTAGCCCATCTGGAGAAAAAAAAGAGGGATGACGGTGAAACAAAAGAGGAAACAAAGAAAGTATTTTCATCTATTATTTTGGCACATAATGCTAATCGTGTACCAATGGTGCAGTTAAACAATAAAGCTTCTAACACATAGCATCAAACAAGTAAACAAACACACAGCTATAGTCATTAGGCACACATGCAGTCATATATTATACAAGTGAGACAGAGATCGTTTACCCTCGTCTTGCTATTCACATGAGCCTGCTGCTGCACAAGGAACTTCACCATCTTGATGTTGCCATAGTGACAGGCCACATGAAGGGGTGTGTATCCCATCTGAGACAAGGAGAGAGAGAGAGACAGTCGTCTGCTGTTCAGTAGCTTCATTAATCCCTCTTTATGTCTATAAAGAGGCCTTGTGCAAACGCTTGTAAAACAAACATGAGTATGCAAAACTGTAGTGACGCATCACTTACTTTTTTAAAATACATTTTAAGTTGTCTTAAAGATGTTTGAAAGATTTCATACACATTTTTAACGTCTTCAACACCGATGAGCTGGATTCATAGATTGTCATTCATTTGTACATTAAAGAAATTGAATTATATCAAATTGCTATCTATTTCTTCATCCCCAGATTGACAGAGAATTTTCAAGCTAGCCGCGTGGCAAACCTCAAACTCTGAGATGAATAATAGATGGAAATTGTCAATAACAAAAAAGCTCAATGACTATGATATACTGTAAGTCTGGCCCCATTTTTGACTGTCCTTTATATGACACTGTTTCCATTAGAAAAGTGTAATAAGCTTTTTTTTTTCTGGGGGGAGGGTATTTATTATTATTAATAAAATTATAATAATAATAACAATAATAATAATAATTATTTTTTATACTTTATTTGTTTATTTTATTTAATTATTTATTTTTTACTTCATGTTTTGTTTTGAATTATGTGATTTTTTTATTTATAATTTCGAATGCATATCTTTAAAACCAATACAATTTGATCACAAAGAAAGTGGAATAAGCTGATTCAGAGTCATCTTTTAACTCATCTCACACAATAATACTTTTCATATCAGTTTGTGCACCAGAGGAGGCGGTGTACTGTAACTTACTCGCGAAGCAGCGTAAACGGAAGCTCCTTGTTTGACCAACGTGTCGGCGATTCCCACGTGACCTTCCTGAGCCACAAGATGCAGAGGGGTCAACCCGCTCTAAAAGACAGAAAGGACGAACGAGGAAAGGATCATTTTTAATGGTGAAAAGCTAAGTAAATCAACTTTGACTCTCTGGGATTGACACGTTTTGATCCACTCTAACATCATACCTTGTTTCCCAGATTTACGTTGGCCTGTTTGGAGATGAGCAGGGCCACCATGTCGGGCCGCCCCTCCTGCGAAGCCAGGTGTAGGGGCGTGATGCCTTGGAGGGACTCGACGTTGGGTGTTGCCCCGTTCTGCAGGAGACAACTGGCCACCTCCATCTGGTTCTGCTTGGCCGCTATGTGCAGGGAAGTGTAGCCGTTCTGTAAGCGAGAAACAAGGACACGCACACGCACGCGAGAGCGGGCTTTTCTTAGCACTGTTCGTGTCTAATTTTAGATTCAAACTTGCAACGCTGTTGTGTCATGATGAGAGAGTGATGCAGAGTACAAAAGGTTGTCATGGAAGTTACTGTATGTTTTAAGCGTCACACTCTTCATTTGACCTGTTTTGGTATGTGTGTCAGCGATGGGTTGGCATGCTGTGTTGGCCTGCCTGCGTGAGTATGTGCGCACACACACATGATATGTGAACATCTTACTCGGGCAGTGCTGTGTGCAGATCCTCCCTTGCTGACCAGGAGTCTAACAACATCCAGGTTGTTGTGATGGACGGCCACATGAAGGGGTGTCAGACCGTTCTGTTAAACACACACACACACACACACATATACACACATACACGTATATAAACCCATAGACATACACACACACAAATACATGTATATATGAAACACATACCATGATAATCTATAAATCAGCTTATATCCCCAAATCATCTCTATGGGGGTCAAACTTTCAGGCTGAATTGCTACTTCACAGGTGTGTAAAGAGTACTTTATTGTTTTTGTGTACTTCAGGGAGTACAGCTTGTCTCACCTTCCCAGCTGCATTAGGGTTGGCCCCTCTCTCCAGAAGGAGCTCAGCAACATCCACCTTCCCATATTTAGAGGCCACGTGGAGGGGAGTGAAGCCTTTCTGCTCAAAAAGAAAACAACACTTGTCATTGTTGTATATTATACTCGCTGTTGTTGGAAAGAAAACAGAGACAGGCTAGTTTGCTCATTAATTCTCATGCAGTTTAGAGCAAACCTTTTGAGGCAAGGGGCCTCTTCTTACAGGGGAGAAAATTTCACAAGGACCCCCTCATAATCGTTACACCGATAAGCATATGCTCACTAAGATTCGTGCTCTTAGATGCCATTGGAACTATTTGTAAAACTTTTCAAACTAAATACTTCAGACCTGTTTGATAGTGATAAATAAACATATTTCAATTAAAATAATGTAAAGATAAGATAAGATTAGATCATTCTTCATTTTTCTTTTTTCTCTACCTTTGTCATCTTGATCTGCTGCGCCCCAGCATCCAACAAGATTCGAATAGTGTGGACATGTCCTTCGCGTGCAGAGATGTGTAAGGGTGTGTGGCCCGCAGATGTGGCAGAGTCGGGGCTGGCCTTGTGCTCAAGGAGCATCTTGACAAGCTCCTTGTGGCCCATGCGGGCCGCACAGTGTAGAGGTGTCTGGTCATCCTGGATACAGGGAGAAAGAGGTCAATTTATGGTTTGAACAGGGAAACGGATACCATTAAGTAGTGGGTAATGAAGTAACACTACGAGCCACACACCCAAACCAATCAACCACTTATGTATGCTAATTGTATTATGTACTTGAGGTGGGCTTTAGGAAACTTTTCCTGCAGTTTAAAAGGCAGCAATGACCTCCTCAAGCTACATACAATGCAAACACAAGGTTTGTTTAGGGTCGCGGTGAATAAATTAAGACTACACGCTGCTCGTACCTTAGCTTTGGCGTCCGCTTGTGCTGCGTTCTGTAGCAGGAACTGAGCAACTTCACAGTGTCCTGCTCTGGAGGCCATGTGGAGGGGAGTCTCCACTTTCTGGAGTGATAAATACAGATCAATCGGTCACTCAAATTACGTAATATAATAGTACGCCATTGTATGAATGTAACTGAGATTTTCAATTACTACATATTGCTGGACAGTGACAGGTTCAATTTGTAAACCAAGTACATCATCAGAAAAAAAGATGATTTGTTATTTCAATCCTTAATTTATCATCAGTTTTACAGCTTTTTACGGAGGCCCGAAGCGGCAATAGCAAAAACAATTCTGGTGATCCATTTTCTAAGTCTGATCTAAAATGTTCTCTCTCCTTTTTTTTCTTTTTCAGTGCTGAGAGAAATCTGTTTATTACCCACAGACAACAGTATACGTTAAAATACTTTTGTGTGTATTTTGTGAATCTGCCAATCAGGAACATGAAAAACAAAAATAAGTGCCAGTGATTAATTGTATTAGTGGTTTTCTCTCCTGTGTTTATGACTTAAGAATTAGAAAGATTATATTGGCTTTTTTCTTCACCTGTTCTTAAGTAATAAACAGGAGAGAAAACAATTTAGATGAGACTTAAAAAATGGATCACCAGAATATTCTTTTCTCACTTGCCTCTCAGGGCTTCTGTATATTTTTGACTAAGTTTGTTTTTCAATCTTGTTTAAATCCACCTTGTTCATATCAGGGCCTTTAGTTCAGACCAATCTATTAATTTCAGTCATTTAGAAACAATTCATGCTCATTCAGCAATATCCCTTATTTTTTTTTACAGCAATGGCTTTCTGTGTTGACGAAAAAAGAGACTTAATTCATAATTTCTCTCTAAAATCTCTCTTAAAGATGTGAACACATAGAGAGGTAACTGAACGTGAATTACATAAAAACTGGCAATTTTGAATAGCGATTTAAAGGGACTCTATGTAAGAATCAGAAATTGCTTGTTAACAGCGACACCTGTGGCCGTTAAGTCAACGAAAGTCAGCGTCCTGTTGCTCGCGCTTGTGCTCGCTCTACATAGACATTACCGAGCATCGATCAACGCAGTAGAGACGACACACGTCAGCTAAAACCGCAATATCACTCTATATTTCACCTGCTTGGCAGTAATGTTAGCTGACCGGACGAAGGTCTCTCCATGAATCAATGCTGATACTGTGTTTCCTGCTTCAGCCTCCCGACCATGGTCAGAAGGCACAGGGGAGACACCGGAGTTTTGGTCGGAGACGATAACGTTACTCGCTCCGGAGCACAGTCTATTCACTCAGCAGCAGGAAACGACACGGGAAACCTCTGTTGGTCTGGAGGAGCTGCAGCATTTATTTCTGCACAAACGTCCACTGTACATTCACTAGATATTCTCAGAGCTAAACTAACTCTTCTGCAGTGTGTAGTGTGCACGCATGCACGTGAAAAGTGGAGCGAGAGAGCGAGTGAGAACGAGCGCGTGAAGGCAAGCAGGCAGGCAGCAGAGCAGACACAGCATCCTACGGTCTCCCCTGTGTCTTCTGGCAGCGGTCGGGGGGGCTGGAGCAGGATTAGTTGACACTGTTTTGCAAGACGGGCTTCACTAGATACAACTTTGCGGTTTTGGTGCTTCCGTGTAGTTTTTGTTGGACCAGCGTAGTCGAACGCGAGCGCGCATGGGACACCGTCCCGCAATGATTTATAAGAGTGTAAGTGTAAGAAGTTACAAACAGTACCTTTAAAAGAAAAGAGAAATTACGAAGGACTTGTTCTCACCACATTGGAAGCATTGGGTGAGGCCCCTCTCTGGAGCAGGTTCTTCACTATGTTCAGATGGCCCATGAATGCTGCTACATGAAGAGGAGTGAGACCAGACTGCACACACAAACGCAAACACAAGACAGAGAAGGTCAACAAGGTATCCTGAATGTCACCTGGGTGAAAACGTCAGAAGAGCGGATAATTATTCATCGTCAGACTCCGTCCCTGGCGGCCACGTCGTCTCACCTCTGTGACAGCTTCTAGGGAAGCAGAGTGCTTAAGCAGCAGGTCCATGGACCGCATGTGGTTCTTCTTGCAGGCAATATGGAGAGGTGTGAAGCCATTCTGGAAAACACAGAGAAGCCAGAATCACTTCATGCCTTTTGATCCAAAGATTTTTCTGATTTTTTTTTTTTACAGCATTAGTTTAATATCACAGTTGTCTCTCTACAGTGATGGTGACTATCTGATGTGGTACACTGCTAAATGAATACAGACTGAAACACTAAAGTGGGCGTTAAAGATTTGTTTTTTCTTTAAAGCTTTTGCATGTCTTCAGTTGTATAAAAACAAATCTGCACACCCTTTATGAAGTTTTTCTGAGCAATATGAACACAATATTAGCAACTAGAATTCCACCGAAATCTAATCAGGTCATCCTTGAGTCCAAGTGGACGTTTGCGCTAAATTCGAAGAAATTCACTCATGGAGTTCCTGAGATACCGTGTTCACGAGAATGGGTCGTACGTACTGTACATACTACCGGACAACGGACGGACAGCCTAAAAACATAATGCCTCCGGCCATTATTTTTTGTTTTTTAATTTCTTTTATACCTATAAAAGTAAATTAGGAGGTGTTGAGGGTTATGTTTTCACCGGCGTTGGTTTGTTGGTTTGTTTGTTTGTCTGTTTATAGGATTACTCCAAAAGTCCACGATGGATTTGAATGACATTTTTTGGAGGGGTGGGGTGTGGCACAATGCACCACCCATTACATTAAGGTGGCGATCCGTATCATGATTCGGCTTCAGGAATTTTTCTTAATAACTCCGCTCAGCCTGTGCATTAACACCACAGGCTATAACACATGCGCAGTGTAACTGATGACGCGTTCATGACGCGTCACCCTGCTTCTTTCCTTCTGCCAGCAGAGAGAGGGACAGAGAGAGAGCGGGGGGTGGAGGGGGGGGGGGGGGACACCTGTAGATTCTGCGTTTTTTCACATTTCACAAAGCACACTTGCTGATTGTTGGAAAGAGTAACGACGACGGTTTAGGTGAGTTTTATTTTGTTTCTGTCCAGTTTCAATGAAGTGTTTTACGATGCTCCGCTACCTACTGATCTCAACATAAACAAAAATAAACGTGGATGATGGCGCAAGCTGCACGGAGAGGGGGGGGGGCAATCGCGCTGGCGGAGGTCTGCGCTCTCCGAGTGCCATTCTAGTTTATAATGTTATTGACAAATAAGTTCCTTCATATTTACTATACTCTTTGATTCACATATGCCTTCTACTCCACCGTTTAAACTCAAGCCGTGCCGCGGCCGGCAGCGCACAACCCTTTTCTGTAGGTCACAGTGGGCGAAACTGGACAGAAAAGATTAACATTTTATTGCTTATTTGAAAGTCATCTAAAATAAACAAGAACACAAAGAAAAAAAAACAACCTACCAGAGCTCGTGCATTGGCTTTGGCCCCCTTGTCCAGTAGGACTTTGGCCATCCGATGGTGGCCACAGTGGGCTGCTACATGAAGAGGGGTTAAATGGTCCAGGGTGATATCATCAATCTCGGCGTTGTACTGCAGTAGCTGCCTGACACAGTCCATGTGATCCCCCTGAGCTGCCATGTGGATGGGGGACAGACCGTTCTGTAGGAGAGAGAGAGAGAGAGAGAGAGAGAGAACGGGACACACACAGAGGCAGGAGAAGTTAGGGAGAGAAAAAAGAAAGGGGGATGTGCATGTATCATGCAATAAGATTCTTGTGTTCATTAAAAGCTGAGAATGAGTCTTTAGAGGGGAAATAATCAACGCACTGTGCTAAAATTACTTGCAGATAATAAACTGGCAAAATCTGTGTGGCAATAATATTTGCTAAGTATGAACATCCGTGATGAGCTGATGAGGCCCAGATCTAGGATGCTCAGTAAATAAAGCAATGTGTAAAAACATCTTGATTTTAGCTAATTAGCCAAAGTCGGATCAAAGTGTTGAAGTTTCCAGCAAGCTGGCTTATACGCGGATTTTCTGTTGGGAACATCATTAGTTTCACTCAGTTGTTCAATTGAGATTCACAGTCAGTGCTGAACAGCAAACCCTGATGATCACTGCTGATTATAGGACAGCAATGGCTAAAAGACAACCACAGCGATTGCGGTATTTCGTGATCTACCTTGGTTTTAGCCTGGATGGGAGCACCGTGTTCCAGCAGGATCTCAATGATGCGGACGTGACCATTCCTGGCCGCACAGTGGAGAGGAGTCAGCTCATCCTGCAAAGAGAGAGAGAGAGAGAGAGAGAGAGAGAGAGAGAGAGAGAGAAGGAGGAGAGTCACTGGAAAGGTGTCAAAACGACATATGAGACAGAAATGAGCGAATCAGCAGGGAGGGAGACAGATGGAGGAAATAGATATGGGGAAGGCGCTACGGCATGCACGGATGACAAAATGCCAAAGCCGAGCGGAATAGTGGAACCTTAGTTACGGCATCGATCTGTGCTCCTCTGTCCAGCAGTAGTCTGACCATCATCACGTTGCCCCTCCTGGCGGCTATATGAATGGGCGTGATGCCGTTCTAGAGAAGCAGGGGCGAGAAATAAAGTTAGTTGTATTAATCATCGACCATTTGCACCAAGTCTCCAGGTTCAAAATATGACAGGAAGTTGAATGATCTATTAATATCCTGTATTCTTTATGATAGCCTTCTCTATAGAGCGTAGAGTGAGTTAAAATATACATTTCAGTCTTCACAAGTTTCTAATCCTTTGGTAAATGTAGCCTATATTATCATATTAATAGCACAATGAAGTCTAATATGATAAACGGGTACTGTAGATATACAGAGGAAAAAAAGGTTCATGAGTGTTGATTGACAGATACTGTAAATCTGTATGTTGTCTGTATGTTTTTTTACAGCTGCACGTAACATACAACATTTTATAAAGCTAGAAATGCTGTGTGCGAATATCCCAAAAACATGCATCATTCTGCATTTTACATTTTAACACACATTGATAATGCCACTATCATCCCCTCTCTCTGTAATCATCCAGAGATGTAAACCCCCCCCCCGCCTATTTCCAGCACCTGAGGTAATTAGTATGCATTGCTCCCGGGGTTGTGACCTTGGGCGTATCTGAATTGACTTGACCAGGGATTAACCCTTGTTCACCGGCTCGGTTTGAATTGACAAAAAGGAGGGTTGAACATGAGTCAGCTAACCCTGGTCCAACCCTGGTCATTGGTGTGTAAGAGGTAAATGCCTGAACCACTGTCATCATTTCTTTCAGAGGTCGCTTTTGCTATCCTACACAGCTGAGACCAACTGACCTTGGGGGTGAAGTTGACGTTCGCTCCTCTGTTCAGCAGCAGCTGGGCTACGCTCATATTCTCATAGTGGGCTGCGATATGGAGAGGTGTGAAACCAGTCTACAGAGGAGGAGACATAAAAGTATAGATAAGGATAATTACTATCTATTTATATCACTATAAAAAAAAAAACAAGGTTACAACAATGTGCGGGACACAGATTAAATAACAGTCCGGGGCATAAAGTTAGAAAGAACAGTCAGACAATAGTCCAAAGGATTTTATAACAGTGAGTTGTGAAGATTATTTTTTCATAATAAATAGCGATTTTCTTTTGATAGTGATTTCCATTAAGAAAGTTGTGGCACCTAACTGATCCCCTTTCGTATTTGCTTGGAGACTTTTTGTTTCTTTCAAGGAAATCGCATTGTAATCGCATTGTTTCTGTTCATACAGTGTATTTTCTTTTTCTTTTCTTTTAAGCTAATCTCTACAAACAGATATCTACATATGAAAGCAGAATCTGTAGGCAACTGGACCATATTTTGGTATCGGTTTCCGCTTGTATTCCAAGTAGTACTGACCAATCACGTTTGAGCGGGCTGTGGTCGCACAGTATGAAGGTAAACTGTCCTTGTGGAGGCAAAAGTGGCAGAACGCTTTGGCCGAAATGCTATCTCGGAACGCGTCGGCCATCGTCTGACTGTGATTTAGCTTTTTATTAGCTTTTTCAAAAATGTATCTGAGATTAGCCGTAGACGTTGTATCTCAACTCAAGCTCCATTCTCGGGTTTACAAGTTGCGAATCGAACTGTAAACCGTGACCGGTGCACGGAAGAGGAAGTCTTGGCCCGGATATCCGGCTACACCAGAAACCGTAAAATATTGTCCGTTGCCCCCCAGAGGCTAAATCGTCGTCAGGCCGACAGCCGATGGGTTCCAGATTGCTTTTTGGCTGATTGTATTGCCATAGTACACTAAGTAAACCATTAACACCAATACACGCAATCTCAGTTGAGTGCATACCTTGCTGAGAACGTCAGCGTTGGGGTCGTTCTGCAGGAGGACCGCGGCGGTGCGCGTGTCGTCGTTTCGCGCGGAGATGTGCAGCGCGGGGAGGCGGACCTTGCCCTTGGTGCCGTAGTTGATGAGCAGCGCCACGACGTTTTCGTGGCCCTGCTGGAGGGCTACTGCCAGGGGGGTGAAGCCGTCCTGAGAGAGGGATAGTGAGTGTGGATAGCGAGTGCGAGGACAAGAAAGGAATGGAGAACAGGAGGGAAAAGGGACACCACGCAATATTATATTCTATGAGCAGATACAGTGGAAGATAAAATATCCAGTGGCCTGATATTTAATATCCTTTGCATGAAAAAAAGCACGAGCTGCGTTTTGTTTAGTGCAAACTCACAGTCAAAAGTTTGAGGAGACACGTACCTCTGTTGGGAGACTCTGATTGGCGCCGTTCTCGAGCAGGAACTTGACCACCTCTAAGTGATTCTCCTGCGCCGCCATGTAGAGAGGACTGAACCCTTTCTGTTGGGGCACAAATACATCATGTATAGTTACATACACACAATAATGTGGGCCTCAACCCATATTACGAGACTTGATATCAGAAAACACACAGACACATCTGCATACATACGGGGGTTTGAGCTGAACTGAGAAATAAATAATTAACAGGTGTTTATCTTTCCTCAGGTACTGTATGTGAATATGTGGACAGCTCTTTACCAGGCGTGTCACATATGCAAGCGCAGATATACACAAAGGCATGCACAAGCAGACATGGCACACTCTTCTCTCGCTCGAAGCTTGCGGTGACTCACATGTGACTGGGCATTAACGTTGGCACCGTAGTGGACGAGCTCAGCCACCACTTTCTCCTGCCCCGCCAGCGCTGCGATATGGAGAGCTGTGTTCCCTTTCTGGAGGTCGCACACGCAGAGACGCACACACACACACACACACACAAAACCACACGGAAAGAGAGAGAGAGGAAAATTAGAGTGAACCAGAGGAAAATGATTGCAACCTAATGGCCTAGATCTCTACACGGAGAACTCAACACTGAAATGCATCTAGTGTTTTGTATTCATCCAGTATATATAAGAAAAAAAACGTGATGATGAAAGCGGCAAACCCCGGCCTTTTCTGTCCCTCGTGACACTGAAAACCCAAACTCAATAATGTATTTTTATTAAACAGCTTAGTTAAAAATTCAGATCATCCAGTTCTGGTGGCATAACATGATCTTAATATCTGGTCAGTGCAGATAACCCTCAGTCAGCTAAAGCACTGATGTTATAGTTTTTTGTGCATTTAAAAGGTCTGCAAACCTACAAAGTCCACGCCAAAGGGAGTTACTCTCCCCCCCGCAGAAACACTGCTCCTAAACTGCCTGAAACGCCTTGTTTAAGTCCCGCCTTTTCTTCCGTAACGTGGTGATGTCACCAAGTAACACATTTCCATAACACCTGTCTAGCAGCTAGTTTGGCACACCTTCGAACAAAGCTAGTTGAGCAGAGCTAGAGCGGTGTCCGAAGAGTTTGGTTCGGTTGACCAATCACAACAACAAGAGTGGGCCAGCTGGCCAATCAGAGCAGACTGAGCTGGCAGGGGGGAGGGAGGGGCAGGAGCACAAACAGAGCGTTTAAGACAGAAGGTGAAAAGAGGTGCTACAGCACAGCTGGTATGAAAAAAACAACGTGTTTTTTTTAACATTAAAGCATGTAAACATGTTCTAGTAGAAACACAAAATACAAGTATGAACCTGAAAATAAGCATAATAGGTCCTCTTTAAAATGATTTCTTATTGCTCACGTGAGGCTCATCCGTAATCTTACATAGATGTTTTAGCTTTGGGTAGTTGTGGGTACCAGGCGCATCTGAATTAGTTCGCTGAAGTTAAGAAAGTTGTTGGGAAGGTGCGACAGTTTAAATTCTTTATTCATTTCAGTTCAGTATGAAATGCTACTTCAAACCAGTAAGCATACAGAGAGAGCAGAGTACCTTGGTGATGGCTTCCAACGCAATGCCAGAGCGTAGCAGCTCCAGGACCATTTTGACGTGACCTTCTTTAGAGGCCAGGTGTAACCCGTTGAGACCATTCTGAGGGAGAGGACAGAGAGATTTAGTCACTTTAGAGATAGAAGAAACATAGAGGATAAGATATTCTCTGAAAAGTTATCACCAACTCACATTAAAGTATCAATAATTCATAGTCACAAACTACTGAATTTTGGATTAAACACAGCATTATATTGTATGTTAATGTTCTAGTAATTGTATGATAATCCTGTTAATAATCAGGATTATTATAATCCACATTACCTGAAAAGTGATACCTCGTCTCTCGGGGCAACTTAATGAGTTAAGTTGTGGTCTTACACATCACACATGCAAAGTGAAGCATTCTACCCCCCTAAATCAATTAATGGGACAGATCTGTGCAAAGATTTCTCTCAGAAATCTCTACACATCCTCGGCCATCTTTGGCCTCGTCCTCCCCTCGACCTC
Organism: Sebastolobus alascanus; assembly: GCA_916701645.2. Classification (NCBI taxonomy): domain Eukaryota; kingdom Metazoa; phylum Chordata; class Actinopteri; order Perciformes; family Sebastidae; genus Sebastolobus; species Sebastolobus alascanus. The sequence goes on from CAKAOJ020000005.1 coordinate 5,432,744, forward strand.
CAACGATCATTGCGGTCATGTGGCCACAACCGCTGACGCTGATAAAGCATCTCACGACCTTTCACGACTGCCAAACGCGCTATTAGTGCAGCGGTCTGAGAAACCAGACTGCAATGCGTTTGACTTCTGCTATACTGGACATCGTCAAATTCCCGAGTTCATATTCGATCTGCATGACATGAAACCGCTCTACGGATGGAGATGTAGGAAGGATGAGAGAAAAAGAAGTTCTCAATGCCCCCGTGAGCACTGCAACATATGGCCGCTTTCTCCAGCTGTGCGGAACGTCACTCGTCTCGTTACTGTAGCTCTAAAAATAACTGATAAACACGCAACGACAGCAGGAGGACAAAATGAAAAAACTTGATGAGTAGGGAGGAGAGGGAAGGGGTGGGGGGGGGGCGACAGACAACTGTTCTATCTCAACATTGTCCGTCTTGTCTGTCTGATTGCCTCTCTTGCTGGCTGCCTGTTGTTATTAGTGAAGTCTGCCTGCTGTAACCGAGCTGGCCACCAGGAGTCTCAGTTATCCATCCACAGAGCTTCTCTCAGGCTTCCCATCATACTGCGGTGTCACTCAATTGAAATGGGTAACACAGTCTCTCCGCGAGCATGCGCAGAATGATGGGAAACACACTGTGTCTCAGTGGAAATTACACACACATTGTTAAATGTGGTGTGTATGTGTGTGTGTGTGAACGTCTGCTGTGCACACATTGGACTAAAATAATACACCGTGACATTCAGCTTTGTTTTTAACACAAAAATAGCACCTTCAATGACCATTAACACCCCTTCCACAGACACCTACATATGCATTCATGTACACACAGTCACAGACAATAGCACAACAATGGTAGGTTGTTAGACACCGCAATAAATACAGGTAGACAGAGGGCGAGAGAGAGAGAGAGAGAGAGAGAGGGCACCAACAAGAGCCTGCAGGGTTGTGGTACAGGTATAGCAAGGACAAGTTATTGCTGCAGAATCACATAAATCACCAAAAAATACCATCTCTGCCCTTGCCTCAGTCCTCAGGAAAAAAACATCAATATAATAGTAAAGAAAAAAAAAAACCTATGAGGGAAAGAAATAAACAAAGGGAAACAATTCCTTTAGAGAATCACATTTAGAGTCTTTAGAAATATAATTGATAACATGGCTGTGGGTATGAAATTCAATTATTGTACATCATATTATCTAGTTGATTACAATCTTAATACACAGATATTAAGGCCCCTTGAAAATTGTGCAAAATGTACATTTCTTTTTATTTCAATAGTTGTCTGTCTATCTTCCGTATTTCTCTTTTTTCTCTCTCTCTGGTGCATTTGTTGCATGCAGTCTGAAATGAACTTTTTTCACTTCCTGCCACTGTGGCAGGCAAGTCTTTTTTTTTTGTCTGCCACTCTTTGCCACTTTTGAAATTTACGCGCTAAATGAAGGAATAACATTTTAGATCTGGTGTCATTCAATGTTCAATATATTTTACATAAAAAAAACATTGCATGCGCGGTAAATTATAGTGTTCGAATTACGCCGTAGCTTCCAGGGGAGCCCTGTTTTTTCGGGGGTGAGAAGGTACTCTACTCAGTACTGTACGGTACTTTGCTATTGTCATCTATGTATTCATCATGATAACATTGTAATTTACCTTCGCACAATACTTATTTTACTGAACAGAGCATGAACTCACCATAATGTAACTCAATGGAACCTCCGTTAACGTTAGTAGCCCTGTTATTTAGTCAAGCAGGACTGTGCTGCCCACCGGCTGCTAACAGGTAAACAGGGTGCGCCCCTCAGGTTTAGTAGTAGTAGCGCACGCTGTTGAGCGCCTTTTTTTTTTAATTTTCTCTCCGCCATGGCTCCGGTCATTGTGCATGCGTAACTGTCGTAAAGCATCAATCAGAGGAATCGATAGTCACGGAGGCATGAGGTGCCAAAGAATCGATAAACTACAGTAGGAACCGGTTCTCAACGGGAACTGATTCTCTATTCCTGTCTCTAGCGTTTTCCCGGCTGCCAAAGTGGCGGATGGCCTGCCGATTTCAGCCGCAACTACCAAAAATGTACCCACATCTGGCGGGTGGCGGATGCTAATTTCAGACCCTGGCTGCATGCAGCAATAGTACAACACGGATTGAGAGAGTTGGGCGTTCAGACTTCCATCTCACTGACAGTGTTTTGTCTGCGCATATAAAAGCACTTGTCTATTCATTCACCAAACATCACTCCCACTCCGCAGCACAACAACGTACTGGCGAGACCGTGTATGTGTCCAAACCACACATATTATTCACTTTCACACGTTCACATGATATCCAGTCGCCTGATTTTGTTGTGTTTTACGGTCGTGATGTAACAAGGTGTAAGTGTGCAGACAGCAGGGCTGAAGATTGAGGGGACTATAATCTAATATACTTAATTATTTATGCACCACTTTACACAAAAGATAGAGAATCAGGAGGTCTGATGAGTCGTGAATTTTTAATTTTCTTTTTTTTGGGTCTTTTTATTTTACATCCTTTGCCGCTGCTGCAGAACGATATTCCGTCGAGATTATAGTGACATTATGTGTTGCGTTCAAAGCCCTCCTTCAAGCTCCTTTAACGACTGCTAAATTTTGTACAGTTTGCTCTTTCTCAGAGGAGTGAAATGAAGTTCCTAAAGTACCATTCTCCATTAAATCTGTTTCATAATCATGACCTTGTTACTGAGGGGAAAGCCTTTTACTTTCCCACAGTGGGGTGGCCAAGTGCTAAATAATCTCCCAGACATTATGCAAGAGGCAAACAAAACTCTCTTTGTTTGTTTTTATTTGCAATTAAATTCTTCATCCAATGCTTATGAGTTCCCTTTGGCGTTAGTAAAGGTATCCAAATTATTATTTAAAGCAATGAACAAAACATTTGGGGGACACTTTACAACAATGGAATTAGAACATACGTCAAACTCTCGCTCTCTTTTTATAATATAATATATAATTAGAGACAATTTGAAGACAGTTTGGAAGGGTTCTTTATCTTTGAAATGTGTTATCGGGATTATATCTGGCATCTTTGCCAATAATATCAGACTTTTTGCTTATTGTGTCCTGAGCAACAGGGTGCGTCTTATGCCTGGTTCAGACTGCACGATATCAGCCCGATTATAGCCTGCCGCGGCCGTCGTCGGGTCGCGGCTTGGTTCGGGAACAACAACGAGTGTCGGGCGCGACAATCGATCGTTTTTTCTCCATGTGGTGTGACATAGTAGAGCACAGAGCGATCAGCCGCACAGAGCGTTCTGCAGCACAGAGCGATCTGCAGCACAGAGCGATCTGCAGCACAGAGCGATCTGCCGCACAGAGCGATCGGCCGCACAGAGCGATCGGCCGCACAGAGCGATCGGCCGCACAGAGCGATAGGCCGCACAGAGCGATCAGCCGCACAGAAAATAATGGCGATGCGAAAGGGGAACGATGTTGGTGCTGTGAGGTGGAATTGTGAAAAGGATTAAACATTTGTGGAGCTATGGAAACAACACCCCAGCCTTTTTGGTGTTTCCTTGAGGGACTACCACGACAGAGTGAAAAAAAGAAAAAAAGAGCTGGCATGAAAACACTGCCATAAGCATCAAGCTTCCTTCCTGATGACATCACGCATGTCGTGAGAGACGACCAGCGGTGACTGTTCGATGTAGCGATGTAGTCTCTCGTGTTTCTCGGCTAAATCACAACGAGAATGTGTAACTCCCAGTCGCCTCATCTGACACTGTGACCATCGTAACCGACAAAAATATTGTGTGGTCTGAACCAGGTATAATAACAGGTGGACCCACATATTATTCCAGAGACAGCCGTGTCTCTCATGATGCTCAGAACAAAAGGTAGCCAGAGGGCACTGAGCAAACCAGAAAAAAACTCTTTACTTTTTCCAATATGCTGCCCCTGGGCATGAATGAATGAATGAATGAATTGGAGGGTGGTTTCAAGGAAAAGAGCTTATAAAGTGGAATGAATATCCGCCCTCCTGTAGTATATGAAAAATATCACCCAGACCTGCACCACTGGAAATTTCTCCTGAGGAACATTAACAACTCAAGCAATAACCTTCCCTTGCCTTGGTCTGCTGCTAATAATGGACTCAGCAGCACTCTTTCATTTTTACTGACAATTTAATTGCCTCAATATCTAACTTCACCCTAGACTTGGCAAAATGGCGGGTACTACACTACGTCGTGTATTTCGGCTCCCCTGCAAGGTTGTTGCATCCAGATTCTGGCTTTCCATGAAAATTAAAACACAAATGTATAAATACTGTAGCGATGTACCCACAGAGATCCAAATGAGAAAAAAAACGAGGTATAATTGTCACTTTTAAAGGTAAAGTGTGTAGGTTTTTGGCGCCATCTAGTGGTGTGGTTGTAGATTGCAACCAACTGAGTACCCCTCTGCTCACTCCTCCCTTTCCAAGACTGCGGTAATGTGAGTGCAAAACCGTGATAACGCCGTGATATCACTACTTTAGGAGCAACAGAAGTCAGACGGCGGCTGGCGGTACCACGGTCACAAGATAGAGCGAGTGTTTGATTTGTCTGTTCTGGACTACTGTAAAACTATGGTGGAATCCGTGAAGAGGACCCGCTCCCCATGTAGATATGAAGGGCTCATTCTAAGCTAACAAAGACACAATGATTCTTAGTTTCAGGTGATTATACACTAATGAAAACATAGTTATGATGAATATTATATTCTATTTCTGCTAATAGATCCCCCCAAATTGTTACGCACCGTTCCTTTAAAATGAATTCAAAATGTTTTCTGATTCAAGAAAGCAAAAACAAAAAAGTAATTTGGGATCTAGTGTGATTCTTAGAGCAGGTACTCCTGTGTGGGCTGCAATTTTTGTTAAGCACTGTGAGCACTAAATAAATGCTGTAATTGATTTTGATACCAGCCACGATTTAATTTACAGTTTTGTTAATTGAAATCCGTGGGTGGCGTCTTGTTCTACTCCCACCGACACACAAACACATGCACACAAACAAGCTTTTTTTGGATGGCTGTGCCGGCGAGCTGAACGAAATGATCTTACTTGATTAGATATGTTGATGTCGAGTCCGTTCTTCAAGTGATCGTGAGCCTTGTCCAGATTCCCTGAACGAGCCGCACGCAGGAAGCTGGTGGATGCATCAGCCTGTGATGAAGAGGGAGAGGAGGACTGTTAAAAAAAAGACACTATTTTTCTGAGTACATAAAAACTCAACATGTAATACAGAGATACTGTTCCGAGCATTCATTCCTCCTACACGCCAACCGATTGCACATCTATACCAACGTCAACAGGTCTGAAATGTACACAAACACTTGCTCAACATCAACTGTTCCTCCAAGATTAAACCATATATCAACTTGATATCAGGATGTAGGTGCACTAAAAGCCCCAGTCAGGTTACAATCCATTACAATAATATAACAATCGCTTTAAGGCCAGACACAGGGCTGTGTGCAGGGAATACGATCCTACGTTTCAGGGGCTCTCCTGCCCTCTGCGAGAGGCTAAAAAAGCTTCGCCCACACTGTGAGTTTGGCAGCCGTTCACAGCCGAGCGCACTCCGCCACGAGCTCCGCTGTCTGCCCGTCTGATCTCAGAGGAAAAGCTCCTGTGGTTTGTGTCTCGGTGTGTGTCAGCGTTGTTTGTACGCCCACCTCTGAATTCATTCATCAGCCAATAGTGTAATACGGCCGACCTGCACAATGAGATGTTTCCAATGCCCTGAAGAGGAAATGCTGGCGTAATGTACTGTATGCTCTTGACCCCCTCTCCACCGGTTTGAGATGTTATTCTCCAGTGCTTTAATTGCACTGAAATGCTGAAAGATTTGCCTGCCCTTTTTTCAAATGATGGAGACTTTTTTTTTTCTCTCTTCTCACATCTCTTATCTGTGGCGATGCATCCAGAGCTTTGCTTTTGTGAACCATGCATTGCATTAGATGTTATCTGGCAAACAAATCAGATTTATTTGTTTTATTATATAAGATTCTTTCAACAGTCTCCTCCCGTCCACTTACCAGTCCTATTTTCCCTCTTCTTTGTATTTTTGCTTTTTTTTCCTTCCAATTTATTCCCGTTATTTGGTGTTCACCTACTTTCTCTAAACATCTCCCTTCCTCCCTTTAGCCAAGCTGTGTTTTTGGACATTCTGCTAAATTAAATTTCAATGTACGTATTATTAAGAAATAGTTTCCCTGACTTTTCATTTGACTGCCCAGATACGTTTTCTATCTGCCTGTCTTTAAAAAAAAAAAAAAAAAAGCACCGGATATAAATCTATCCTTTTTTAAGAAACACTTGAACCAAAAACACCATGTGGAATATTGTCAATGATCATACTTTAAAGGTGTTAAATGCGAGAGTGGGAGCATATCTATTGCCTCTGCACGGCTCTCAACATGGCAACGATGCTCGCAGTGTAAACAATGGCAACAGTGCTGACAGAGCTAACAGTGAGCTAGCCAGTGGGGCACGCTTACATGCACGAACACGAACTAAAAGGCATGCGCTGCCGGCCCGTCTATTTCAACAAAGCAAGGAGAAGTTCGGATTACCACACCTAAGGCTATTTTTCTCTGCTCTGACATTTTCCTATACACCTTTAAATAAACAATAGAGGAAACCTATGACTATTTATTAGATGTTATTAGAAGTTTGTGGACTTTTTCATAGCTGTCCTTCCACTAATCCACTTCATATTTTCTACAGGTATACGGAGCAGTGTAGATATGAGTAAGTAGGAGTGCGGGATGGTGTTTGATTAACTGATATTTGTTGAAAACTGACTGAAAGTATATTCACATGTATTGTGAATAAATACTATACAAATGTGTTTGATATCCAATAGTATCCTTTGATATGCATCTTCTCTTCTTGCAGCCCATCACTAAGCATCTGGGAAGCAATATGATCTATTCACTATTTCATCTCTCTGCTTTGAACATGATTACTCGGCCCGAGAGCGCTGATGTGAGAGACAGGACTTCAAACAGTCAGTGACAGGAGCCTCTCCAACTTAACAACCCAGGGTGTTGGTACTGTATGTTTCAGGCGTCTGTCACATTATGCAGAGTCCCTATTAATATTCTATAATATACTGTAGGAACTAGCATACAGCATGAAAAGAAAAGTTATTCCATACAAATTTTTTTGTTTCCTTATAGTATACCTTTACATGATGTGGTCACATGAATTTCTGTCAATACCGTTCACAGTGAACTCCTTTCATGTTTCTCTTCTTCTGCGTTATAATATTGTGTTCATAATATGTGCTGTATTACTGATCCTAGCCTCCACCTGCATCCCTCCTCCTCTTCCCCATGACTCCACCACCGCTGCTTCATGAACCAGTTCTCTGTGTTCATTTATCATCATGAGTTTGTTAATGAGTGCTGGTCATTTTGTGTGTGTGTGTGTGTGTGTGTGTGTGTGTGTGTGTGTGTGTATTGAGGCAACAACAGCATGAATCATGAGCTGACCACATTTTGCAGCAAATGAAAAATCTTGCAGCACCTGCCAGAAACTCATTCCTCCACCAGCTCGTGATCATGTTGCTGCCTGGAGTCCATTTTCCTCCGTGCTCCACTATACCGTCGGTGCGGTTCCACCTCCCCTCTTTTTTTTACCGTTCCCTCCATCCATCTTTCCTTTCATTCTTCTCTCTATCGCAGGGATTAGAGCTGTACATCTAATCCTGGCAAGTTCACTTTATTTGTAATCACGGTGCCAGTTACACCAGATGATCAGATTACTGAAACCCCTCAATGTGCACCACTCAATACTGTACGAATGATCTCTGCCTCGACTTCGCCCGGACCTAAATCAGATTTTCCTTTTCCGGCTGCCTCTCCCATTCTGGCCATTTCCCTTCTTTCTCTGACTCACACATTCTACTTTATTCTCCTGTATTCACTAATACCATAGCCGTTTTTGTCTATAATATATGGATCACATAACCCTGAGTAGAAAAGTTAGGCATCATTGCTACAGTACATATCAATTCTGCCTATCCGGGGTCGGGCCACATTTACCAGCTCGGACTGGGGGATCCCGAGGCGTTCCCAGGCCAGTGTGGAGATATGATCTCTCCACCTATAGTCCTGGGTCTTCCCCGTGGCCTCCTCCCAGCTGGTCGTGCCTGGAACAGCTCCCTAGGGAGGCGCCCAGGGGGCATCCTTACTAGATGCCCGAACCACCTCAGCTGGCTCCTTTCAATGCAAAGCAGTAGCGGCTCTACTCCGAGGCCCTCGCGGATAACTGAGCTTCTCACCCTATCTCTAAGGGAGACGCCAGCCGCCCTCCTGAGAAAACCCATTTCGGCCGCTTGTACCCGCGATCTAGTTCTTTCGGTCATAACCCAAGCCCTCATGACCATAGGTGAGAGTGGGAACGAAGATTGAACTGTAGATCGAGAGCTTTGCCTTCCGGCTCAGCTCTCTTCTTTTCGTCACAACGGTGCGGTGATGTAGGGAAGTGTGAAATGTTGAATGATTCGATTGGAATTTGGCAAAAGGTAAAATTGTGATAAATTAAGGGTTTCTCAGCCAAAAGCAGCGATGTGTGGGCGACTGCCCTTTCATAGGCAGCATTTCTAGTGATTTTCCAACATGAAAAATGGCCATTAACAAAATATAAACAGTCAAGTTAAGCAGAATTTCCACTCTATACCAAGAATAAGACGTGGTCTTACAGATACTGACTAATGCACATGAGTAAAATGGAAAAAAAACAGACCATTAGAGTGAACACATACACAGTAGTAGCCAATCTAGACAAATATACAGTAAATATTAAATGTAAATGGTCTTAATAAGATTGTAAATCAGCCCACAGCACATTCTACAAGTCTACAATACACAGAAGAGAGGAGACACGACAGCATTGGAAATGCGTGACTAGAAGCTTGCCAGCAAGGCCACAACAACATAGCAGCTTTCCTGAACACAATAACCACAAGGCCATGAAAAGAAGCAACAGCAACACACGACTACCACCACAGCGCAAAAAAAAAAAGTCAATCTAAGAAGTTATTGAATTGTGTACTAATTTTTAAAATCAGACTTTTATCAAAAATAAAAATCTGCCAGTGGGGTCAGTTACTTTATATTATCCAATTTCAACTGAAATGTTCAAGAACTCTACCGATTCACTGATGTTGTCTGTCTTCCAATATCAGTAGAATTATTCCTTGGTTGTGTAACAACAAGACTTATAGAAAGGTGACATTTTTTTTGCAAGTGCCTTGAGAAACCCCCACTGCAGCTGATGAGGAAACACAAGCAAAGTGTTGAAGAAATAAGTACACAAGGATGTAAACAAACATCATATTTACTCTATTATTAAAGAGCCATATTCCTCAGGCTTCCGCCAACCACTCAGAGCCCACAATGTACTGACCTGACGGACAAGTCAGCGCTGAACCATATGAGCCTAGAAGACAACACACACACACCAGCCAAGACAAGACAAGACCAGACAGTTAATGGCAGACAGAAAAAAAAAAGAAACATGTAAACCAGTTGAAATGAGGCAAAAGGGTGACAGGTGTCACTGACGGAAGTTATTCAATATCACCCTGATATTGTTCTGTATTTAATATAATTTTCAAGATTTATAAGTATTAAACACTCACGACTATATATAAACATATAGCCTATGTGACAAATGGTTAATAGGTGATTAATGCAGAACACATCACATATATTCATTCAATATACACTGATCTGCTGTTTTATTTAAGAACTTCATATTTCATTCTGCATGTAATATAGTAGATGCATTCACTCACACAGGGAACATAGATAGAATACTTTTTTAATCTCCAATATGTCGAATAGAATCACAATGACACGCCTATAATTTTCTTTGTGTTTAAGATCCTGTTGTCCTTGTGCCTGCACATTTCATTCCTGTGTGTTAGTGTAGCTAACCTACACAAATCTGATTGAATATCCTCACAGTGAAACGCAGACTCATAAGCTTTATGCTGAGCCAAAAATAATCATGTAGACATGAAAAAAAAAAGCCAGAAGATGTAGAGACTTCTGATATTAATACCGAGGCAGAGAATATTGTAGACTGTAGATTCGATTTTATTTTGTTTCTGTCCAGTTTGAATGAAGTGTTTTACGATGCTCCGCTACGTACAGCTGATCTCAACATAAACAAAAATACACGTGGATGATGGCGCAAGCTGAACGGAGAGTGGGGGGAAATCGTATTCGGGCACCTTGGCGGGGGTCTGCGCTCTCCAAGTGCCATTCTAGTTGTGAGTGTTTTTTATCCCGATCCGCGATACAATCCTATATCGTCCCATCCCCGCATGTGTGGAAATTAAAAGCAAAAATGTTAAAGCCACTGATTTCAGGTTTGCTATTAAATCAATTTTATCTCTGCCCTTCTATAATTGGCGCCTATATTCTGCACACACACACACACACACACACACACACATATGGTATTATACAGACCCATATGTGCTGAAACACACACAAATGGTCTTGTAAAAGCGACAGAAACGCGGGTTGATAGAAGCCGATCTAACATGATGATTCACACCTCATTCCATTTAAAAACATGTTGAATCACACAGAAAAGTGGGTGATTAGATCAAAACGTAAGCTGTTGTTGGTGTCAATTGTACATGTGCATGACTGATTTAATGATCTGGCAATGTGGTGCTCATAAACATTGATATTAGAATATTTCAGCTGCAGGCTACTTGCTTCTGGCTTCCCCCCCACATACACTATCGTTTTCTATGATAAGCAGTCAGCACTTTGGGCGAGGGGAGACATTCAATCTCTCGACATCACAAACTCTCTGTCCTGGAAGCATTTGGTGGTTTTCTGTACAGCGGGTCTCCTCTGACTGAAGTCATTGGCAGAGCATTGGATACGTGTACTTATTGTAGTGACAGCTCCTGTCACTTGTGATTTTGAAATGAGTCCTTGTGTCACTTCAAGTTGAGACTTCTTCTCACAGCTCAACATGCATCTCATCTCCTTCTCACTGTAACGTGGAAGGTGCTTGTAGAAATACGTACTATTACTACACGGTATGTACTACTACTGTTGGCACAGACAGGAGGATATGTTTAAGTCTATGTCTACAAAGCGAAAGCTTTAATTATTCACAGTGTATTGGCAAGAATCTGGCGATACGATACGTATCTTGATACAGGGGTTAGGATTCATTACTTTGAGAGGGCACAAACTCTGAGAGGGCGCATCTCTTTGCAAATGAAATAAAGTTAATTAGAGTTAATCTTTAAACTATTAATTGAAAATCGATACAGTGTTTTTGAGAACCGATACAGCATCATAAAAAATAATATCGCAATACTCAGAATTTCCTTACACCCCTACTAAAATCTTTTTTCTAATTGTCTCTATGTCTGTCATCTATACTGCTGTAAACAAAACATTGTGAATTTGAGTACGCGTAGGAAGTTCAAAACTGTTGTTTTCACCATCTAACATCATTAATTGGAGAGAGAGAGAGAGAGAGAGAGAGAGGGGGAGAGGGCAGGGCAGAAAAGAGGAGCAAGACAGGAAGGGAAAGAAGAAAAAAAAACCAAAGAAATGAGAGAGAGAAGTAAAAATGTCTTTATTATCCTGACAAACATCCTTCAATTCATCTCTACAGAGAGATCTACTGTAGCTAGTACAGTAGGTAGTAGTCTGTATGTTGCATGAAGTGACAGCATATTTTGGGTGTATTTTGATAAATACTGGTGGATAGTCATTACAAGTGTAGATGAAAAAACTAAACATGAAACTCATTCACATAATGCTAAAAAAATTGCATATGAAGTCAAATTACCTACAAACACGCACGCAAACCGAAACTAAAAATAGCTGCATAGACGCCACAGTATGTTAGTGTTGGCACTAACAGGGAGGGAGATGGATCACACTAATGAACCCTCATGGGTTTAAAACAAAGACCCATTTCTACCACAAAAGACAAACTCAGATTCTCAAGCGAGCTCACACACACACACAAAATAGGGGCAGACGCAAAATCTAACAATGCAGAGTCCCACAGTAGAGAGTAGATTTACACACAAAGCTACCGAACACAATGATTTGCAGGCTCTGACAGCAGGAAACAGCATAGTAGTAGAAGCCTTGCAGGCCCCCTTGCTGTCAGGTCTGTCTCACAGTCAGGAGTGCCAGTACAAAAAAAAAAAGTAATACCAGATGTATGTGTATTAACAAACACCCATGACTTTATAAAAAAAGCCACATCTTGCATGCCGTTTTGGGATTTCGCAGTACCCGACGTGCTCATGTTTTTATCATTCCAGTGGGACGTCAACCCAAACCCTGAAAGTGTGAATGACATCCGCCACCACTGATGCACAGAGAAAGGAAGCTCTAAACCTGCGCTGGGCAGCACAGGGACACATTAAAACAAGTCACCAAATCTATCACTACACCGTTTCTTCTTTCTCACTTGGTTCCACATCTCTTCGAGCCATTCCCCTATTCCCTCAACGTAGGCCTCTAACTATAAAATATTACCTTGGCAGGAAGACCCAGAGAGTTAATGAAAAACGGCGATCAGTATAATCGCAATGACACATCTGATCTAGACCACTCTCTGGAGCTATTTTTCACACACTACACCTTCTACCCTGAGACCCTCAGGAGAGGAACTGGAAGGATGTCGTCTTCAGGGTTGCAAGATCAGATTGATAGTTTCCGGCCAATTCAATAAAAAACAGCCCGAATCATAACATTGCCATAAACCCGTGTAAAACCATTTCATGCGCAACAGAAAACACATCATAAGCAAACAAAGCTTCATATCTGCATCCAATAATCAAAGATAAAATGTTAGATAAATTAGCTATTGCAACCCACAAATACACAAATTCTCATGTCAATGTCAATGATGATGACGTCGAGGTAAGTAGGTCCTCCGTTGTCCCTAACGACGACGGAGTACAACTCATGTCAATCAAATATTTCTCAAATTAAATGAGTCAATAAAATGAGCGAGCGGACACAACAAAGTTTACTGAATTTTGTACTGTATCTACGTTTTGGACCATAAAATGACAGCTTGTTTGGTAATATTGTTTTCACAATATTTTCAAAACCCCGCCAAATGTTGACAAAAGCAGCCCAATTTCATCTACCGGCATTTTTCACAGCCCAACTTAATCAAAAGTAGCCCAAATGGAACCCTGGTTGTCCTCCACAAATGAATCCCACTACTGTCAGAATAAAAAAAATAAGTCACCTCATTCTGACCTTTAGACTTTATAACTTCCATCAGACACCAATCAGTGGTGTATGAGATGATGCATAAACAAATAAACAATATGCAGCAGTTTCTGTAAATATTGCCAATTCGAAAAACTCAGTTTCATTCAAATCTGATAACTGGTATTCAAGATAATACATGCGACAGATGGAGGAACGGAAGGAAGATCAAATTAGCATTCGACAAGCCTAATTTAGGTATTAATTTACCTTGCGTGTTGCACATTGTTTTATCTTGTAACACATTTGTCAATAATTGACGAACGCTTTGTTGGGTTCTTTCATGAGCCAGGCAAATTTGACATTGTGATGGTATCACTTGCGTCAATCTGAGGGATTTAAAAAAAAAAAAAATGGTAAGATAAGTATCTGAACCATCTGTGCATAAAAATACTTAATTGTGGTAAAGAGATGTAATAACATGATAAATGATAGTATAGTCTCAATTCATAAATGAGGTTCCATAATTTTACATTTCCAACCAGGAAAGTGGAGATCATTTCAACGGGCACGTCTATGCCCGGCAAGATGAAGTCATACTGTAGCCCTGAGAATGAAAAATCAATGGAGTCCGGCAGGCTGCAGAGTTGATCCAGTTTTGATGGATTGAGTGTGTCGCATAAATGTGACTGAAAAAAAAATGCATTTGATAGGCATGACCATTTTTTCAGAGGTTGTTTTTCTCTTGTGGCTTAAGAGAGGCTTGTTAAGCAGCCCGGCTTTTTGAAGCTCTCCAGATTGCACAAAGAAAGACTGTTTGCCTCTGACTTGTGTCTAACAAATAGCGAGAAGTCAGATGAGCTTACATGCAAGTTAATCAACCGCACGGAGCTTTCTAATGAGGGAGGTTCATAAAGACGTTTGATGTGTTCTAGTGTAGTTTGCTCCAAAATCCTCACACTAATGCCACAGAGCAGTATATGTACAGGATAGACGGCACTCATGCCAATACAAAACCTCAATCATAATCGCAAACCAGTCCTAATAACGGTCTAGCTAATGTTCAAGTCACATTATTGCGACGAGAAACAAACGAACGTTGGGTGTAAAGAGTATAGTCGAAGAGTAAAACTAACGCCGGCCTGACTCAGTCGAAGAGTCTAACGCATCTCTGTGCAACCGGCTCCATGTCTCCAAAGAGCTGCTCATCTGAAGCTTAGCTGCTCTTCATCTTGAAAATAAAAAAAAAGTTGAAGACTGAATAAAAAGATTAAATGAGATTTGTCGGGATGAATATATTTCGCATTGCACCACCAAAATCCCCCTTTCCTCGTGAAACAATGATGAGACGCATCAAAACGAGGATCTTCCTGTTGTCTTTCTCTATCCTGCTGCTAAAACAGAGCATCTGAAATATTTATAGCCTCTGTCAGGCCACTGCTTCTGCAACCCATTACAATCAAAGCATGCTTTTCCTTATTTATATATATATATATACATATATATTTATATATATCTTGATGTCACATCACATATTTGGGAATTTATATGATATGCATGTTTAGATTCTATTGAGTCTGAGACACAAATATAATGCAATACAATGCAACATACACAAATACATACAGTAACACACAAGAAAACACAGACGCTGAGAACAGAGGCACTTACACAGCTACTGCACACACACATACTGTATATACACACTTTGTACATGTGCTCATGATAGATATTACAGTACATGACTCGCTTGCTGCCTTGATGATGGCACTCTGGGATAAAATGTTGGTATCAATAACGATTTAAAAGAAAAAAAGATGACTGGAAACTAATTTCATATGACTCTTAGTCGATTAGTTGACGGTCATTTTGGTCTAAGTCGACAAAGATTTCTTTCATCTATTCATTATTTTTATGCTTTTTTCACGCTCAATGACTTATGTCCAAGAAACTTATGAGTACATCTCCGGTAAACACAAGAGTTGAAGTGGCGCTTTTGTGTGATTCTTTGTTGAGAAAATCAGTTTTAACGAGTGTGTTGATTAAAGGAGCTAAACACGGGATCGGGAGCATTTCTATTGCCTCTCAACGGCTCTCAACATGGTGACGGCGAGCCAGCGACTCGCAGCCAACTGCGCTTACAGCGAAAGCAACGGCGAAAGTGCCGACAGAGACAACAATGAACAGAAAAGCTCCAATTACAACACGCACGGAGGGAGAGTGACTTCATTCTCTGCTCAGGTAGACATTACTCCTCTATATCTTTACATAGCAAATAGTTGTTGATGATATATCAATGCTCGGGATATCAAATTTAGCGCCTTTAAATCAACTAATCAATTAGTCGACAAAAGAGAAAGAAAGAATTTAAGCCGGTATTGAAACTTTCCACGATCCTCCTCACCTCTTTCAGTGTCAACCAGCCTAAAAGAAACACTGTTACATCCTCCTCTAAGATACATAATTTAATACACTTCCATTTAACTTTCTAGTCTAAACCCAAACTTCATAATCTATTATCTCTTGAGAATAATCCCCCCAGATTGCAGATGTACCGTACACACACGCACAGGGAAAAAAATGGGCTCCACATTTCTGTCTTTTTACTGAACAATTTCACTGCCTTTCTAAGAGTTGACCAGGTGACATGGACATTTCCCCCTTTAACTCGCACTCCTGCCTGGTTCTGCAACTCCATGATTTCCAGTTCCTTTTCTATTCCTTTCCTTACTACTTCTATTTCTGTTGAACGTTTCGGCCAACAGCACAAAAAAAAGAAGGGAGACACGAGAGAGAGAGAGAGAGAGAGAGAGAGAGAGAGAGAGAGAGAGAGAGAGAGAGAGACAGAGACAGGGAGGGATAATGAAGAAATGTGACACAGCCCTGAACTCCTCAATTCACAAGCACTTCTTCATTTGCTCAGCTACACATCATATCCACTCATTTCTTCTCATTACTCCCTCAACCTCTCTCTCGCTCCTTCACCCTCTTGCAGCTCTGTGCAACCTCTCTCTCTCTCTCTATCTCTCTTCATAACCTTTCAATATTTATGAGCACTGCAGAAATGCTACCGGCAAAGCATCCTGGGTAGAGCTGTCCCTCAGAGTCTGTTCATGACGTCGTCACCCTGTGCTGACATTCAGGGTTCTCTGTATCCGAACAAAAGTCGAGTTCCCTGCCGGCACATCTGAAAATGCATTTTAATAACACACAGGAAGTGTCATTAATTGGATTCAGTCATTAAAGCTGCAGTGGGCAGAATTGGAGGAAATATGATTAAAAAAAGTTATTTTCATAAAACGGTCACTATATCCTGACAGTAGTGCATGAGACAGGTAAACTGAAAAAAAAATCATGTGCCTCTGTGTCCTCCGGTGCTCCTAATGGCATCTGTAAGATTTCATAGACCGGAGGAAAACAACCAATCAGAGCCGAGCTGGAGCCTTGCCGTCTCTGAGCAGCTGTCAATCACTCGCAAACTCCGATCAAACGGTCAAACTAGGCGGCGCTGATCAAATATGAATCAATATTCTGTTACTGTACTGCCTATTTCTCGCCTCAAATGTTTTCAGACACATCTTGTAGTGTACTGTTTAGATGTAAAATGAGAAAGTTTGTGACCCGGCATTCATGTTGAGATCAAGTTGAGGAAATACCAAGCACCGCCCACCAGCCGAAGCAAACTTTCTCACGACTAGACGCTTTTTCTGCGATGACACTGAAAAATATCTACTATGAAAAAGGTCTATACCCCCAATACAGGAACATTCTAGGCCATTAAACTAATGTCTTTATAATTATACGGATAACTCTACGACCTCTAAAAACACTCCACAAAAAAAGCACTGTACTATAACCCAAACACAGGGGGTAACAGCACTGCTGCATCAATTTTTGTTGATGAACCACAGCACGTAATCGGGAACCTTTTTAGACAATTATTATTTTGTACCAGGTGCTTGTGCAGTCCTCTTATAATGTTTTATTATAGAGGCTTGGGGCTGATTGTCCAAAGCCACAGTCACTTTGCTTGGAGCGAAGCCGTCTGTGATTGCTCAATCAGCTTTAAGAGGTAGGCGCTATAAAACAAGCACCACGTGATTCAGCTGCACATGATCACCCAGGACTTGATGTGACTGACCTTAAATGTGTGCTGGCACAAGGAAGCGGTGTGCCTCCCACTATTGATAGCTCTTAAAAATCCTCATTTGGAACATAGTAAATGCTGTGGTCATTTAAAGCAAAAGTTCATTTTTGGAAACATGTTTACTTGTTTTCTTGTAGAAAGTCAGGTAAAAAGATCAATACCTCTCTCACATCTAAATATGGAGCTACAGCCAGTGGTCCACTGGGTTAAACAGGCCTGTCCAAAGGAAACAAAATCAGCCAATCAGCATCTCTAAAACTCATTGATTAGTACGTTACAGTGTACAAACGACAATTATCGGCATTATGTGCTGGACTGTTTCTTGGCTCTGACAAGTTTCCAAGCAACCAGCAGAGAGTCCGACTCATGACCGCTCCGTAAATATGTCAAATAAGTTATTTTATACTTCAGTTTTTGTACGGATTAAACAAACAACGTTTTAATTAATGAACAGCTAGTTTCTCCCTGCTTCCGGTCTTTGTGCTAAGCTAAGTTAACCGGCTGCAACCTTATAATTAACAGACAGATATGAGAGTGGTATCAATCTTCTCATCAAACTTCACAAATAAGCATATTTCATAATGTCAAACTATTCCTTTTAAGGTGTTTGTATTGTATTGATGGAATTGTAAAATGAAATACTACATCATTGTTGTTAAAATTAGATTTAGAAACAATGCCAAACCAAAGATTTTGAAGATAAACCATATACTTGAAAGAATATAATTCAAGTGTTTAGCTCAAGCACATTATAATGGGTTAAAGTCCTTTATGAAGGGAGAAGAGAGGGGCAAACCCGGCAACTCATAAATGGTGCATAAAGACACGCAAATACTGCAAAGACAGAAAAAAGGGAAGAAGATAAGGAAGAAGGGGAGAGACCATAGAAGCTAGGTATAGGGAGCCACTATGTCTGAAAGTCATGTGTGCATAACTAATGCAAAGCACTCAGCTGCACTTGGTCAATGACTGCACTGCCTCCCATAAGGCTGATATACAATCACTATGACGGGTGGACGCTGGCTGCGGAGGGAGGAGCAAGAGTGATGGATGGGAAGGAGGAGGAGGAGGAGGAGGACAGGAAGGGCATACAGAAGACAGGGGGAGGGGTGGGGGGGGGGTCGTGATAGTGTAAAACCAAATAAAGGAAGGCGTAAAGGACATAAAGGGTAATGAGAGAATGAATGAGTGAGAGGAAGACAGGAGGGAGGAGCTGAGAGGGGAAAAGAGGAGAAGGAAAGAGAAAGGCCAGGTAAAAAGGACTGAGGTTGGGAGAAAAAAATGTCTACATATTGAAGCCGATGTATATTTGAAAATGCTGTTTACATGCCGAAGGGTTTCTGCCCACACTGGCATTTTCAGGTTGTTTTTGCAAGTTGCCACTTTGAAACACACGATCAGGAACACTTTTCCCTCCACATGGCTGTTTCTAAGTTGTTGTTGTTGTTGTTTACAGGTCAAGGATCAGGTCAGGATTATGTGTTTAACTTCTTCGTATTTGTCTAATATTATAGTTTGCTCTTGGTTTGTAAAATGTGCCGCTCTGCTGACAGTAGACTCGTCCATGTTTGTGATTGGTCACATGCTAAAAAAAACGCCCCTTTCACGTGAACCCGCTCGTAGCCATATTGAGAAACCCTGGGTTGATTTACCGAGTTGATAACCAGCTTCGTAGGACCGCTTAGCGGTATCGCGTTTGTTAGGATAGATACCCTGGGTATGTGGAACTCGCTTCGTAGTGCAGGCCTCTGAAGAATAACTTATGTTGGATAATAGCCTCAGACTGTTTTCCAGCTTCTCAAGCGTGTCCAAAAAAGGTTAAATGGTTGAAAATACTGACTTTAGTGTGGCTGAAAAGCTTAAGCAGAAACAAATACATTAGCGTGGTCATGACTACAGTGATACAGAGAAGTAGAGGATCAGGCGTACAGTAAGTGAGAAAGATATAGAGAGAGGAGGGGTGAAAGAAGCCAGCTGCAGATAGATGTCTTAGAGCAATGAATCCCCCCACTGGGAGATTTTCTTTTTTACTTGCACTGTCTTCACAGGATGAGGTCAGAGGTCATGGTCAGATACAGAGCAGCACCTCTGGGGCCTGAGTGTGAGGATGCAGCGTCTATAGAAGCAAGGTCAGTGATCCCTGATAAGAGGAGTTGAAGGGGGGGGTTTGCATAGTCACCACACCTCTCTGCTAACTCTATGAGTCGACACATGAGTCCCACCTGATAACATCTGTCAATGCAATGATTCAGCCTTTAAATATAGCCTGTGTGTAAATATAGACCATATATACATCTTTATATAAAGTCTACGGTCCATCAATTCCTCCGTCTATCGGTTAGTGTGTTGGCGTATTGGATGCTTGGATTTGGGATTCACGCCATTAAATAATGAAATTCTCATCACACCAGCTGATTCTTTCTTTTTCTTGTCTCCTCAAAACACTCCTGAATAAACAGACGCAATACAAGTGCACAAATTCTCACACCCACATGCACACACACGCTTGAATTCACGCAAACACGAAACAAAAGCTTCTCTGCGCGGCCGTCTCAGATGACACACTGTTGTAACACTTCTCGTTTTAGGGCTGTCAAGTTTATCACTTCATCCTCCCCCCCCATCTATCTGTCATCTGTTCATTTTGAGGCGATCTCAGGCCAAGACTGGGGTCGTTCCCATTACCGTTGGGCTTTAGTGCATCCAGTCTGAGGATATTTTACTGCCCGTTTGCAAAATCTTACGTCTTCTATTTGGCGGTTTTATTCCTATAAAAGCTCATGCACAACATTTTAGTGGCCACCTTACAGCATTTAATTTTGTTTATTTAAATAGATTCAAGAATGTGCATAGCACGATGACAGATATATATAGCATACTAGCGTCATGTTTATAGACCTCAGCGAACAAAGAGTTCATTGTTTAATTTTTGATACGGTGTTCATTATTTATGTTCCTGCATTATGGTATGAATTGCCATAAAAAATACAATAAAAGTCATGCTTGTAGGAGAGCGTTGCTCGAACATACATCTGTAAACGCTACTATGTGAAACTCTTGAGACCTGAAAGAGTACTATGATGATGCACTAAGCCTGATTGATTCATAAATATCTGTATATATATATATGTATATAAATATATGTCTGAAGAAACACACATTCTTTAGGCACGTTTCTTTCTTCATAAATGCTTGTTTCTGTAAGAGCAAGACCCAGACGTGTTCCACTACAAGTACCACCCTCTCCTCCACACCTCACTATGCCTTCACTGTGACGTCACCCATTGGTTTGTGGACTGCTGTTTTGAAGCCTTTTGCACCGTCGCCATCTTGGTTCTTTACAACCAGAAGTGACACAAGAGGGTGGAGCTAAGTACAACCGAACGCTGACTAAGACATTTTTAGGTGAACATAAATGTTATAATTAACTTCCATGAACTGAAAACACACTGTGAAAGGATTAAAGTTCTAAGACAAAACACGGAAAACTCCCAGACCGGAGAACGCCGTAGTAGCGACCTGTCAATCACAAGGTAGCCACGCCCTAAAGCATACCCTGCTTTATGGAGTATTTTGCTCTAAAGGGGACCATAATTTACTAAATGAACATCATGCTGTGTTGAGAAGAAGCCTTGAAACTAGTGATTAAAACCATAAGCTCATGTTTACAATGTTTACTGAGGTAATAAATCAAGTGAGAAGTGGGCTCATTTTCTCATAGACTTCTATACGATCAGACTTCTTTTGCAACCAGAGGAGTCGCCCCCCCTGCTGGCTGTTAGAAAGAATGCAAGTTTGAGGCACTTCCGCATTGGCATTCGCTTTCTGAACGTCTGGCAAATAATAGAGATTAAGCAATGCTTTGAAAAAAAAATATACAAACTAGTGTTCTCCCCTATTAGCCTATAGGCTATTCAATACTGAGTAATAATGACATTTTATTTGTTTTCATGCAATAAAATAGAACATTTGATATAGAAAACAAATATCCTGGAGAAAAGGGAAAAAAAGGCCTATTATGCAGGGGCAATTAAATAAAGAAAATATTACATCTCAAATGAAATAAAGTATATAAACTAACAAACAAAGCACCAACATGCAAGTAAGTTAATCACAAAACTCAACAGGGAAATCGCTATAAGGTCACTGCAGTATGACTCAGTAGTTGGAGGCACAGTTGGATGTTAGATGTCAGAGTATCTGTGATCTGTGGCCCGGGAGGAGGAGATAGATGGGCTGAGGGGCGTGGGGGGGGGGTTTGGATGTGGGGAGCAGGAGCTGCTGCCCTATCGTGACGTTGACTGACTGACTACCAAATCACCCGTGTCATGAATCAGGACTGCGGAGGGCTCTGGAGCTGACACATAACTCACACAAAGCACGCTGACAGGCCCAAGACAAATACGCAAAGTCTTAACCTGAACGCACGTGTCATGCGCCCAAAAAGATTTTAATACACAGACCCGTGCGCTCGATTCACTGTGCAGACGTGTCATGCAATGTAACATGCTACATCACCTTCAGCCATTCTGCAAACAGGCGGTCGCAGAAGCCGACATATGCTCCTCACTGCAGGACGCGAAAACTCCCAGCGAACACAAGGATGCACGTGTCAGCTCGCTGCTCGCAGTCTGCAGTCACAAGTGCATGCGACACGAGTCACCGGGGCCTCCACATGAACAGTGTTCAAAGGTGTCCGGTTCATGAACCACGAACTCCCCTCTCTCCCTCTACCCGCACAGTTTATTCCAAAATGTTCCATACTTGTAAATAAATGTTTTTTCTTCCAACACAAACCAACAAACTAAATCACACCAAGCTCTAAAAGCGTATCTCCCAGCAGCCTTTGCAGCACTGCTGGGGATGGGAATCCCTTCAATATCATTCACTCTCTTCCTCAGCGAAAATCTGGGGGACAGATACACGATGAGGGAAGACTGATGGACCTCAAACTAGAGCAGGTTTTGCTCTCTCTCTCTTTGCCTAGACATCATATTCTACAGGCTTAAGAAAACATCTTTGTTTGGTACAGATCTGTGCATAAATCGCACCATAATCAGTACAATATGTTTTTCAATGAAATTGAGAATAATAATGTAAAATGATAATTCCCTCTATATCGCTAATCTTATCGCAATTGCAATATCAGTCAAAAATAATCGCAATTATATATTTTTTTCAAAATAGTTCAGCCCTGGAACGTAGCACAACATGGAAGTGAAAGCAGTGCTCTGTTTATTCAAATGTGAAAGAGCAATAAAAAAATATTTTGACCCCAACATGAATGAATAATCGCGATAAATAATCGTGGCCGTAATCGTGCAGACCCTAAGTGTTTGCATGTCTGTGCATATAATGTGGCAGCTGCGTGTTGCGCCGGTCCCGCCGTGCATGTCTGTGTCAGCGACAGCGGGTCGTCACTAATCACCCAGTGGGTGCAGAGTCATACCAGTGAGCCTCGTGCTGAGAGAGGGATGGGGGCGCAGAGGTGCTGGTGATGGAGGATGAAGGAGGAAAAGTCACGAGAGGACGAACGCCAAGATGAACTATAGAAGACGAGATCGCAGGAGGGCATGACTACCCCCCCCCCCCAAGCTATTATCGTGAGTTCACAACCACGACTACTGCTTCTAAAAATAACAATGATACAGCAGCAGTAGTATGAACAACGGCAGTGTCGAACTCCGTCTTGCTATCCTTAATGACCTGATGATGAGTCTCAAAAGTTATTAAATCTGGTACTTTGGTATCTGCTATTTTCAAAGGTTGTACTCAGAATGAACTGAGTGAAGGTGACATATAATTAAAGTACATATGCTACCAAGAAACATAATCACAATCAGAACCACAGAAATGGAAAATCATCGCGCCACCATGAGAGAATGATGGTTTTATCCTCGGCCACAAATTGCTATTGCTGGTCTGATGCATTTCACGGGGATGGTGACCACTCCCTGAGGCCGGTCGATAGAGACAACTCCTTATGATTCAGCATTCTGCGCAGGTTCACGGGAGGGGGGCGTTTTAGCCCACGGCGAGCTATTCATCAACGGGAAAAACTCTTGATACCAGGGTCAGGTCTGAAGGCCCGGTAGGGGTTAACGAAAAGCCTGTCAATTTGAAGCCGCAGCAAGTGGCTTGTCCCCAGAGGCCAGCCGACTACAATTTTTCCATATCGTCTACATTAGAGAAGCGAGTCACACACACAGAGAGAGAGAGAGAGAGAGAGAGAGAGATACAAGAGAGAGAAAATGAGAGAAACTGATCTAAACTCATTACCATATTGAAAAAAGGGTCCTTGGACCAAAGCAGATGCTAAAACGATCACAGAAACACTGACACACACTCACACATCATGAGAGACTATTAAATCTTCCAGAATGCCTGAATTAATCCATCTCTCAAAACAAGTCAACAAGACAGTAAAACGGCACAGATACTGCAAACATAAACCACACAGTTGTTGTTCGAGTGAAACGTTTGTATCTCTAAAACGCCACGCTTTTCATTTTCACTGATGCAAAACTCCTTATACGCCCAAAAGAGAACATACAGGCACAATAAATTCATGTCCAAGATGGTGAACAAGGGATGCAAAGTGGGTAGCAGCATGTCTGTGTCACACGTGATGTCACGAAGAGAAGTCAGTGAGCTCTTAAAGCTCATGCTATAATAAACCTCGTACACCAGGGAGAGCTAAAAATACGGGCTAGACGAGCTGACACACTGCATTTGCAGAAAGCCGCACGTCGCGCGGAGCGGCATCAATCACCCTCATCAGCGGCGACAGCGCGTGGCTGGTGTTGTTTCGCCTTGTGAGTCTATGTGTGTGTGTCGTCATGGCGAAACGTGGTCCTGGAGACACCTACTGTAGCGGGAACTACCACGGGGGCGGGTTGAATGTCTTTTCCAGGTGTTTATATGTCTGTGGACAGATTTGTCACTGCGATAGCGTCACAACCGTGCAAGATGCAGTCACGAAACGTTGCAGGTGTGTAGTTGGGATCAAAATGAAGTTCGATGGGTGTTGTCCGAGCGAGGACACCAGAAGAAGGGGGGGTAGGAAGGAAGTGGGGACGCCTGGCTGGTGTGTTTCCAATGCAAGATGGTCTCTAGCTGCTGATGCTTGCTGTCTGTGCTGTGTATCAAACACGTAATTTATTCATACACCGGCATGCTAAAAATGTCTACACACAGACCTTAAACGTCAGGCTCGCACAGGAAATAGAACAATTTTTAAAATGCTAATTCCATTTTGGGATAAAAACCCTGCGTGTTAGAAGAAGAAGAGTTATTTTGAAAGCTCTATTCTCACAAGTGCGTTCACTGTTTCTCTGCTGCAAGACTATCACGGCTTTAAAAGACGGACCTTTCATGTTGGAACAAACACATAGTAGCCGGCTATGAGGACAATCTACAGTATTCTCTTTCTAATTAATAATTCATGTCAGAATAAAAAGGCACCTGAAACCATGTTATAACCGTGACACTAGGGACAGTACTGCTGCAGCATCATGTATCAACCGTGTCAGATTTTTCTTGAAATCTGGAACGGTTGAAGGGACATTTTCGACTGTTCCAGGGGAGATTTTTTTAGCACTTGTATGGCAGAAGGTGTGCACTTCTAGTTCCAGATCGAAACACGCGGCAACCAGAGACAGATTTGTAAACTGCGATAAAGATTACACGCTGCATTTACAATGCCAGACTTGTTTTTTCTCCTGTGCCAATTACAGCGTAATCAATCATTTCAGACATTCTGCGCGCTTCAGCGAGCTCGCCTACTTGAATTCTGATGAAGGAGGAGAAGCCTCAACTTAAGCTTAAGCTATAGGATTAAGGGGGGGCGATTTTAATGTATGTATGCTATGTGCATATTTGAGAGTGGGTGTTTCGTCCTCTCACCTTGGCCTCCCCCCGTGGGACTACTGGTGCGGAGCCAGCGATACACACCCTGTCACCCGGTCAGTCGCCTTGGAAGCAGCTGAGTCAGACTCTCTGGGACATTACAATCAGGCCACGATCCGCAAACACTTTAGATTGTGTGAGTCATAGATGTGAGACGGAGAACAACGGTGGGAAAAACTCAAGCGTGCGGGAGAGGATGTGAGCCACGTGTGTCCTTCTGCCTCACAGCAAAACCCGGCTGCATCATCATCATCATGCCACTGTTCCTGGTATGAATTAGCCTTTTCGCAAACCAGAGGTGCTGCTGTGAATGAATCATACAGTGCCGGCGGTGAATGATGAGATCGTTTCTCGTTGTCAGTAGTTTAGTCACTGGCTCTGCTCCGTGTGCTCTTGTGACTTCTGTAACAGAAGCTAACAGGAAGTAAAACAAATGAGAGGATGCCAAGCCAATTCTCCAAGGGAAGAAACAAAACTCCGTGTAATTCCTTTTTTACCGTTTTGTCATTAAGTCCTTCTCCGGCTCTTTGCGATTCTTTTGAGAAACCATGGACGACTGAAAGGGGGTTGAAATCATGATGAAATCGACACTCTCTGCTCCGTTGCCTCCAGAGTGGCGTTGCGTTTCCATCTGTTCCTGTGTTTCCGCTAACTGGATATTATCGAAGTGCAAGAAAACATTTCATGACTCACAGGGCTGTTCCGGCAAAAACACAGTGCTAACGTTTATCTAACGTACTCTGACTCTGCGTTTAGACTGCGAATGGATGGTTTTGGTCCTGTGGATGATTTGTGCCACCTGATTGTTTGCTGGTTTTTGCCCACAGACTGTATATAAGAAGTGGACGTAGTCGCCGTGACGTCACCCGTTGGTTTGTGAACTGCCGTTTTGAAGCCTCGAGTTCAGCATTTTGGCAGTCGCCATCTTGTTTTTTTTTGCAACCAGAAGCGACACGAGAGGGTGGAGCTAAGTACAACCGAACGCTGAATAAGACATTTTTAGGCGACCGCAATGTTAGAGTTACCTTTCACGAACTGAAAACACACTGTGAAAGGGTTAAAAGTTAAAGACGCAAAAACACACAACTCCCAGACCGGACGACGCCGTGGTAGCGACCTGTCAATCACAAGGTAGCCCCGCCCTAAAGCACACCCTGCTTTATGGTCTATTTGACTCTAAATGGGACCATAATTTACTAATTGAACATCATGATGTCACTTAGTAAATTATGGTCCCATTTAGAGTCCCTACTCTAAATGGGGTCATGATTTTTGATTTTTCAAAAAGTCATTAAATTATAAAAAAATCGACTAGTTTATGCAACTATTGTACTGTCTTAAAAAAATATATATTTTTCACTGGTTTTAACCATGGCATGCTCTGCCTGGTAGTAACGTCACTACCGGTAAAACGTGTGAGGCCATTTTCGGAAAAACAATTGACTAGTTCCCAGTGATTATCGAATAATATTTTTGCTTGGAATGCACATCCCTAAATTTAGAGTAAAATAGACCAGTAAGGAAGGTAAGCTTGAAACCAGCGGTTGAGACCATAAACTCATGTTCACAATGTTTACTGAGGTAATAAATCAAGTGAGAAGTAGGGTCATTTTCCTCATAGACTTCTACACAATCAGACTTCTTTTTGCAACCAGAGGAGTCGCCCCCTGCTGGCTATTAGAGAGAATGCAAGTTTGACGCACTTCCGCATTGGCTTCACTTCTCAGACCCGAAGGTACAGCCCACTGATTTTTGCCATGATACACGAAACACATTGTAATGCTTGCGCATGTCTAACTACTGATAAAATCATGTCGCTGAAAAACAGGGCAAAAAGAAATTGAGCATATAAGAGAAGCTCGCTATAATCTGTTTTCCTCTGTTCCGGAATGTTTGAATGTGTTTAACTCATCCCAGCTGCCTGCTGTACTACCCCACAGTCTTAGTTTGTCAAATAACAGGTATCAATGTTGGATCAATTGGCTGCGGTCAATATCATCATGGCATTAGGGAAGAGCTTTGGGGGGGGGGGGGATAAAGGGATGGATGGGGGGCAAAAAGGTGGAAGAATAGAAGACAGCCAGGGGAAAAGGCTGTCTGGTGAAAAAAAAACTCCATGTCAGTTAATGAGGCTGAATCTGCACACCAAGCTGTAAATTAACATTTGGTATGGCGTGGTGCACGAGCAACACGCCCTTACCAGTCAATAACAGCACAGTGGTGAAGCACCCATACACAGACACACACACTGGTACAAGGAGACTGATTGTTCTAGGCTGGTCATGCTCTAATGCCGCCCATATTTGAAAGTAAAAATTCAGACATTTTAGACTTATTCATGCACATTTTCAATTCAAATATGAAATCGGTGCTCTCGTATGGCTCAGAAACATGGCGAAGAACAAAAACATCTCTCAAAAAAAAAATCCAGTCCTTTATCAACAGATGCCTAAGACGGATCCTACGCATATTCTGGCCATCAGCAACATCAGACTATGGGAAGTAACGAGACAGGAAGCCATCGATACCCAGATCAGGCGGAGGAAAAGGACTTGGATCGGCCATATGCTCAGGAAGCCCCCCCGACAGCATCACCAGGCAAGCTCTAACCTGGAACACCCCCGAGGGAGAAGAAAAAGAGGGCGACCGCGTAACAGCTGGGCGGAGGGACGTTTAATGAAACGGAGCGGACGCACCTGGCGAGAACCGGCAAGGGCAGCACGAGACAAGAGAAAGTGGCGAGGGGTTGTTGTCGGTGGCCTACAGTACGTTCCGCAGGGAATAGAGAGGCTTAAGTAAGTCATACACATTTTCAGACTTGACTGAAGTCACTGCTCGACTACTTGATGATGTGTGACATTAATCCCAGACTTTTAGAAGATGGAACGAGGCCAAATACATGCATATTAATTTCCTGGCTTTTTGATTTTACAGCGGCCGGGGGCTGACACATTAGTTAGCGGTGGCGGCTGCAGTGACTGAATGACGTTGGCTGTGGCGCTCACACGTAAAGCGAGTCAGTTTGGCTGACAGCAGCATGTCGAGGATCCCAGAGAGAAAGCCGAAAGAATTGTTTTTGAATCCTGGAGCATACAGACGTTTGACAGGCTTTTGGGAGGAGGACTACAGGACGTGTATGGACTCTCTTTACATAGGGGTTATCTATGAAACTATGGAACTACATGTTTGGATATATATATTGTATAACAATCCAGATTTTGAGCTTGAAGAAGTCATTATTGACCTTGGGGATGGTAGAACAATTTTGCACAAGGTTTGATCTTTTGGAATTTTTCTAGAACTTTCAGCTACTTTTCCCGCAGATTAAGTTTACTCGGTACTGAGCAAGCTAGTGGCTAACAGGACAGACTCAGTCCTTCAATGTAATCCAAACTTTAAAAGCTCTAAATAGGATTTCAGGATGAACAATGGACACACAATACTCACATGCAGTGGGCTGCAATCGTGAGAACTTGCACTCATGGCATGACACACTGTGGGGGCATTAAGGCCGTACAGTATAATTCATCACATTTACATAATACTTTAATTTGTTTTCCCAAACGTAATTGCTGCATATGTAAGTGCTTACATCTATGTATCGCATGCTAGTCATACAGAGGTGGTCGGGGCTGCTTGCCATCATACAAAGCATACACTTTGGACACTGGAGCATCCTGGGACCAGCATGTGGTTAAATTTGGAAAACAAAAGCAACTTAACCAATATGCATGATTGCCTAAACATAACCATATGAAAGTTAAATTGTGTTTTAGTTGCTACTAAGGGTGGGAATCACCAGAGGCCCCGCGATACGATATTATCACGATATGTAAGGCACGACACGATCTTATTGTGATTTTAAACATTTTACGATGTGCTGAGTATTGCGATAGGATATATTGCGATTTATTACCTTTTTTTCAACTGCAAATTATGCAGTTTGTCAACATCTGTTTTATCTAATAAGATACAGTTTCCACTCTATTCATCTCAGAGTTTTCATTCACATATCCTGAGGTGAGAGGTCAAGGGACCCCTTTAAAAATGCCAGTTTTTCCTCGCCAAACATTAAGCTAACATGACATGGTTGGTACCAATTGATTCCTTATGTTTTCTAGTTTCATATGATACCAGTATCTTCACTTTAGCTTTAAGACTGAGCCTGCCCAGCGGGCCGTCGGATTGTTAAGAGGTTAATACAAGGTCGATACTTGACGTTGTGTATCGATACAATATTGCCACACAAAATATCGCGATACTATGCTGTATCGATTTTTCCCCCCACCCCTATAGTTGCTACAAGTATTGTCAGAGTGGTAGTAATAGTAATATCAACATTTTGCACCTTGCCAACAATTTTAATTAACTAGGTTTCCTCATTATGTTGATAAAAAAAGAAAAATCCATTTGACATTATATTCATTCAAAATGTACAGTATTTGCTGTTGCAAATTAGTAGTATATAAACAAAATATCCGGGAGAAAAGGTTGGAATCAAGTACAAAAATGTCAAAGGTGCAAGTTCAGTGATGTTTTGATAATTTCTCTCCAGTGACCTCTACACTCAAACTGGGCAAGAGATGCGTCACTTACTCTAAATCCTCTACATTTTCACATACGGTATTGAAGATGTGATCATTTCCTTCAAGACAATAAGCATTTTCAGTGAATAATATAAATGCACTACTTCTCTCTGTCTACCGTTCAGTAATCAGAAGGAATAAGTGCGGTAAAAACAAGAGGTATGAACACAAGGAAATGGGTTGAGATGGGATAAAGGAAAGAGGGAGACACGGAGGTGGAAGGAGAGAGAGGTGGGGGGGAGAAGGAAAAAGACAGGAGAGAAAGATGGCGGGATGCAAAGAGACAGACACTGCGAAGAGCAGGGATAAAAGCAAGGAGACAGAGAGATAGCTGAAGGAGAAAAGTGCTGAGGGCACGATGAAAGAACAAACAGTTGCTTCGCTTTCCCCTCCTTCCATCTAGAGTTTAAAATTGAATTAGCGATGAAGTATTTATACAAGTGCAATGTGCATTTTCCGACTGGATGCCTCTGTACAGTAGACAGCAGAGGAGGATAGAGCAGGGAGGCATACAGCGCTGTTGATTGGTTTCTTTTTTTTTTTTTTTTTCTTCTACATGCATGTCATGGGCATAATAACAAATTCACATCCAGAAACACCCAACAACAGATCATATCCACGGGAGGGAGGAGAAAGATAGAATTATAATGAGAGAGGTAACAAGTATAGCCGAAGGATGACGAGGATTCAGAGTCAACTGAGGAGAAACACTCCGGTTTGGGTTTGCCGTCGTGTTCCCAGCCCGGCTGCCATCAATGAGTGCTGAGGCAAGCTCTGTCTCGGATCAGAGAGTGTAAAGCGACATCACTGGAATGAATGGCAGCTGGGCTTCGGCGGGGATGTTTGGAAACCGCTGATGTTCGATTTTGTCATTTTCTGAAGTTTCACAACTCGGAAACAAATACTTTCGGAAACAAGTACTTTATTTACAGTTCGTATCCTTCTTTAACCCAATCACTGTGATTTTATCAGGATGTGTGTGTGTGTGTGTGTGTGTGTGTGTGTGTGTGTGCACTGTCCACCAGCATGGATTGGTTACTGAGTGATGAGCCTGAGGAGAGAGAGGAGCCATTACATGTGCCATCAGGCAGCAATCCCAGTGACACACGACACCCTTCTCATAGCGCAGAATTACGCACACACAAAACCAATTAAACCTCCTACACACGCGTGCATGCCTCAACGGGTGAAATAAAGGTGACACTACCTGTCAAAGAACACTTACTTCCATTGCATCGAGTAATCATCATTTTTCAATCACGTCATATTAACGGCTACGTGGGTGACGTCACAAATCGGTGAATGCTAAGCACTCACTGCCTTTATAGGACGGCTAATAATCTAATATGTAGCCAACAACAAAAGGAACGTGGTTGTACTAAGCTGCTACGGAAGCACAGAATGTTTGTAACAGACCTAATCAGGCTTTCAAAGACTTAGTCAGGGGTCAGGATTGGGCTAATGCCTGGTGTATTAATAATATGCACCAAATTCAAATGTAATATGTTAATACAGGAATTTTCTAAAAAGTCACTTGAAATATGTTGGTTAGAAAGCAAATAGAGTAAGTGAATTGAATCCACACCTCTCTGACACAGTCTCAACCCAAACTGGACAATATCATCTTTAAAGAGATATTATTTCTTGCAGGGCAATTACATTAAATTGCACTATATTGTATTGTATTGAGTGTGTCCATCCACATTTTACTATTAGACTCAATATTTATCAATTCCAGATTTGTCCATGGCTTAATATCAATCTCAAGTCTCAGTTTAGAGTATGTGACAAATACATAGTTGCACTACAATTTCTAGCACTTCAAAGTTATACAATCAAAAGTATAGGCAATAACAGGATGAACGTGCAACAAATAATGAAAATATCACAGCATATAGTGACCACTAGGGCTGGGACGATATGCTCATCTCCCGTTTCGATACTATCACGATACTTGGGTGCCGATTCAATATGTATTGCGATTTTTGTTTCCGTTTTCAACACTAGACCATGGGGAAAAGTTGAATCATACACTTCTAGTGACTTTTACTTTGGGAAATCTCTAAATTGATAGGGTAAAAATGCTTCATTTTCAGCATGTATGTAGGCTGAGATGTCCTGAAGTCAAATATATCAGTCGTTGTTGTCAGGAATTTTGGAGCAATGTGTTTCTATAGTACCTCACGTATTCAGAGCTATTTCAAGGTACAAATATCAGACATTTACTTTGGAATATCTCTGAATTGATACAGTAAAAAATGCTTGAATTGGGGTCTGTATGTAGTCAGATATGTCCTGAACTCAAATGAATCAATCGTTGTCAGGATCTATTTTTCCAGCAATCCAAAAATCAAAGAATAAAGACATTTCTTATTAATTAATAAATGTTTAATCTTAATAATTTATTAATCTTTCTAATTTGTAAGGGACATGTAACATGTTTTACACTAATTGTGAATATAATTCAATGTCATTTCTTCAGGCATTTTGTATACACCCTTTGTTATGACTTTATTTTGAAAACCAGGCATAGTCAAGTGTATCCTTCCGATATATAACTTCGCCAAGTCCGTTGCTAGCTCTCCCTATCAGCTCCGTTCTCTTTATACATCCATGCTCAGCTCCATCGAGAGGTTTGAGTGTATTTACGATGAATGTCAGTATATGGGTGCACTACAGTTAGTAGTTAGTAGTTTTCGGCTGATTTGACCACGGAGATGCGAGTGACGGCTGGATTGACCGCAGTTGAGCAAGACGGACAATCACGTTGGACGTAATAACGTTACCACAATACGATAGCGTTTCCTGTCCATGTCAGAGTTAGCATGCAGCTTTAGCTATGATGTCTAGCTCTGCTTTTCCTGGCAATGTGTGAAACCCAAAGTGTTTCCATACTTTACTGTATTTGTAGTGTTTACCATATTTTGGATTTAAAATGTGAGGGTATCCCTGCAGATCTCGAACCATCCGCCATTTCCTGCTTTCTCGCTTCGGCTTTGTTTTTCTTGAAACGGATATGATGTCACTTTACTCCTAGATTAAAACAATAAAATCGGTACCTTCCTTCCGCCTCTGCATAGACAATTTGAATTATATCGATTCAGGCATTAAAAAAAATCTATTAAAAATCATTTTTTTTAAAAATCGCGATACTTAACTGAATCGATTTTCGATCCCTAGTGACCACTATATGAAATCCTTGATTTTTGATCATGCATTATGTCCATTAGCCAGCACACATACTGCAAAAATGTGTTTAGGGCAGCAGAGGAAAGTGATGGAGTCGGGGTGTGCCAGAGAGCGGCTGCTTCAGTGCATTAGTGGGCTCCTGCAGGCCACATGATCCATGTAGACCTTGAGGAGCACTAATTCCATTACATAATGCCCAGCTCCTGCTCTAAGTGTGTGTGTGAGTGTGTGCTCTTTGTGGGCATATCAGTGTGTGTGTGGCATTGTGCCAGTCCGGATCACTTTCACTCTTCCTCTAATGATTCTTGAGGAATTAACGGCGCTCAGATACTGATTTTGCTAATGTCCTGTGATAAGCCAACTACATCATATAGTACTAGGTATTATACTGTATGTAGGTCAGTTACAGGGCTGTGACCGTTTGTGTATTTGTGCCAAACCGTCACGGTCCTGCAGGGTCACTATCCGGTGCACACAGCCATTGCTGAGTGTTTGTTCACAGTTAGTACAGTGCCATAAGTAAATGTTTGGGTGCTCTAAATGTTTAAATATAGCCAAAGTGAAACTAATTGAAACACTTCTCCTAATGCAAAATTTTTTTTTTTATATTTTATTTAGTATTTTCAATTTCATAGCATAGGAGTTTTATAACTTTTTTAAGAGAGATCTTTATAGCCTATTGCAACCTGTTGCCTTTTGGGAAAGTGTTTGTTCAGTGTCATGCAGTGTAATACAGAAATGTTCCTTATGTTTTATAATGAGAATAGTTTACCAAAGTTGCCAGTGGACAAAATGTTACCTCAGTCCCTAGCAAGAGGATTTTGTCTCTTTGACACTTGCACTACTGTCTGTGAAATGAAAAATAAATGTATCCATATGCATTTGGGGATTTTTTTCCCGTGCTGTACCTAGTCATCTATGTAAATTTCATGTGTTTTATAACTGTTGTATATTTTAGATGTCCCTTTTGATGTGAAATGGAGCTGCTTGGGATGCAATAACACAACTACATTTCATCGTGCTGTCCTGTATTGTATAATGACGATACTAAATCCCTCAATCTTGAGGGCAAATCTCTAAAAAAAATCTGGAATACCACTGCTGTCTGACTTATGTCTTCTTGTTGATGTATCATCAGAGGCACTGCGAGCTGAAATGAATCTCGGCATCCACATAAATCTGAGACCACGCACAGCAGTTTCAGAGTGTGGCTAAAGCAACAAGCATTTGTCTGGCTGGCGATCTGTGCGGCGAGTTAGAGGTTTCATCATCGCCAACCAAGGCGTGCCCTCGTCCATCTCCTCCGTCCCTTCATCATCCCGCCGCGTGCGGTGTCACACCCTTAATCACCATGGTAACATCGGTCACTTCAGACCGCCTGAAGACTGACCCCGGGGTCAAAATAAACTTTGCCAAAAGATTTACAGCTGTTACCCCTGCCTCTGCGTGCCAGGTTCTTCACGTCGGTTGGCCTTGCTAACAACGGTGATGGATGCTCTGGCTAACAGGTACAGGCTGGCAGATGAGCTGTGACACTTGAGGAACTCGACGCCCGCACATCGATCTAATGGGCCGTCGGCACCGTGGACTCTCTGACCACGTCAGCTGTTGGTACTGTTGCAAAACAGTGCCAAAGCTACTAAAATTGTAGATATATAGATATATATTTAAAGGTCGAGTGTGTAGGATTTAGTGGCATCTGGCAGTGAGGTTGCATATTGCAACCAACTGAATACCCCTCTGCTCAACCTCCCCCTTCTCAAGCGTATCGGAAAACTACGGTGGCCTTCGGGTAAGGTAAGATGGCGAAAGGTTTGGTTTGTCCTTTCTGGGCTACTGTAGAAACATAGCTATGCAACATGACGGGCTCCGTGAAGAGGACCCGCTCCCTATGTAGATATGAAGGGCTCATTCTAAGCTAACGAGTTATTTTTGCTAATAGATCCCCTAAATCCTACACAATGGACCTTTAATGCAAGATTTTATTGACTTTAATTGACTTTAAAATACTTTAATTGCTTGAGTTCAAAAGGTCTCATACTTGGAAAATGTAATCATAACAAAAATATACAGTAGCAGTGTTTCCATTAAATTGTCAAGCAAATTTTAAGCGAACTTTTGAAATTTCGCAAAAAAGAAATGTGAATTACTTTAGGTGCGTTTCCATCAACTGGTTTGGAGCGAATAAACTTGGCTACAGCGTAGTTTGGTCAGAAGTTGGCGCTATAGGCTACGAATGGTTGTAATCTGCTAATAAACAGAGTAAAAGAAGAAGTAGAGGTTGTGAAACGGAAATAAAACGAGTCGGCTTGGCCATCTATCAATCTACGCTATAAAAATGGAGAGAGGTTTTCAGGAATTTGTTTCAATTGGGCAAGTCTTAATTGTTCTTTCATGTCAGCTATAGTATTGGCCATGTTTCATGTTGTCCGAAGACAAAGACAAGCATTCGCATTTTATAGGAATATCCGAGAAGACGCTGACAGCGGAAACAGCTGATCAGTCATGCGAGTTAAACGTTCGCAACATCGGAATTTATTCGGCAAAGGCGTTTCCACAATCCATTTAGCGCATCGACTTTTTTTCGGCAAAGGCAAAAATCACCTCAAACGAGCGTAAAAAACTTTTTTCGCAATTGAGAAAGTTTTATCGAATTTGCCGTTTCCATTCAGCTTTTCTAATGCGATACTTCAAAATGCCAATAAATATATGTGAATGGAAAAACGGCTATTGTAGGATAGGGCTAGACACTCTGAAAGCCACAGTACACCCTAAAAAACAAATTCTATAAAGATCCACTTCAATACTAATATTCAAACTTTGATTATTATTATTTATCCAAAAATACATTTCAGGCAAAAACTGTAAGATTGTGGAATTGGGGCTTCACTTGTTTTTTTGTACAGATTTACTCATTTTTAAGAATTTCTAGTTACAGTAGGATTACAAATTAAATTGGCAGATTTTGTTGATTTTTTTTTATATACTGTATCAGGATTTCACGCCTGACTTTGGATTAATGAATTTCTACATTATACACATACAGTGTGCTTTTCTTTTAGTCCATACACTAAAGACATACATGTACCTGAATTGCAGCTACACAGCCAGAATGGGTACCAAACCTTTGCATTAACAGAGCAAAATAACTTTCCCTGATATCTATCAAAGGTGTCTGACAAGGCGTGCTTACGTATCTGAAATCACTTTGATCTCCAGATCAAAATGTGTGTCACAGCCGAGTCCCAGATAAGCCCTCAGAGAGGTCTGATAAATATCGGCCATCGTGCTTCTATTCTGGAATCTTCCTGTGTTGTCTGAGCAGGTACGGATCCGGGGCAACATCAGATACAGTATCGGAGCAGGTGCTCGGCAAGCACACAGTAGTGGTGTGTAGAGAGATGGGTAGCTCTGGTCTCAGATGCAGTGTAATCCTATAGGCCGGCAGGTAAATATAGCCTGTGGCTGCTTCGGGCTGGGCTGAGTGTTGCTTTGCTCTGCTCGACCTTGGCTCATCCTGCCCTCCCTTTCCTCAAAGAGGATGAAAAGGCACCAGCCCGCACTATTACGCTACCTATTACTGTTGTCTGCGTATCATGTCTCTAAAAAATGTTTTCAAGAATTGATCCAATATAAAAGCTTTCACCGTACCCTGCAACACCTGAAATTGTATTCAGTATAATGCACACTTCATGAGAATCAAGCTGATTTTGCAATACAATGTTTAGCTGTACAGTTGAGTCTTACTGTTCTCATCAACCCCGCATACAGACATTCTTAGAAAACAAGCTCCGATAAACCCGTTGTACACTACCTGTCCAGCACCAAATGACAGACGGACAAACGTAGCAGCTATCTGGTGAAGCATACTGAACATCTAGCAAGCTAAAGACTAAGACACATTTCTCAGGAGGCGACCAAAACAGAGCGATAAGGGCAGTGAAAATTGGAATTACATTTCTCATATTGCCACGAACACAACTCTAAATGAATGCTAATGTTGCTCTGTGTCAGGCTAGCACGCTGGCCACCTAACCAGTAAGTCAACTTGTTTTGAAGTTGTTCTGCTGCCATTGGCAAACAATGTATGAAGCTTTAAACAACTTCAAGAGTTATGACCACAATGTTAAAAATAATGAATGAGCACATGCATGCAGGCTTGTGCACATCTATCTACACAAATACACAGGTTAATCCAAGAAAAAAAAATGAACAAAAAAGGACAAATCAGACATATTAGTCCCTTGGATTCTAGGACACGTCCTTAAGAGCCCCACTCTCATGGGAACAAATAAACACACTCCATTTCCTCCCCCTCCCCACTCGCAGTGAGTCAAAGTATTCTTTCGTCGAATCTGGGACAGCGTAC
The DNA here is from genome assembly GCA_916701645.2 of Sebastolobus alascanus. Lineage (NCBI taxonomy): Eukaryota > Metazoa > Chordata > Actinopteri > Perciformes > Sebastidae > Sebastolobus > Sebastolobus alascanus. Next base: position 5,470,195 of record CAKAOJ020000005.1, read on the forward strand.
AATACTGCATTTAAACACAGAAACTGTAAAAGACAGCAGCTGAGTAGACAATGATACATCTTTGACCAGCGCTGCCCGGTGTTCCCTAAAAAAACTGTCACATAGAAAATACATAAAGACTTGTCATGTGACTAAAGAGCACAATATGCTTCCATGTTATCCCCAGGGCTTCTTGTTGTTGTCCTACCTGAAGTAAATCAATTCAAATCAAAACTGTTGACGCCGTTCACAGTGGTCAGAGGAGTAATGTTTCAGTCAAAACTATCTGATTAGACTGTTTTTTTGAATGATTGGACTGCAATGACAAGAATCACCTCAATGATCTATCAATTTGCATCCAAAGCTCTAAAAATAGCCAAATAAAGATTCATTTTCCCCTTGTCTAAAACAACCACTTTTATAATTACCAAAGTTAGGCATGACTGAAAAGTATCTCCGATGCCATTGTCCCACGTGTTGTTTTGTGTGAGGACAAAAGTGGGCAGAGAGAGGTAAAGAAAGAGGGAGAGAGACAGAAGAGGGTTTTGGCTAATTAGAGTTGGGTATCCATAAGGTTACATAAAAGTGGAATGAGATGCCCTGAAGCCCTGCTACTTCACTCACGCTCACACAAAACTGCATGTGCACACATACAGAAAAACACGAGCTAGCACTCGCACATGAACACAACAAGCACATACTATCCATTAGCAGATCTTTGGATCCATTGTAATAAGTGCAGGCCTGGAGGAAACAGGGGAAATGTACAGGCCAGAGGAGCCGCGTGCTGAGGTACTACAATAAAAAGGTTTCATGTCCCAGATAAGTCTATCCCATCGGTGACAGAGAACTGAAAATGAACACAAACAATCGCTAGATGACGAAGCATTTCCATCTACTTCCTCATTCTCGTTATTCAATTCTTATCATATGTTATCACCGTTTCTATTTCATCACAGCCATGTTATTAGTTGCCCTGTAAAAAGCATTGATTATGGGTATGCAACGCATCCCAGATGACTGTGGTCCAAGTAAATATTTGTTTTCAACTTATTTAATGGTGCACTTTTATGGTGCAAGACCAAATCTTCACACGCCTATGGAGATTTTATACTTTAAATAAAAAAAAGTTATATTCATAGTAGAAATGTCCAAGATTCAGGTAGCAACTTCTCCTTGTTAGCTGGCGCTGACCATCACTTTCACCATTTAAAATGACTAATGTTGCCGGCTGCAGGTCATATCAGCTGTCATTAATTCATGTTAATTCCGTGAGTAACTTGATAACAGGCCAAAATGACATTTGTCTGTAGTCTGGTTAAAGTGCTCTCTGCAAAGCTGGTCTCTGCGTTCGGCCAAAGATTGTTTTCTGAGGAAAAAAATCTCTGTGGTGCAACCGTGAGTGTTTTTGTAGTCCCAACAACAACTCCAAGAGAGTGATACTTCTTCTCTCTCGCTGATTGCGTCACGTCAATTTCAAGAGGCGCACTCTCCTGTTAAAACTTTAATTCATATCATATTGATAATTTAAGATGATCAATTTAATAGTTTTGAACCAGGATCTTCAGTATTTTGATGAAGAAGCTTGTGAAAAGTGTGTGTTTGTCTACAACTCCTATTTCAATGTGTCAGATACATATTTTAATCAACATTTAGGTAAATATAACAGATATATTAGATATATAGTATATTATATTATATTAATATAATATATATTAGATATATTATAAATATAGATCGGACTCTGTGTCAGCAGATACCCAATGTTGATGACTCAGATGGGGATCAGGGCCAATAAAACTCGATCGGGACATCTCTAATTCGTAGCGGCATAAATCAATGGCCATCATTGGACTGTTGTGACTAGTGACTAGTAAACATACACCAGTGATCAATGAAAGAGTCAGAAAATGTCTCATAGTGGTCAGGCTACAGCAAGTGAGGCAAGAATACATACCGTCAATGCAGCCAAGCATTGAACTCCACAGATTATTCCACACAGGACACAATCATATAGACTACGGTTACTACTACAGTTTTGAAGCCTCGAGTTTGGCATTTTGGCCGTACAACCGAACGCTGAATAAGACACTTTTAGACGACTGAGTGTTACAATTAACCTTCATGAACTGAAAACACACTGTGAAAGGGTTAAAGTTCTAAGACGAAAACACAGACAACTCCCAGACCGGACAACGCCGTGGTAGCAACCTGTCAATCACAAGGTAGCCACGCTCTAAAGCATCCCCTGCTTTATGGTCTATTTGACTCTAAATGGGACCATAATTTACTAAATGAACATCATGCTGTATTGAAGAAGACTTGAATCTAGCGATTGAGACCATAAACTCGTGTTTACGATGTTTACTGAGGTAATAAATCAAGTGAGAAGTAGGGTCGTTTTCTCATAGATTTCTATACAATCAGACTTCTTTTTGCAACCAGAGGAGTCGCCTCCTGCTGGCTATTAGAAAGAATGCAAGTTTAAGGCACTTCTGCATTGGCTTCACTTTATTCTTCTGTGATGAGCATCAAATAATAGACATAGCTCTTTTTTGGACTGAGAAGAAAACATGAATGCAGATATGCCCACAAATATATGTACTGTTATCTTGTTGTTTCCAATCAGGTCTGACCACAGTGCTTCCCTGGCACCACTCACCCCTATGCCAAAAAAACAACATTTAGTGATATAATTCAGTTTGCCTCAGCAACATTTCTGCTCTTATTCTCCTCTCAAAGATTTTTTTTTTTTTCAGATATGAGTGAGGAAAGACAGGAAAGATAAGGACAGACAACAGTTGTTGATCTATTCCAAACTTATGACTCTGCACCTTAAACAGCAGAGCTAGTAGAATGCTCCCTGCACTTTCTTTTCAGATTCCCTAACTGCATTACTGTCCAGTCTATCCAGAGTTATGATGATACGAACTCTGTTGGCACTGTAGTGGATGACCTTTGTGCGGAGGGGAGGAGCGGGGGAAGAGAGATGCCATGCTGCCGAGTTTGATTTACATCGAATGGAGCTAATTAACTTCCCCAGAACATTAAGACCTGCCCGTGCCTCCTCTTTTCCCCTCTCCGTCTCTTTGACTTGCTTCCTCACTCTTTTCTGGGTGCATAGCAACAATTATCTGGAGGAAGACAGACAGATTCAGAGAGAGATATACACAGAGAACAGAGTTGATGATTGGAGGTGAGAGCGAGGGAGAAAAGCCACTCAGACAGAAGCAGTGAAGCAGGGATGGGTTCATTTTTGCTACCTTATTGCTGCATCAAATGTGCCTTAAGCTGTCATCCTGAAATCCTGTAGATAACAATACAATAACACTGATAGTCTACGTTGCTTTTCATCAATTTCTTGTTTATAATAACAATGATACAAATACATGAGACTTCTTGCTGATTTATACTTGAAAATCAAATTATAACTACAGGGAGCAAAGCAGGAGTAAATTTGTTTTGGCAACTTACATGGCCTTTTTATGAACTGAATAAATTGTGCTTGCATATTTTTTAGACTACAGTGAAGCCAAAGGAACTCTTTACAAAGCAGCCAGTTGAGATAGAGAGTTGATCTGAATCAAAAGGCCATTAATGAAATCTTGAACATAACAGCTTGATTGATTTTTGAACAGTAAAATAAGGTAGCGAACATTAACAGCATAAAAATCAGCGGATGGCTAAGTTAACGTTAAGTGAGCACTAAAACTGGCTTTCACACATCAAATTATATCTGCTGAGGGGTAAAATACTGTAGCATTAATATTCATTTCATTTGGCCTGCAGTGGCAGTCAGCTCAGTAACCTCATTTTTCATTTTGATCAGTGACAATGACTAAAATGTCCACACAGCCATTAGGGCTGGGATGATACACCTATCTCCTGATTCAATACTATCACAATACTACGGTGCTGATTCGATTTGTATTGTGATTTTTAAGTATTGCGATTGGATAATACGATTTTTTTTTACTTTTTTAACACTAAGACCATGAGAAAGTTGAATCATACACTTGTAGGGACTTCTACAGGAAAATCCCTAAATTAATACAGATTGACCTTCAAGCAGTCTTGCTCACTCCCCACAGTGACTTAATACAACCAGAAATGAACAAAGGGAAACAGTACAGCAACATCCAGAACCAGTGTGCCCATTGTCTGCCTGAGAAAGATATAAATGTCTCCCGTTTTATCTCCGTCAGACTCTCAGCTCAGCTCAGTGTTCACACACCTGTAGTAACTATTTCCAAAACCTTACATTACTTTAGCACAGATGTTATTACTGCCTAATCAGAGTTACAAGTCGAACTTAAGTCAGCCTTTAGTTGCCAAAACCAAACTCTTAGTTAACCTTGGTACACAACAAACGGAGAAACGACTAGATCAATTCGTGCTATGTCCAACGTAATCCAATCTTTGTACCATTTGATGTTCTAAATGCCCTTCTGTGGACCAAAGTTGCCATTCCCGCTATAACAGAACAAGGATTTTCTAATTCCATCAGATTTAGCATATTGTTCTATATTGAAAATCAATTGAAATAGTATGATTTACTTAGAATATTCGATTTTTGAGATGAAAAATTCAAGAATATCTAAGGATAGTGCATGAGGGATATTAAAGAGGGCATATTTTGCTGACAATATACAGCTGACACAAATGATCCTGTGTTATTGTAAAAAAATTAAAATTAAAATAATAATAATAACGCACTACATCACCACATTTTCATCTCCACAGTTTGCCAGGTTCTTCGACGCAATGTAAACCAGTGAAACGTACTGCTAAAAGCCTACTGCACGGCCTCGTAAACCCCTTAGCAAACCACACAGCTCTGCGGTCAGGACAAACAATCTGTTTTAGGTTGAAAGAATATTAATACAGAAAAAAGAGATTACACTCCATTATCATCTGAGCTCTCTCTGCAGACTCCACATTTTGGACTATAGCTCTTTTCCTTTGTGTCTTTCAGACAAATGCTCATTCTCTAAGTTTCACACACCTAACAGAGTGAATATAAAAAAAAAAACCTGTCTATCCTCTGTTGCCACCGACTCCACATCAATATGTGCACACAGAAATATTGCAGGAGGAACAGAAAGCAATTGAGAGTTGAAAACTGAGCTTCTGTACAAGGCATAATGTTGCTAATTCCACTATGGGATCAAATTCATAAAAGTTTTTTTTAAACCCACTCAACAAGTACCTCTCACGATAGAATATGTAATATCATATCAGTGCCGCCAAGCATGAGTGCAAGTGCGGCACAACCCCAATAAAATCTACACCTTAAGGCACAACCAGAGTGGGAGAGTGCAGGGGAGACGGAAGGGGAGAATGAGAGATCTCTCATGCCTACGGGATTATATCCTGCGTGCCTAGTTTGTGACACACATTTACATATTAATTCTCTACGCAACAAATATTACCAGCAGCAGATAACATTAGCTTGGAATTCTTGATTGAACAATACGCAAACAAGCCCCCCCTGAAAGATATACAGATGGGTTAAAATTGCATCTATTATTAGAGTGTACCTCCATCTTCCCCCTCCATTTTACATCTTCCCCAATGAAAAAAAAAAAAAAACGGGGGAAGACGCCAAATATGACACCGACACAGCTTCGTGGGAAAGAACAGAGCATGCGGAGCATGTTAACGGTGATAGGATTATATGCATACAAATGCATGCGAGTACAGCATACGCTGAACTTGCATTGCATTAATATGAATGAGCTGCACCCATGTAAGGCTGAAATCCCCCCCAAAATGCTGGTGGAAGGAAATTGACATCACCTGTTATTTAACCAACAGCCTATACTGGTCCCATTTCACTCATCATCAGCCTCCTTTTTTCTTCCCCCATAGCTAAATATGTGACCAAGCAAACAGCCTGTGCCATATGTGCTTGACTGGTTAGCCTGCACACACACACACACACACACACACACACACACACACACACACACACCAGCTGAGGCCGCGGGACCAACTGTGTAATTATACGTGTGTAATTGCATCCTCGCTAATCTTGCACAATAGATGCAGTGAGAGAGAGAGAACCCTAGGGAGATAGAAAAAAAGGGCAGGTAGATGAGGGGGGGGGAAGACGGCATGTAAGCAACACCGTCACCTCCCCTGTTCTCCTGAGACGAGCCAGCCATACCTTGCGCCTGCGGTCCCTGGACCGATTCCTCTTTTTGATCTTCTCCTCCTCCTTCTCCCGCTGCTCCTGGGCGGCGGCCTCAGCGAGGTCCTTGGTCTTACGGAGTTGCTTGGCGGCTTGCGCCATGGTGCCGTTGCTACTGCTGCTGCTGCTGCTGCTGCTGCTTCTGCTGTTCTAGTCGGCGTCGCTCCAGCCCTCCTCCCGTTTGCGCTGCCACCAAGTCGTCCCCGTTCCCTCTCCCTCTGTCCCCCAGAGCCCCGTCGCTTACTACCTCTTCTCTGGTGGCCACCACGACATGTGTGCGTGCGAGGCGAGCAGTGGAGACGTCCGTGTCCAGATATTTTACGCGTGTGTGTGTGCGTGTGGATGATATTGATGCTACGGCAGCCACAGGGTAGCCTCCAGCAGCCACGAAAGAAGGATGCTACGGCTAGTGGTGCTGATGCTGCTGCTGCCTGTGTCGCGGCTTGCTACTCATCCAGTCTGCTTGCACTGCGCTGAATTGCCTCCCCTCCCCCCCTTCTTTCTTTCCTACCTTCCTCCCTTCTCTCCTCTCTCTCCTCCCTTTTTCTGCTTCCACAGACCAGTCACGCAGTCCTGTGCCGAGCACGGTGGGGATCCTGCTGCAGAGCTCCCCCCTTTTAATCTGTCAAATGTCGTCCTCCTCTTCCCGCCGCTCTGCCTCTTTCTCCGGTTGTCTCCTTCGCTTAAGGCTTTTCTTTCCCAGTAGCTGCCGTCGCGTCTTGCGTAAGTGGGGTACAAAAGATGGGGGAGCCGAAGCTGAGGAATGCCTTCAAATTATTATTATTTCTCGCACATCTTCTCTCTCTCTCTCTGACCGCGGCTTTTCCATGGCACCTCCCACCTGGAAACAGATGGAGAGAAAGAACAGCAGTGAGAGAGATGGAAGCTCGTAAAACAGAAAAGGACATTATCTTTTAATCTAATGCACAGTGTCCGATCGCTTGTTGTTCTCCTTCTGCGGCATGATTCTTTGTACAGCCTGGTCACTTTTTTTTTGACTATCAAAGGTTGATGTTAAGGTGGAGAGGAAACACGGTGCCACACATTAACATCCACACCAGCCTACTTCCCTCATGTTTTAGTGTCAGAAGGAGAGAGGAGGAAAAACATCAACAACATGAATGCTTCATAAAAACTGCATGTCCTCTCCCTCTCCCTCCGCTTTCATTCCACCACTTTCCCTCTTTCCATCAAACCGGGAGGTCATGCATGGCCGTTTGATGTTGCAATTCAGTCGCAGATGAGTAAACAACAGCATGAACAGGCAATGTGATAAAGTTGATAAAGGCACATTGTGACTGGTCTATTTTTTGATGTCCATGAAACCAATTTCTGTAAAAAACTATAGCTTTTATTAATAATTCCAATTAATCTCTGATTAATGAATCTCTGAATCTCTTTGCTGTCTAACACAAAAGACCACTGCGAAACTAAATCTATTGCTTAATAAAATGTTATTTATCTATAACTTTTCTGCATGTTAGGGCTGGGTAATATGACGATATATATCGTGTAAACGATATAAAAATTATGTTAGGGCTGGGCAACATTACATATGATATATATCGTCTAAACAATATAAAAATGTCTATCGTATATATTTTTCTATATAATTTCTATCACGATATAGGCTAGGCCGACATTTTTTTCTTCTTTTTTCTCTATAATTTCACTTTTATGTTCATTTTGCACTCAAGTTCTTAAAATGAGAAAATACTCAGTACTTCTCATTTTTCAAGTATTTAATTCACAAGTACAAAATAGGCTTTACCAAGTGGTTATTTCATGTAGACTATTTATTTATTGAATTACCAGAAAACATGCTATATTGTGATGTATATCGTTATCAAGATATGAAATAACCTATATTGGGATAGAAGATTTTGGCCATATCGTCCAGCCCTACTGCATGTCACAGTACTTACTCCTATGAAGACTATATGATGTTGTCCTGATAGTTTCAGTTTAAATGTATTCAATTTGAATGGTATAATGTTTCAATTAGGGCTGTCAAAGTTAACGCGATAATAACGCATTAATGCAAATTTGTTTAAACCCCACTAATTTCCTAACCCATACTAACCCATTAGCACAACTTGCGATTTCTATAGCGGGCTCAGTTTTAAAGCTAGAGTGAAGATACTGGCATCAAATTAAACTAGAAAACCTGAGGAATCAATTGGTACCAACAATGTCATTCATATGAGAAGGAGGCTAAATAACGCTCTATACTTGCGCTACATTTTGGTTATGAAAAACTGGCATGGCCATTTTCAAAGGGGTCCCTTAACTTCTGACCTAAATATATGTGAATGCAAATGGGTTCTAGGGGTACCCACGAGTCTCCCCTTTACAGACATGCCCACTTTATGATAACCACATGCAGTTTGGGGCAAGTCATAGTCAAGTCAGTACACTGACACACTAACAGCTGTTGTTGCCTGTTGGGCTTGAGTTTGCCATGTTATGATTTGAGCATATTTTTTATTCTAAATGCAGTACCTGTGAGGGATTCTGGACATTATCATTTCCAATAATAAATATATACATACAGCATATTAGTCCACTCCCATGTTGATAAGAGTATTAAATACCTGACAAATCTCCCTTTAAGGTACACTTTGAACAGATAAAAGAAATGTGAAATTAATTTGCGATTAATCGTGATTAACTATGGACAATCATGCGATTCAATATGTTAATCGATTGACAGCCCTAATTTCAATGTGAGCAAAAATGTGACTGAAAAATTAACTACAGGCAATCAGTATGACAATAGTGCATGACTCATCTCTTTGTTGTCATCTTAACGTTTACATTTTTATTACAGTCATATGATGTATTTGCTCTCTGCAGCCCACTTCTACACATCATTGAGATGATGCACTGACATCAAACTCCCTTTCTCTCTCTCTCTCTCTACCTCATTTATTCCCCCCTCTCATCCCTGCAACATAATCTTTCTGCAGAATGATGTTGCAATGTAACATGCAGCAAAGCCTTCAACAAAGACACCATGTGACAGGACTAGGAATGTATACATTTTATATTCATAGATGCCATCCGCTAACAGATTAACACCTGACCCATTCCATCATTTTAAGCCAAAAGGCATGACGTGAAAATCAATACTGTGGCGGTATGTGAATATTCAAATTTGGATATTCGCTCAGTATATCCCAAGTATCTCTGAGGACATTTTTCCTTCACCAAATAATGTAACCATAACGTTTAGTGTTTATGTGCTTCTGTACAATTGTGCTACCAGTTGAGTGACAGCTTTGTATTTTCTCGTGCCAGATGCTACTGGATCTATAAAGCTGGAGGTTAAGTGCAACAAAATAATGCCATAGCCCCGACACTTTAGATTTGCCTGAGCTGAAAGGTCGGGTGGAATAGCTGTCAGTGTGAGCAGACTGATTATTCCAAATTCCACGTAGAAATTACCCTCAAGGAGATGCACGTGTGCATTCAAGGTTATGTGCACATCATAAAGACTAAATAGGCGAAGGGTTCCCGTGCACAAGATTGATGCTCCCATAACGGTTTATTCAGTAATGTGTCAAATGGTCTTTGGCAGGCACATTTTTCTATATGACTGGTCATTTAAAGGACCGGTCCAGTGTATGGATGTCTTTGTGCTTCTATTGCCATTAAAGTGGCAGTATGCAACAATTTTTTTGGCATAATTTGGCAAAAATTCCATAATAACCTTTCAGCATATTGTAATTCAAGTGTTCTGAGAGATAACTAGACCTCTGCTCCTCATCATGTCTCTGTTTCCAGGCTTTAGAAAAATCTAGCCCGTGACGGCAGATTTGGACTAATCACAGGTCAATTTCAGAGAGAGAGAGAGAGCGTTCCTATTGGCTGTGCTCCGGTCATATGACCAGAATTTGGCTTCCTTCAATAGATTTTACATTTGGGGGCTGGGTCACAAACTTTCTCATTTTACAGCTAAACAGTACACTACAAGATGATTCTGAGAACATTTGAGGCGAGAAATAGGCATTACAGTAACAAAATATCGATTCATATTTGATCAGCGCTGCCTAGTTTGACCGTTTGGTCGGAGTTCGCGAGTGATTGACAGCCGGCTCTCATAGACTGCAGCTGGGCAGCGGACCTTGTTTTCCTCCGGTAAGTGAAATCCTTCAGATGCCGTTAGGAGCACCGGAGGACACAGTAGGACACAGAGGAACATGGTTTTTTTCAGGTCACCTGTTTCATGTACTACTGTCACGATATAGCGGCCGTTTTCTAAAAAAAACTTTTTTAAATCATATTTGTGCCAATATCGCATACTGCAGCTTTAACTGGCTAATTGCAAGAAGAGAGGTCATGTATCCCATTGTTATGAAAATAAGACATTTAACCAACATAACCGAAACCAACCAGTGATGGTGAAATAATTTAAAGGTACTATATGTAACAATGTACATGTATTAATTGATTTGTATTGCCAGTGTGTGAACAGATTGTGATGTAACTTAAAAACGGAGACCTTCCCTGACTTTCTCGGTTACCTATAACAGCCTGTAGACTGATTTCTACGTGAAGGACTCGGGACGGTTTTGCTTCGTAATGTTAGCTGATGAAGTAATTTGCAAATGGCAAGCTAGTTAGTATCATGGAGATTGGAGTTTACAGATAGAAACGGTGATACATGATTGTAATGTTATGTCATGTCACTGTTTTTGCCGATGCCCAGGATGATCGCTCGCGCCTACGCATGTGCGTGAGCAACAGGATGCTTGGTATTTTTGCTATTTCCTAGGTAACGTTAGCCAGCTTGTTAACTCGCTAAACATTAAGATAACACAAGCTAAAGTTTTTGAGCTAACGTTTTATAACTAGCTAACTTAGGTAGCTAACCTTACTGCTTACCATAATATCCGTGCATACTAATGAACGTGTCATTATGTAGCTAATGTATAATTTTAGGTTCACTTTGAGGCCAAATAATCTGTGTTCCTCAACACAAACCCATAGATGTCAAACCTGTGAAGGTGTGGTCGACTCAGCCTGTACTCTGTGAGACTCAACTATGAGAATAGTCATGCTGCCTCTGCAACTGCATCACAGACCAGTACTGTAAGCCAGAACTTTTATAATGGATGGATGCACATAATGGGCTGATAAACAGATAACTTTAAGCCATAAATCTAATGGCACTATAATCTGCTGACAGTAGCCTAGAGGGGATTTTAGTGGTGACGTCACTCACATACAGTAAAAAAACAGAATGAGTTGGAGCAGATGGTGCTTGGAGCTATCATTGATGAAAACAATGACGATACTGGTTCTGGGTCAGATCTGATTCCACCTGCTCCTCAGCCAAACTGTGGCCTGCTAAATATGGAACATGATGAAGCAGCAAGAATGTAAATTTTCTGTTACCTGAAGAAGACTGACATCATTATGCAAAACGATTTGCAGGGGTTGTGTAGTGAAATAAGAAATTCCATCGTGATCTTTGTATCTGGAAATATCTGTAGGCCTTAATGGTTTACTTTAGGTCTTGAATAGGACTTAATTATGATTAGACTCATATTGGAATTGACCTAGATGTGATTATCTTAACACTATAACCACATCAGTACTGTAAGAAAGAGCAACACACTGACTGCTGGGAACTAGAAGATTTGTCAATCTGTTTTTGTTTTTTAAAAAGGTCTGCTGTGTCAGCCACTCTAATATCTTCGGGCAGGGCGTTACATATTTTATAAGCACAATAGATAAAGGCACTTCCAATTTTCTCCTGAGTGCTTTTTGGGAATATTTAGCTTGCTGCAGAGGATGCCCAAGGATGTTGCATGACCATGACTAAACAATTTAGCACTTAGAAATATTAAATCTAAACGAAACAGGGCAGCGATGCAGTGGCTGCTGCTAGGGGTGAAATATGTGTAATCTCGCCGTTTATTTTTAGATGCAACAGTGAAGTCATGGTTCATCAGTCGACATACGGTATAGCGTGAAAGTGTAATATTTATTGCCAGGATGTCACGCTCTACATTCCTGAGTAGATTAAACTGGTGATTCATGATTCTACAGTGCTGAGATGTAGAAGTACATCACTGCTATTTAAAGCCTGCATGCACTGCAACATCTTTCATCGTCTCATGTCCACTGTGTTATAGCACCATCTGGTGGTAGCTGGTGGTTATTACTACTAATGGACTTTTTTTTTTTTATTTTATATTATTGTAAAAATCAGCATTTACAATGTGTGATAATATGACATAACAAAGCATCAAACTGATGTATGGTACCAAGGCAGGCATTTCTCCATTCTTATTAGCCGTTTACATCAGGACATTATGGTAATTATAATAAACTCTAAGCGATAATACAATACAATTTAAGAAAGAAAATAATATAAATTATATAACTAATAACTTAACAGAGAAGGTATGCAATAAATCACATTTCTTAAAAAAAAAAAGACCTGTAGTATATTAAGTTTTTTAGCACATTTCTTATTGTTTATAATTTGGAGAGACACATAGTATTTTCTAAATTCAAATCCGAAGGGTTCAAATGATGGACGAGACCTCGAGAAATTGGCTTTAAGGATGTGAAATCTCCCCAATAAAATTAATAAATTGACAGTCTGTTGAATTATCTGGTTTTTGTTTACATAGTATAATATTATATCCTTTGCTTGCAGGTGAATTGAATGATTGGTTACTACTTATGGACATTTTCTCTTTAGCTCACTTTCTACAGCACAGTATTGCTTTTTGAAAAGTTTGATTTAATTAATGTAATTGTGGAATTGTTGGAGGAGTTTCCCCTGCCTGTTTTTCTAGAAAAACATCTTTGAGTTTTTACATTTAAAAAAAAAAAAAAAAAAAATGAAATTATATTTGATGTCACAAATACACTGATTCACATGTTTTTTATGCGATGATAAAAAACATGCCTTTGTGCATGCATATATTTAAAGTGTTAATGGCAGATTTCTTGTTTCAGGGCTACTTTAATTGTTATCATTATGATGATTATTTACAATTACTTATCGATTTAAATTCTCTGCATCAACAAACGTTTTGGTGTGATTGTATCTAAACAGAAAATGTGAAATATGTATTGGTGATTTCATTCTGCATGATTCCAACATGCTCTAGTTTATTCATCATCATTTTGGGCTTTTAATATTTATCTTTCATGTGGTCAGATTTAGCTCTTTGTATATGCACTTCGTTGTTATAATTGTTGTTGCACAAATATTAATATATCTATGGATATGTTCTTTGAATGTCCCTGAAATGCCCTATGCGTTTTGCAGTGTCTTTCTAGCTGTGTCACATGCCATCTGGCCTAAGTCCAAAGCGGACTCGGTATCCACTGGTCTTTGCCCTTGATGATGACTTGCACTTCCCTCAGCAAAAAAAAAAATATTCTGGGACTCAGCCAGTGCTGCTGTGTCCAACCTAAAGCCTATAGCCATCTCTGAAATAAGAAGAGAGGTTGTGAGTGCTGTAACAAAGGACACGTCTTTCTCTTCACCTTCATGTGATGTTTATCCTACACATTGTTCTCAGAATAGGCACCATCATGCTTCAACTACATGTTCCAGCATGTCAAATTTATTTATTAATTCTTTAAGTGTGTTTGCTAAAGTTATGGATATATTTTATATAACTTTTTGGACCTAAATAAAATAAAAAATACAATAAATACAGTCCCACTTTGACTTAAAAATAAATAGACTTTCATTGCAATTATATATTGACCTTTATATGATATAAATACCAACTTTACATTTCCTGAGGTAATATTACATAAGAGGGAGTTTCTCTGCTTCCTTTTTCTACTTCTACAATTACCATAGCAACTAATGCCACCACTACTGTACTATTACTATCACTGCTGTACTGGCACACACTGTACTCAACACACTTACACACTTGAAACTGTAGGTGTCAGCAAAGTTTCAACATATGAATCTACCACACAGGACATTATGGAGAAAGCATTTAGTAGGTATAGGAGCACACTCTGAAATATCTGCTACAAAATTGCTTTTTTAAATCTTGTTCTCATTTATTTTCCGCATTTTATGTACTGTGGGGGGGGTGTTTCCTTGTGTCACTCACTTAAAACTGCAATGTAGCTATGCAGAAATATTGTGACATTTGTATAACACAGTGGCTCCCAACCTTTATCTCTTGTGACCCCTGAAAATAAAGCTATGTCATCTTGCGCCCCCTCGTCATATGTTACAAATTTCGCTCTGAGGTGGTCTCTTAACCCGAAGAGTGATTTTTCCTTCTCAGATTTTTTAATTTTGTAAAATTACCCTGTAACTCATGAGTAAAATCATTGATTATTTCTTCTGCTTCCCAAATCTGTTTTTCTCATGACCCTCAGATTTATCTTGCGACCCCATGACGGGTTCTGACCCCCATGTTGGGAACCACTGCTCTAGGTTACGGCCGGGTCAGCCAAACTCTCCTCCAGTTTTATCTGAATAAGTTGCAGTCAGGTACAATTTTCCAATAATTTGTAAGGAAAAAAAAGGAGCATCTAAAAAATTACCTGTTTGGAGCCCCCTAAGATTACTCTTGTGACCTCCCTGGGGGGTCCCAACCCCCATGTTGGGAACACTGGATATAACATACCATCTAATTAAGCAACCTCAGCGTAACAATAAGCCATGGTATAACTCTTTAGAGAACTGTAGCTATACTGTACTGCTGGTTCTCTTAAGCAATGCTCTGTAGAAATAATACATCGCCATGTAAGGGCACCTATGCGGATACACAGTAAAACAAAAAAGGCAATTTGAGTTAGCTCAGCACTTCAGCTTCTGCAGCAGTGGACAAAGGGTAGGTGTGTTTTTCATTCTGAGAAATGTTTACTATCATGGCGTGGGCAAAAAGAAAGTACGGACAAATATAAAAACAAGAGAATAAAAAACTTCTTTTAGTTTATGTCAATATTATGTTGAAATGGAGGGGGCGACATATGTAAACCCATTGTGTTAACATACAATGCTATCAGCAGTCTTCTTGAAACATCTGATACTGTTGCATTTTCAAATACTCATAGCAGCAGTGACAGATTTTTGTTTTTTTCACATGACTGAAAAGTACTTTTCATTTAGATTTAAGAGTGCTTAAATGTGCTTCTTATCTTAATGTTAAACCAAAAGTTTCCTGGCTGTGGCTTCATATTAAAAGGTGCTAAATGCAAGATTGGGAGCATTTCTATCGCCTCTGCGTGGCTCTCAACATGGCGACGGCTGAGCTAGCGGCTAGCAGCTAACGGTGCTTTACATAGCAAATAGTTGTTTGCTGCTATATTAATGCTCTGGATATCGTACAGAGCTCCTTTAAGCATACAGACATAAGAGTGACATTGATCTTCTCATCTAACTCTAATCTCAGAAAGCAAAACAAAACTTCAAGCTATTCCTTTAAAGTCTAAAATAGTTGCTAAAAACCTTCGCAACGTATTCTTGGGATGACTCCTGCATGTTTGAATGGATTAAAATTAGATTGGGGGGAATTGATTTAATGCTGCCACAAAGAAAAATGGCTTCAGAGAATGACTCAGAATCTCTATATCCTTTTTACATCTCACACTGTGCATGACCGCTCCTCCATTAGCAACCATTGATCACTGGAGCTGGGCACGCTAGACCCACTCTGTGAGAATCAAAGTGCTCGGGGGTGAAAAGCTGTTGGCGGACACCCAAAAATTATCTCAGAGTCACCCCTGTGGAAGCCAAGACGCCACAATACTGCAGACCGGCTTCCTGTCAAGGAGGAGAATAATGCAAACTTTCTCCCTTTCCATCCGAAATGCTGATGAGGAGACTAGCCCGCACTGTAATTCTGCATCGCTTATAATACAGTCTCCTTTTTCATTGTCAAAGCCCTTTCCGTAAGCAGCTGATGATGGTGCAGCTTGCATATGTATCAGCTTTTAAACACACTTCTCTTAACATCTCCCAGCAGCATCCGAGTTTCTGTTAGCTTGTGGGGAAAAAAATATGACAAAGGTGTTGATTAACTCTTAAAAGTCAAAATTGAATTCAGCACCAGGTTTACTTTGTGTCTTTCCACCCCGGAGCTGCACCCTTGCCTCCCTCGCCCTGCCGGGAAACTCTGCGACCTCTGAGGCTCGCATTACCTGGCACGGCCTGAGAGAGCAGCTCAAGAGCACTTGAGGACAAGACTCGCACTGCTCCCGATCAATGCCCATCGACTGGGCGCTCTTTTCTACAAGAGTTACATTACGGCAAATGTGTTTGCTTTGCAGCGGTTCTGCACACTGCAACGGCAAATACCTTGTTCCATAGATTAGGAGGTGCAGCTGAGATGTAGAGGTCTGTTCCTCCTCCTGTAATGGCCACCCCTGAGTATGACAAAGCAAGTGCGTTTCTTTATTGCAGCTGTAATGGCTTGGGTTTATGTCATTCTGCGGCATGATGCGACATGACATAATGTGATGGGAAGGGACAGGGCGTGATGGAATGTGATGGGATATAATGGGATAAGATGGATATGACGGGATGGGACATGTGGTATGTCATGATCTAACAGGAGGTCACATGACGCGACCCCATCACCATATCCACTAAAAAGAAATGGGGCCCCTAAATCTATAAGTGTAGCAATGTATATTCAGTGCGGTTTGATGTGATATGCTTAGAAAAGCACAACCCATGAAACAGTTACACTTTATGTAACTATACTAACTTGGTATTGTTACTGCCACCACCTGTTGATCAGTTGAAGAGGTTGAAACTGTATAGACAAAGATGGACGACATGAAAGCTCCCCAAAAGTGAAGCCAAAACATCTCAATCGCCCCCTGGTGGCTGGTTGCAGTATAGGTCATAAATCCCGCCCCCTACGTGTTAGCGGATGGGACATGGGCCAAACTAAAAAGTCAAAGTACACGTCAAATAATTTTTCCCCAAGATGGTTTCTGTCATTTTAGGTAGTTCTTATCACCCTGGTGTTTGTTAAAGTGTTCCTTTTTCTGATAAGTTTGGTTTTAATTAGTTATTTGATGCTATAAAAAGACGTCATGATTGGGATATTTCGGCTTCACTTTGTACAGTGGGAGGAAGTGGAGATGTGTCGTTTTCAACTTTCAACTGAATCTTATGGTCTTCAATCAATAGATACAACTGTGAGATGAGGATGAAAACGCAAATACATATTCTACCTGAGGTCAGGGTTAGAGTGCTATACTCTAATCGTTGAAATATAGCCTCAACTCTATGTTCTGTTCTCTCCTTTCTACCATCTGTCACATGTGCGAGGCGAAAAGTAATGCGATCTTCTCTATGAGACTGAGATTAAGGCCTTCTGTCTTTTGAAGGAATATCTCTTCCTTATCTATCATTAGATCCAGTAACATCTCCCGAACTATCCCTCACTCTCTGTGATGGCCTCATCCTTCTCAGAAGATGCAATCTAAGCCTCGAGTCTCGTCACTTTTCAATTACTCCCGAAGGCCCGGCACCGACTTACATAACGCTGTTTTGCCACATTAACACTTCTTCTGGGATAGCAGCACTTAATACATGCACTCTAACAGTGTGTCATTAAAGTTATTAAAGTCATTAAAGTCCCAGAGAAAAAAAAAAACTTTCAACAAATTAAACACATTTAGATGATCTGTACGAGTCTGTTTGGGGGTCATTAGGTTTTCCTAACAGAGGAGGGGAGGGAGGAAGAGGTAATAAAGTTAGATTTGTGTCTGCTGCAGTGTTTCTTTAAAAGATAAACTACAACCGATTTATTGACTGAACATTTGTAGATAATGCATTCTTTTTGTTTTCTGTTTTTAGGGCAGTGCAGTTATGAGCTGGTGAGTGGCTCAAGCAAACTCACTTCTCTGTCCCCTTTGCCCCGTCTCTGCCTCACTGCAGAGACACAGAGGCGAAGAGGCAGAGAGACAGAGGGACGCAAGGGTGTTCACAACGGGAGAGGGAGGGGGGCAGAGTTTTTTGGAAACGGGGAAGCGAGCTGCACTGCAGCAACTGGGCGTTGGCTCAGCCCACGGAGGGAGGCGGAAAACGGCAGAGGAGAGAGGGAAACAGAATAAGGGTCGCAGGCGAAGTCTATTAGAAGTGTTGTGAGGAGGATTAGATATAAATAAACACATAATGTCACAATGAAAGGAAGCAGGAAATCGACAAAATATACTCCAACGTATGTGATGGAATGACTTGAGTAAAGGTTAGGGTTGGCACTATGGTTTAGAGTTAGCGTTACATTCAATGGTGTAAAGTAATTAAGTATATTTAGACACTAGATTTAAGTACACATTTGAACGCTAAAGTTTATTTGCAAATTTGGATTTTCCATGCAAAACATAAACATTAAATATGCTACATATATTATAGATAAAACTATGCAACAGTAATTATGACTATGATCTAACACTGTGAAAGCAAGTAGAGTACATTACTTTTGAAAGCTTTAAGTAAATTTAGCTGATAATATGTATGCAGTTTACTTGTGTAATCAAGTAATTTGTACTTTTAATTAAATGTAAAGGATCTAAAGTATTTCCCCCACCATTGGTTAGCTCTGGGTGTATGTAATATGTAAATTAGTTTAGGCTTACATTTAGCTGAGATTTGTTAAAACTCACTACTTTTATTTCAAATTCTACCTCAAAGTTTCCAAAGACAATAAAAAAGATCAGGCTGTGGGGAAACAAGTACATAAAATGATACAGAAAATACATTTATTTTATGTAATTGTGTCACAAAAAAAAATGATGCTGGTGTTATGGTTTGGATTTATTAAACAAATCTGACTGTGAAATAATTTTTTCTAACAAATATTTGTGCATTAAAGTGATCAGAAGGATCCATATTTGCTGGATTTTTTTCACTTCCTTGTTTTAACTGCTGTCTGCTGCTTTCTTTCTTCTTTCGTTTGTGGGGTCATTCAGTTCACATGTCAGTTTCATTCCTGGGATATTTAGTTTGGCCTCTACGTCCATATCATTACTAGTGCTTTACTAATGTTGCAAACATCTAAAATATCCTTTCATACTTTGGTAGGGACATTGATATAGTGAATGAGTTGGACTCGAATGCATATACTGCTGTGTCACTGTTTCACCAGTGTGTCCTGAATCCCTGCTCTTGTACCGTGCATGCTATAGTGTATTAGCTACAGTTCAAATGAGGACACATCCCGATGCACACTCCAGCTGTCAGGCTGTAATATATAAAGCTTTAATATGCAAGCAGCGCCCTCATCATCCAACCCACCGTAAGGACGGCAATATAATGTTTATTACCGTAAGCATTTTTTTTTAGCCCCTCTTATATCTGTCTCTCTGTCTCTCTCTCTCTCTCTCTCTCTCTCTCCTTTCCTCTGCTGTCCCACTCCTCCTCTCTCTATTTTTGATTCTCTCTCTCTTCCAGTCTCTCAATCTTTCTTTATCCATTTCTCCTCTTTTCTTTCTTCCTCCCTCTCTCTTCCTCTCTCTAGGCCAGGAAAATGTGCTGTGTCTGCAGGGAGGTTATTTGGTGCAGGAGACGGGGAGTAATTGATAACGGTGCTGCTCTCGCTATCAGGAGAGCTGTGTTTGCTTTTCAAAGAAAACGAGACAGAGACAGAAACACGGTATATTGCAAGTGAGACGGATAAGAGGGCGACAAACAGAGAAATACAATGTCAAAGGAAGACATATTTACTGTTCGGACCAGACTCCGTTTCAGTTGTTGCTTATGTCAAGTCAGACAACTCTCACCTACCTGTTGTGTTAACCACTCAATCTGTTATTTTGTGTGTGCAACTATTTACTTGACTCAAACTCTAACTTTTTAAAGGGGACGTATCATGCTCATTTTCAGGTTCAGACTTGTATTTTGGGTTTCTACTAAAACATGTTTACATGCTTCAATGTTCAAAAAACACTTTATCTTTCTCATACGGTCTGTCTGAACATACCTGTATTCACCCTCTGTCTGAAACGCTCCGTTTTAGCGCCTGTCTCTTTAAGACCCCCTTCCAAAAAAGCTCAGTCTGCTCTGATTGGTTTGTGAGAAAAATATGGCCCACCTTTGCAAAGATAGTTCTCAAGCCGTGGCCGATGTATTCTAATGAGCCTGCATGTGACATAGGAAGGGGAGCCAAATCTGAAAGGCTTGTTGAATCACATGTTTTCTGATCTAGGTAGCCCACAAAAAAAAAACTGACTGCCAAATGTACACAAGCACTGAAAAAGTGAGTTTTTCATGATATGTCCCCTTTAAACAATTAAATGTCAACTAATTAATTAAACTAAAGAGTGTTCATTCATTGAGTACTTGGTTTAGACTAAGTAGAGTCATTTATATATATTTGCACTACTGTCAGTATATAGTGACTGTTTTATAAAAAATAACTTTTTTTTAAAGATAGGGTCGACGATGTTGGAAAGCTAATGTAATTTGAATGTAGCATCGCCTCCATGGATGTATTAAGATCGCCTCAGGAGCTCCGTCTAAACCCACCCCTTCCCCTCGGGGCTCCTTCCAAGGCAACGCCCCAAACACACATGCACGAGCACCGCCGCATCGTAACTACTTAACAGACACAGAGCGGAGAGGAGAGGACCTCAACTCAACAACGCTACCTCATGACAAGTAACTGCGGCAGTGCTACTGCAGGGCTGAGTTTTCTCTTCCATTCTCCGGTAAACATGCGGCGGCGACGCACTTTGAGTTCAGGCTGGTGCACGCCAAGGGTAGAGTACAAGCAGGGAGGCAGGGAGGCATCTGATTGGTTCTTTCCAAGCGGACCTCGAGGCAGTGATTGGTAGATGTTTTTACAGGATTACAGCAGCTACAGATGACGGCTCTTTTCCGGTCCTTTTTCAGAGCTCATAAGTAATGGATCGCTGTCGGGGTGTAAAGACCATTTCAACCAATATAACAAATAGTGTATACTGGATAACATCGTCAACCCTGCCTTTAATCATATTGGCTACAATCTGCCTACTCCAGCTTTAATGAAATGTATTATAGGATGTATACTTTTACAAATAAACACCAAAAATATACTTACAGTATAGAAAATATATTACTGTCTCACTGTGTGCATTGCAGTAGAGTTTGTGGTCCTTGATGATGGAACTTATGATGCTGTGTGGACCTGAATCTCATGTCCTTGTAATGCAAAGTAGCACTAATTCAGAGTATACAAATGTATTTGTAGCACTAACATCATCAGTCCTAACAATATGAAAATGATTGCAATAAGACTCAAAATTATTGCTGTCATATCTGTAGTGTTTTTTTTAGTACCTTCAGTGTAATGCAGGACTGAAACAATGTCGACATCACACAGCAGTGATACCAAACACTGGGAATCTGATATGTGGCATTTGATACTACAGTGAAACAAGGCAAAGCAAATTGTTTCCCTTGTATATCTCGTCTTATTATTTCAGAAATAACTCTTGCCTTGGATAACGGTAAAGCTATATTTATCAAACTTGCTGCAAGGTACGTAAGCACAAGCTAAAACAAAAAAAAGATTCACTTCTTATTTTCTGTGTGAACTGTTGTTGATGCAGTCAATTACAATTCTGGGTTTCCAGCACTGATGCCCGACTGCGTCAGACCTGCTTCACCGCTGAATGTGCTTCTTAAATATTGATGAGATGTTCAGGGCTAAACCCAGGCTCACTGTGGCCTCAAGTTAGAAAATATAACACCCACAAAGGTACAGTATAAAGGCAACTACTATAACATACTGAGAGCATAAACGTGTGTACTGCACTGTAGATAAGCACAAGTAGGTATGAACACACGTCACATATGCACAACCACGCCTACACAAACGCATACATACTTGCATTCCTTTCCTGGAGGCTCAGATATATTCAGTCATGACTCGAAATTTCCATATTCCTACGTTTTTGTCTCTCAATTAATTTATTTTAGCTCTCTTTGACTTTGAAGAGCTCATTCAGAGAAAACAACAACATGTTGAAGGGACAAAATAACAAAGCCGCAACAAAGAAGAAAGGGTTTTGGGACTTTCAGACTCTTCCTGCACCGGGGAACATTGCCACACCCCAAAATGCCAAAAAAAACAAACCCATCCCTCTCCCTCTCCAGAGGAAATGAGATATGCTGATGAAGCTGGCAAGACTCTCGTGGCTGAAGAAGAAGAAGCATTTTGGCACTTCTGAGACATCAGAGTGAGTCAGGCAACCCGAGGGGGGGAAAGCCTGTGATATTTCATCTCTGTCTGGTGTTTTAACTGCGCTTGCTTCTCTCTTCCTCGTAGAGTATGTTCTCAAAAAAATGGGTCTCTGTTAGGGTCGTCCAACTCTTTTGCTTCTCTGATATTACAACCCAGTGTTTTCTCTAAGAGTTTAGAGGGCCAACGAGTTCTTTTTGCGTTTGTGAGAACTTCTCGGAATGCCGTTTCTGAGGTGTTTTTAATTGAATTTAGTAGAACTGTAATGAGCAAACCCTCTGGACTCTGTGCAAACAATCTGCTGTCTGAGTGCTCTCAGTTTTTCTGATGGCAGACATGACTGCTATCCAGTTAATTTCAAGCCACTTGCTGCACTGCTGTGAGCCAAAAATGAAACAAGTCAATAAATGGATGGTGGGAAGTAAATAACTAAATGGATCAGAAGTGGATTGAAAAACTTGTAGGCATGCTGCGTAATAAAAAATGCAAGTTTAATTGAATTCTATTAAAACATTTTTTTTCCCCAGGTAGTTCCAGTTGTCTCATAAACCTGATGGAGGACTGTAAAAGTGTATAAGCTAGGTAATTTTTTTCCGCTGTGCAGCAGTTTTTTTTCACAGCCTGTGTCAGTTTCATGAAATATGCAGAGTAAAGCTCAGTCATTGCCGCTCACCAGCTGGAGGGTTGCGTGACTTTGAGCTTTGTGACCCAAACCAAAGAGACGGCTTACTCAACCGTGATACTATTCTTACTCTGTTCAGCCTGACTGCCTTACAGCACAGTTTGTAGACTGAAAGGGGAGGTTAGTGGATTCTAGAGAGAAAAAAGCAACACAGTCATGCTTTGAATTTCTTCCAATGAACGTGTGTGGACGCAGACATTTCATGAGGGAATCATCCCTAATGTAATGTGCCAAACGATGCCCATTAACCTACTGTGCATTACTACGATGGACATGTGGTTAGGCTTTTACGATGCGTCATACTAAGAGATAGTACGAGAATATCCATACGATATTTTCTGCCTCTGGATCTGCCAAAGATTTAATGGCCACACTGTATATTGAATGTTTCTGTGCCTATAAGTAATTAAAAAGACATTGACCCTAAACCTCATCTGGCAGGAGGCCGAGGTCCCTCAGGACGAAAACCTCACGCCACAAAACCAGACTGCAGTTGGCCTCATCAACAAGGCCCGGGTACCCCACTGACTCGGACTTTTACATCCGCTGGACAATCATTTGCACACTCCTGCACAACTGTACACTTTAAAAACAGACACTTTAATAACAGATATATTTTTATGTATTCTTATGTTTTTTCTAGGGCTGGCAATAATATAGCATTAACGCAAATTGGTTTTAACGCCACTAAGTTCTTTAACACATTAACGCAACAGTTTTAAAGCTAGAGTAAAGGTACTGGTATCATATGAAACTAGTAAACCTAAGGAATCCATTGGTACCAACCATGTCATAGTAGCTTATCGTCAAGGAGGCTAAATAATGCTCAAAACACTCAACTTTGGCGAGGAAAACCTGGCATGGCCATTTTCAAAGAGGTCCCTTGACCTCTGACCTCAAGCGCATGCCTGTTCGCCTGGCCCCCAGAAGTGCTGTTTGCATCGTTGTCGAAAACCAGGGTATGGCTGCTTGTACCCGCCAAGTGTGAAGTTGATTGGATGAACGGTTCTCGAGATATACGAAGGGCAGTCATACCCAGACAGATAATACTACCTATAGGCTAAATGGGACCAAATTTACCACGGTCACTCAGACATCATATCTACACCTGTCCACCAAATGTGGTCCCAATTGCACAAAGTGTTAAGGAGATATGACATTTTTTGTAATATAAGCCCTGCCCACAGCATTTGAGCAAACTGTGAGGGACAGCTACAGCAAAACTGTAAGGAACATCAAAAATCCGAAAAACTAGCCTTTTCCGGCTTGGTCCAGAGCGGTTCTGTACCAAATTTTGTGACGATTGCTCAAAATGTGTAGGAGGTGTAGCAAACAATCTGATTTGGACACAATTCCAAATGGTGTAAATTCAATTCAGACGCAAATGGGCGTGGCTTATATGGATAGATTCGTCTGGACCCACAAATGTTTTTATGGTTAAAATGTTCAAACATTTCATTATTATAGCGTCACCATCTGGCCAAATTGCACCACATTCAACACTGCACTCCCTTGGGTCCCCAGCAATACACCCGCCAAGTGTGAAGTCAACCGGAAGAACGGTTCTCGAGATATGCGAAGGACACACAGACAGAGATTCCTCGCTTTACAGTTAGTCAAAAAGCCAAAATGCTTGTATGTGCAAACCAACTTGTTAATAAACCGTTTCTGATTCTGATTCTGCCAACATATTTAACATACCGACAGGGAATAAACTACTGTAAGAGACAACCATCATAGCAAAATGTCTTAAATCATTATTAATATAACATAATTAGTTATGTAATCATCATGTCATCTAAAGAAAAAAAAAAAAAAGATTATTAATATTTTAGGAAAGTTAAAGTTAATTTGCATATTGTGTAAAACAAAAATATCTGTCTGCTGCATCTGTTTCTGTCTCCTTCAAAATGACTAACAGAGTGCCTCTACCCCCCTGATAGTGTGTGATACTTTAAATGAGGACCCATGACAAACATTAACTTAATCATTAGTTGCATCTATTAAAACTGCATAGGCTGCAATTGGGTGCTTTTGGCTGGGCACCCCCAGGACCTCAATATATTGGCTTTTTGAAAAGCACTAATTAAAATAGACACAGAAAACAATGATGCAAAGTCATTAGGAAACATTAAATGACAAGGCATGAAAAATTGCAATAAAAGAATAAAGCACCTGTGAGATATGACAAAAACCTCTGTTGGTAGGATTCAGCTTAAAGTACATAATGTAAAAGTCTTACTTTGTGAAAACAACTGACAACAATCTGTCTTTGAGGTGAGATTAGTGGAAACAAACATCTTCTCATTATCTTTCTCATATCAAGTGACACTAATCAGCTGTTTCAAATTTGCATTTATGATAAGTCGGGGTGCTGCAGTAAGAAGCTCGGCTCATAAAGGACGACAGTGTTTATAATCAGATTTAGACTTTGCTATCCCTGAAGGGGAATCTTGCAAAAAAAACAAAGCAGACAGCAGGATATATTATAATAAAAACTGTAGCTTATATAAGCCATATAAATGTACGAATCGCGAATCGCACAATGGAAAGAGGAGTGGTTGTGCGACTTGGCAAAGGTGGGGGCGACTGCAGGGGTTTTAAAAATTCAAAATAAAAAATGGGAAGCACTAACTTCAAGGATTTTCATGTAAGAGCAGAGCTGAGGCACAAAGCTGATGCAAGGTTCCAACAGCCATGAGTCATCTCCATTAGGGAAGCGCCCTCCCTCCCTCCCTCCATCCATCCACCATCCCTCCTTTCCTTTAATGCGTCTCCTCTCTGCATCTCATGACAGTTTTTCTTGGATTGGGAGTGAGTGCACTGAGTATCTATAGTAAGTTCTGCATTAACAAGAAAAAATATATTCATGTATAATGTAGTGTCACATATAGTTTCAAGAGCAGACCTCAGGAAGTACTGTAGGGCTGCGAATAAGTGAAAATACCCTAAATATACATGCCATAAGAAAAACTTTGAAAATAGATTGTATTCGAGGATCAGCCCATTGAGGCAGCATAGCTTACTTCTTTGCCAAACCCTGTATATTTAATACAAACTATTTAATAGCCAAAGTGTAAGTTTGTAATTTGCTAGGCTGCCTTTAGTAGTGCAAAAATACAGCTTTACAAATGGATCGAGACGGTATTAATTTATATGCAAATATCGAAGGACGATAAAGAGATACAAATGAAAAGGAAGGAGAGAAGGGGAAAAGTAAAAGAGAGATAAAGAGCAAAGAAGGAATAAAAGTGACAGAAAAATGAGACTGAGAGGAAACTTTTCTACTTTCAACCTTCATCTCCTGCTTTCAGCACAGTCACCATGGGGAAAAGCTGTCAGTCACTGGCATTAAAAAAAAACTGAACATGAAACACACCCGCACACACCTTTGTGCATGCATACTTGTGAGGATGTTCAGTGTCATAGCACATTCCAGTGGCGGACTCAAGCTGTCTGAAGGGCCGTCTCGACCCATTTGTAAAGCTGTATTTTTGTACTACTAAAGGCAGCTCAGCAAATTACAAACTTACACTTTAGCTATTAAATAGTTTGTATTAAATATACAGGGTTTGGCAAAGAAGTAAAATAATTTAAAAAAAAGGGCACCAGCTGCATGGTGAGGCACCATTGCACAGCAAGTTTTCTAGCATCTAGGGCACTGCATCATGTTTTCTCCATTTTAAGGCCATCCTATATAGGGGACTATATCATGTTTTATCAACTGGAAGGGCACCCTAGAGGGGACTGGGGCACCCTAGAGTAGACTTTACCATGTTTTCTCCACTGGAAGGGCACCCTATGGTAACCTTATCATGTTTTTTTCCATTGGAAGGGCACCCTAGAGGGGACTTTATCATGTTTTCTCTACTGGAAGGGCACTCTAGAGGGGACTATGGCACCCTAGAGTAGACATTGTCATGTTTTCTTCACTGGAAGGGCACCCTAGAGGGCAATGCATCACGTTTTATCCACTGGAATGGTACCCTAGAGGGCATTTT
The DNA here is from genome assembly GCA_916701645.2 of Sebastolobus alascanus. NCBI lineage: Eukaryota > Metazoa > Chordata > Actinopteri > Perciformes > Sebastidae > Sebastolobus > Sebastolobus alascanus. The sequence goes on from CAKAOJ020000005.1 coordinate 5,497,234, forward strand.
ATTGTGTTTTATCTATCATAGGGGCATCCAAGCGGGCAAGTTTTGCTGCGTTTCTTTCGAACATGGGGGAACCCTAACCTGAAAGTGTCCAAAATGTCCTCACTTTCAAGTCTGACAATCAAAGCCGTCCTCACAAAGACAGAAGAACCAAACATTCATACTAGCATGCAGACACACATGCTTGTTAAGGGCTAGCCCTTAGACCTAACTTTAACCATTACAGCAGCACGTGTCTAACCACATCCCCTAAACATTAAATATGTTAAAAGGCAGAGAAAGGTGTGATGTTATCGCACTGGTGGTGACAAAAATCACAATGTAAGGGGAATTCACATGCTCTTACATGACACACAAGCACACACAAAATTCTTTCTAGAGGCATTCAGACTAAATTGAGGGATTACATACTGTCTCAGAATACAAAGTGGTACTTAGCAGGATTGGCTACAGGCGGCCCCACAATGACGCTGTGTTACTTAACCTATCACTGTCTGTAAATAAATGTACCCTCATTCACATCAAGCCATTCGCTGAATCACAATTTAAAAACAACTTTAATCCCATCGGAAAAACGTCATTGAAATTCTCTTGATGGTCCTGGTGCAGAGAAGCACTGACAATTTAGAGGGTTTCTCAAACATTTACAAGTACCCTATAATACACAAAGCACACACTCAATATAAGACAACTGAACTGTGAAAAAATACATTAGAACTACATTTCACATTTACAAGTACAACTGCGCACATTTATGGATCAAGTTCTTTAGCTCTTAAATTATACAAACTGAATTTTTTTTTTACGAGAATTAGTGGACTTAGTGGATTCACTCAAGTTGATTTAATGCGATCATGCGACTCTACGGAACATTTTAGCGTCTTTGTGCTCGTTTTGGTTTTACAGCCCGAAACGTTACTGTTTTGGTTCACTCTCACCGTTCTCATCAGCGTTGTTTTCAGACATCAGGCAGCTGTTCACAGCAAAAAAAACAAAAAACTCTAAAAACCCACTGCTCTCTACCTGCCCAGCGTCAAACGACAGACAAAGTTAGAGCAGCATTTAGCAGCTAAAGACCCGGATATGTATTGGTTGGTGGAGACCAAAACAGAGCTAGGAGGAGAGTGAGTAGGCTATTGGACTTGCTATGATCAGGTGGTCATAAAAAATGACCCCAAATGAATGCTAATGTTGCTCTGTGTGTAAGTAAGCCACCGTTTGCTAAAGTTCTAACGCTAACGTTTGCCATACCAAAATTAGGATGTCAGCAAATTGCCAAAAAAAAAAATCCTCCAGATGTTGAAATATAGTCATTTAAATGCTGTTGCAACAAGTTAAAATTCACCTAAAGATGCTGAAAAAGCTTTTACTTTAGACACACAGTTCCACCCAGTTTTACTCCAGACAGCCTGACATTTTCTCACTTGAAAATCACCGAGAGCATTTATACTGTACCCATTGAATAAGACCGCAGTTTCCATCTCAGGTTGCGGGCATTGCAAATGTTATGTTAAATGTCAAGCAACGCCATCCAGGTCCTACCTACAGCCAACGCTGATTTGTCAGCCCTTTCTCATTCCCAGGGCGTCAAAAAACGCGGCATTGTCATGGCCGTCGGTGTGTGATACCGCCGCAGAAGGCATCCTTTAGTGTCTGTATGAGATGTAAACCCATCTGCGGCGATAGTAAACGCTCGGAGAAAGTGCGCAGGGAGAGTGGTGATGTAGTTTAAAGAGCGAAAAGACACACACGTAGGCGGGAGGGGTGGTGAATGGGTCCAACAAACACAAGGCTTTCATCCAGGAGACCGCTATTCGTGTCCCGCGCGTTGAGTTCCACTTTCACGTTACAATCAGCTGTTCGTTCGTGTACCGTTTTCAGAACGTTCAGTTTCAACTTCACTTTATAAACGTAGTAGTTTTAAAGGACCACTGTGTAACAACTAGGGGGATCTATTGGCAGAAATGGAATAAAATATTAATAAGTATGTTTTCTTTAGTGTATAATCACCTGATAATAAGAATCGTTGTGTTTTCGTTACCTTAGCATGAGCCGTTTATATCTACATAGGGAGCAGGTCCGCTCTCCGCAGAGTCCGCCATGTTGCACCGCCATGCAATAGCCCAGAACAGACAAATCAAACTCTGTTAACTTCTCCTGCTTGGGCCGGAGTCGATAATGTTACTCGCTCCCTTCGCCGCAGCTCTCTCTCTCTCTTGCTTCACCACTCACTTCCCACGTACACACACACTCGCATATGCACTGGCTCTGCTCCAAATGGCTCTATAGAGGGCGTTTAGCGTTTTTGCGTCGGCCACGGTAGCTCTCCAGCACGCTTGGAACACGGGAGGCTTCTGTTGGTTGCGATCTCCTCACCTCACCGCTAGATATCGCCAGATCCTATACACTGGACCTTTAAGCCCAACCATGTATTTTTTTCCTAAACCTAACTAAGTGGTTATGTTGCCTGAACCTAAAGCGGCGCCAAGGGGCGTGACAAAGCAGCGGTATGTGAAGAGTTGGGGAATTTAAATGTGTTTAACCATTTAACCTTTACCCTAACCTAATAGTTTTAGTTGCCTAAATTGAACCACAACTTAACCATGGTGGTTACTAATAGTAAACAGTCTTATGGTCGCCTTGGTAGCCGGACGGTTACACCGCATGCCATATAGCTGGCCGCAACATACCAGGTTCGATACCTTTGTTGCATGTAATAACCCCCCCCTCCCTCGGTTTCCAGTCTGCCTCTACACTGTCATCTGTCCAATAAAGGCGAAAATACACCCTCAAAAACAGTCTTTTTTCATTTCGATATGAGGACTTGTGGAGGGCAACAGTTTGACAGTGTAGACAGAGACCATCCCCTTCACTGCAACAATGTTCTACTCATGCTGCAGCAACAGATACAGTTACGTAATGGCTTTTGAACAGATAGTTAGCATCCCCAAAACACACCCACCCACCTTTCTAAACCTCAATGCCTCTGTTCTCACTCCCTTTCTCTCTTTTTTTCCCTTGCTCTCCCCTCCTCTCCCTCCCTCCCTCCTCTCCTCTCTCCCTCCCTCATTCAGCTGTATCATGATTCTGCAGCTCAACCTCTGCAGCATGACTCTGCGCCTCAGTCTGCCTCTCCAGCTGTTCGTTGACAGGAGGGACAAGAGAAACACTGGAATGGCTTAAAACAACTGGAGGCAGACCTATAGTAGCCTACATACCACGATGTGTTTCACCTAAAACATGCACACAACAACACACCACATTAAGTGGTATTTTTAGTTTAATTCTTCCTTGCTGCAGTCATAACAGCTTTTAAAGATGCCCTTGCACATAAATCAGGCAGAAATAGCGTATATTAAACAACATACAGCTGTTCCACTGGATAAGAAGACCAGTTGATGCCCTACAGCACCACATAAACAAAATGTTAACGCAGTCTCCCCAAAAGTGTTACCTCACTCTGGTTTTATGCTTTATATTGGAGCAGCCCCTGTCACGACTCGAAGGTAGCAAAGTAAAAACTCTGTTCCACTGATTCGTGAGCATGCAGGCACAAAAGAGTTCATTAAAGCCAAAACGAAGGGCAAGAAAAAGATTACTCTTTAAATGAAAGCACCAATTATATAGTCAAGGCTGCCAGAGATGGATAATTCTATCATTTCACTGACTACCAACTACCACAACCCCGAGATTGATGTTTAATATCTTGAATGGAAATGTCTATACTTCACTGACTGGTAGTTTTGAACACTGTCCAGATACAGCATTCCCCTCTCATGCATTATAAGTAACCGGTCAAGCCCATTCTTTAGTCCCTCCAGCCAGATTTCTTCAAGGACACATGCAGTTCTCTCATCTTGAGGTCTTTTGTAGAGGTTTTTTTCTGTCGGTGCCCCATTTCAAAGGTTTAAGAGAAGCTACAACTTACTGTAATATCAGCATAATTTTGCCCTATTACTTGGCAAAAACAAGACTGCAAGTCTACAGCCATGCTAGCTGTTCTGTGAGGCTGTACTTAAGCTGAAGTTATAGTCTACTTTGCGCATCTGCGAGTAAGTTACGTGAGGGTCTGTGTGACGTAGGTTTCGTCATCAGAGGGTGTACGCGTAGGCTCTGTGCGGACATCAACGTATCCGGCAATTTGTTGTTACCGCCACTACGCTACAAGGGATAGCGTAGCGATCTACTGCACATATGTGGAACCAACACATTCTCATTTCTAAATTGTCAAATACCGACGCTTGGTCAGTGCCTCTCGGCATCGGAGATCCGACGCAGTGGGGTATCCCTCTTGCATTGCTTTTGGATGGACCAGGACTACTACGTGTCCGTGGTGTCTGCAGCTGTCCGTGTTCGCGTCCGTTCGGGGGTAAAATCGAGGCTTTAGGCACAGCGGTGCTTTGAGCTAAATGCTACTGTCGGCATGCTAACATGATCACATAGAGAATTCTAACGTGCTGATGTTTAGCAGGTGTAATGTTCATCATGTTCACCATCTGAGTTTAGCGTGTTAGCATGCTAACATTTGCTAATTAACACTAAACACAAAGTACAGCTGCGGCTAGTGGGAATGTCTTTAGTTCTGCAGGTATTTGGACAAACTGAAGTGGTGGCACTAGATGAAAAATTAGGGGACAACCACAGAGGCCATTAGTCATTAGATTTAATGGCCTGGGAACGATGAATGTTTGTACCAACGTTTGTGCCAATCCATTTAGTAGATTGATGAGTAATACAAAATTTGGCCCGCGGGTAGAGCTAGATGAAAAGCCAAGAAAGAACCGAACTCATTGGGTCTCATCATGCGGACCCACAAAATTTCATGGCGTTCCATCCAATAGTTGTTGAAATACGCTGTTAATCACAGCATCATCTAAAACACTACATGTCAATTATTGACACTACACTTAGAAACACACACAGGTATTGTACAACAACTGCTGACTCATATCAGTAGGATTCAGGTGAGTCATCCAAGTCCAACAAAGACAACCTGAACAGTTTCTTTCTCCCTCACAATGATATCGATTGTGTTTACGGTCAAAAGGTTTCATTTAACTCGGAGCTGACCGTATTCTCCAAAACAATACAATTCGTTTCCTACAGCAAGTGTACAAATGCGATGAAACGGGTGCTTACAAAGACGTGATTCAACATCTGGCAAGGGTTGAATGCAGCAGACTGTTTTATGTTATGCATCTCAGTCATGACTGGGCCTCCTAATAGAAAACTTCACCCATAAGGCCCCACTGGTTTGTGTGTATATTCTCCCAAGTCATTTGGATATGTCGCTGCAGTCGGACAGACGATGACGACAAACGTCACTGAAGTTATTCTAACGCTTATTCTGGTTTCATCGCACATTGTCTGGCGCGTCAGAAAATACGCATTGAGGTAATTTCCCGAAGAACGGGTACCGAGTAGACGATTCACAAAGGGCATAGCATTAAAATGTCTGAAGAAATGATGGAGGAGGATAGAGACATGAATAGAGAGACAGTGAATCTGTTTCTGTGTAGGTGGAGACAGCAGAGGAGGGAGGAGGGTTGCAGAGAAGGAGGATGATGAGAGACTGCAGATTAAAAACATGATGTCAGACCTATGAAGATGGTCAGGCATATTGGAGACAGATAGAACACTGGAAATAAACACAGAGGCTTTTATATAGCAATTATATAGCCTCTTCCTGATGACAGGATCATATGAATGACGCAGGTAGTTGGCACCCTGGGGCACCAGGACCTAAACATATGTTTACAAACTCTCACACAATTCGTGCAGTATAATCCAAGTCTCATTTATCCAGTTGTATGCTGAGTACTTCCCAAACACATGCATCTTCGCCAGAACGTTACTATTTAAAGGGACAGTGTGTAGGATTTGGCGTCTAGTGGTGTGGTTGCAGAATGCAACCAACTGAGTACCCCCTCCGCTCACTCCTCCCTTTCCAAGACTGCGGTAACGTGAGCCGCCGATTTCAAAACCATGGTAACGCCATTCACCTTGCTCAGAGGCCATCCAACTGAAGTCAGACGGCAGAACTACGGTGGCCGTCGGGTAACGTAAAAACATGAAAGGCCCTCTCTAGAGCCAGTGTTTGGTTTGTCCATTCTGGGCTACTGTAGAAACATGGCGAAGCAACATGGCAGAATCCATGAAGAGGACCCGCTCCCTATGTAGATATGAAGGGCTCTAAGCTAACGAAAACACGATTCTTAGTTTCAGGTGATTAGATACTAATGAAAACATAGTTATGAATACTACATTCCATTCCTGTTAAAAGATCTCCCAAAATGTTACACACTGGTCCTTTAAAAACACTTCTGCATAAACAGTCTCATGCTAGCGCAGGTGCGCTACGGACGAGTCTGAAGTGTTTTAAATAGTACAGTTTTAACGGAGATGCATGTGTTAAGGAAGTACTGAGCATATGACTGGATAAATGAGACTTGGATTATACTGCACGAGTTGTGAGAGAGTTTGTAAACGGATGTTTGCTGTTGTTAAATGTGTCCCCCATTTAATTTAATTCTTCAAGACTTTTCTCCGTTTCTTTGATTTGCCGTGGAGGCATGCAAGAAAAAATAAAGTTTTCTTCAAGAATTCAAAGTAACACGGGGTAAGTAACTGATATACAAATGGTCATTTTGTGGGTGAAGTGTTCCTTTAAGGCCGACCCACCTGGCGACTGGATTGTTTCTTTCATTATATAAAAAATCTGTCAGATCATGGAGTTAGTGTTTAAAAGGAAAATAACCTTCTTACATGATGAACAGGAAAAAAACAGACACTGATGAAATAATTAAATAGGGGTTTCACAGTGCTCACCCTCAGTGGGGGTAATTCAGTTTGATCTCTCGGCTTCTGCTGATCCTTCGCTCCCTCCTCCAGACGAGAAAAGCTGCTGACCTCAGCTTTAAATCTGTTAAGACTCATCGTGAGGCAAGACCTCGTCAGCATGTGTGAGATAGAGAGTAAAACATACTGATTTACTAATACTATGTGCGTGTTTGTGTGTGTTCAACACACTGTGTGATCCTTCCTTTTGTCCTGAGTGACCCTGAAGAACAGCATCCACAACAGCTTCGGATCTCCCCCCTCAGACATCAGGTCACTTTATTTGCACAGCACAACATGTGTAAATGAATTTGTCTCGATGACATTGGTGCAGGGACATATCGACAACTTGCGCAGTGACACAATACATGCTGACACGCATGGTTCAGGGACAACAGGGGCTCACGTAGCGAGGAAGAGGACGCCAGAAAACATGCTGGAAGTGGCAGAAAGGGCTTTACATATACAGTATACAGTTAACAGTCCTTATGCACTGAATATGGCGAAGCATTGTTGCGATACTGTTAGAGTACTACTACCGTACAAAGGTTAACAAAAGTAAATATTTTCGTTTCTAAAAATAGTCTTCACTCAAGCGGCAAGCAAATGGGTGAATGTGATGACTTCACAGGGTAACAGATAACATTAAAAGGTGCTCCATACGACATTCAGAGCATTAATATATCAGCAAACAGCTATTTGTGGAGTAATGTCTACCTGAGCAGAGAATTAAGTAATTCTCCCTCTGTGTGTGTTGGAACCAATGGGCAACTCTGGGGTCTGAAAAGTGAAGCCTAAAACTTGCATTATTTCTAATAGCCAGCAGGGGGCGACTCCTCTGGTTGCAAAAAGAAGTCTGATTGTCTAGAAGTCTATGAGAAAATGAGCCTATTTCTCACTTGATTTATTACCTCAGTAAACATTGTAAACATGAGTTCATGGTCTCAATCACTAGTTTCAAGTCTACTTCAATACAGCATGATGTTCATTTAGTAAATTATGGTCCCGTTTAGAGTAAACTAGACAATAAAGCAGGGTATGTTTTAGGGCGTGGCTACCTTGTGATTGACAGGTCGCTACCATGGTCCGGGAGTTGCCTGTGTTTTCGTCTTAGAACTTTAACCCTTTCACAGTGTGTCTTAATTCATGAAAGTTAATTATAACCTTTGTGGTCGCCTGGAAATGCCTTAGTCAGCATGACATTGAAAGTTTGACCAAAATACAGCAACAAATTGTTCATTATGATGGCTACCTACCTCCTCAACTGAATTTAAAGACTCTACAATTTTCATATTCACTTTCATATTCTAGTGAAAAAACCCTAACTCAAATATAATTGCTGAAGGAAATCAATGTAAAAACATATTGCATTCTTTGTAAAATTGTGGCTAAATCATGATAAAACTGCAGTCCACCGGCCACCCCAACCGTAACCTTAAATACAGACAACGAAACCCTAATGCAGTGTGCAATGATACCGGCAAACAGATTACAGAGACATTTACAATATGAAGAACAAAGCTAGTACTTCGGCGGCTATATACTGTACTTAGAGAGTACTCACAGATTAAATTCAAGGCCGTGCTAACCATACCGCAAGCTGATGTGTGATCGTAGAGAACAGGAACACACAGTACAAAGCTCTCAGGGTAACTGATGGTAATGTGACTAGGTGAGAGCAAATGTTATCATAGCATGAATAAGCAGTCTGATTATCAGGCTGGACTCGAAAATCATTTATCTATAGCACCAAATGCTGCATAAAGTGCAAACACTATAAATCACCGGAATATATACAGTTTAATGGAATATAAAGTGTGTGCGCTTGTGTGCTTTGAATTGGTTTTGCATTCACTCAGGGAGCCAACAGATTTATACCACGCTCCCCACTTTTTTTCTGTCATATATTTTGTTGCGTAACGTCATTAAAAGGTGGCAGATAGAAACTAATGTTGACATTTTATTGAACGTTTGATGTCTCCCCTGCTGAGGAAGTACCTACTGAAAGATATAACTTGTTATTTTTCAGGTTGCCTTTCAAAACTTTACAGAGAAGCAAATTATTTGTATGTAGCTCTTGTTTTCCCAGGTATTCCCATCATTAATTTGTGCGCATGAATTATACGTTAGTGTACAAGCTACTAACTCTTAAGGACAAAATTAATGATCAATTTCTCTCGAACCTGCCGGGCTCCGCGCAAGTCTAATCCGATAGCTTCTTTTTGTGTGTGTGTGTATGTGTCATAAAGTGTGTGTGTGACATAACTGTGTCTTGGGTTTTTGCCAGCCGTTCCCCCCTGTGCGAGGAGAATGTGGAACAGTATTATTTCTGTGGCTACTTAGCCGTCCACAGAGAATCACCTACGAGAAAAGACGCTGCATCTGCCCGATCTACAGACACCGAGAGAGAAAGCTACTGATGCATTGCAGATAAACTGCAGATCCCCTCCCTTTCTCTTCTCCTATGCAACCCCCCTTCCTCCACTCTTGTTGCTCTTTTTTTGCCCTGCCACTACTGATGACATCATCACCGCCCCCACACCTCCCACTAACATCACCCCATACGGTTATCTACAGCCTGTCACACCCTGCTTACTGTATGTCCCCATCTGATCCCCTTCACCTTACCCCTCTCAGCCATCCATCTCAACAGCCAGCAGGGCTTTGACCTTTTCCAAAATACTGTAGGCTGAAGTCTAAAGCTCCATTACAAGTGTTGGATTGTTTAATGACTCAGTTTGTTATCTGTTTTGTTATATCGTGTTCTATGTTTGTTTGTTTTTTTCACTTAAATGTGAATTGTCTGCACTTCCTGGCTAAGAAATAAATTCCAAACATTCTAAAAGTTCAATAAAATCATTCATTTTTATGAACCTATAATGCTCAGCATAAGAAATCTTTTTTATGCTTCTCGCACAGGTTCTCTTTGACTACAAGATACCATAAAAGAAGAGTCAGTGGTGGAGGAAGTACTCAGATCTTTTACTTAAAGGTGCTCAATGTGAAATTCGGGTCATAGCTATTGCCTCCACACGGTTCTCAACATGGCGACGGCTCGCAGCTATTGGTGCTAACGGTGCAAACAGCGCTAACTGCGCAAACAACGCAACCTCTGTCACTATATCTTTACATAGCAAATAGTTGTTTGCTGCTATATTATTGCTCTGGATCCCGTATATAGAACCTTTAAGTAAACGTATCAATATCACAAAATTTACTAACAGTATCAGAAGTAAAAGTAATATTTATGCATAACTGCCCCATTCAATTAAATTCATTACATTATTGGATTTTACTGTTGTAGTTGGTCAAGGTGGGAATAATTTGAAGTACTTTCTATAAGCTTTAGTAGAGTAACGATATAATCTTTTAGAGGTTGACCATATGTTTTGTAAATGACTTAAACTGCAAAGTAACAACATAACTACCGGATAAATGTAGTGGAGTGAAAAGTAAAATGTCTTTCTGAAATATAATTGAGTAGAAGTATACATTTGCATATTGAAAAGCTACAAAAGTACCTCAAAATTGTACATAATTACAGTACTTGACATGTCAATGTGTTTAGTTACTTTACTGAGAAAGATTAAATTTATACTTCAAAGTGCATTTCTGCCATTTCTGCTTGTTGCCATAATTACAAGTAACTCACTATACAGTACATACTAATCTGCAGCTGAAAATAGACCCCTACAAATGCACTATTTATTCCTGAATAAGGTTTGCTAAAAAAAGTGCCCTGATGTTTTAGGAAATTACTTACACATTGTTGGGTCTTTTCATCAGATTTATACATATAGAATAACACCAAACTCAAGTATCATGTTTTCACTGGGTGAAACCCACAACTCTGTGCTTTTTGTATTTGCAATATTCCATCAAATGGAAATATTCAACAAGTCTTGCGCATAACTCTACACATATTTCCACATACAATTCAGACATATTTGATATCTTTGGAAATTTTGGAATCTCAACTAGAATTTGAAACAAGGCAAAAGTGAGCACGGCTCACATACCCCCGCTCACTGCTTGACCACTACTAAAGTAGGGTCAAAGGTTTTGCCCTTTTGGGACTAATGGAATTAAATAGTTCTAATCCGGAAACGAAACTGAAGTTGGAAAAAAAAAATCACAGTTTTTGGCCAAAATTTCACAAATTTTGGGCACCCTGGACTTCTAACCCCCAAAGGGCACAACTACACCACACTGTCAACCATCATACCAAATTTGTAGTTCCTAAGTTAAATAGTTTCCGAGTTCTGCTCCGGAAACAAAAGTGTGACACGCGAACGGACGAAAGGACGGATGGACGGACAGAAGGACAGAAGGACAGACACGTGGGCATTTTAAACAACGTTTGGCTGCACAGCATAAGTTTATAATGACTTACGAGCAGGTCACTGAGGTTTAAACTGTGAAAGGAGTCAATTTCACTAGTAGTATGCTGAGAGTTCCATACTCAAGGGGGATATGTATACATAGACAATATAATCTGTAGTTTCTGCAGGTTCAATGCCACGTGTTTTACTAAACATTTTTCTCTCAACACAAAAGACAACCCACATATAGATTTTTTCTTGGCCAACATCAGCAGAGCTGTGAAAACCTCTGGGGAAAAAAAACCCTAATCAATATACAACGAGTCTCAATTGGGAGCTGAACATGCAATAATCTAAATCCTCCTCTGTCAAGGAGTGCACACGCATGCAAAAACACGTGTGAACAACGATGCACATGGGAAAAAAGGATGTGATGTTAAGCGTCCCAAACACATCCTAATAAAATGGTATTAAAAGTTATGTTAAACTGAATGTTTTATGCTATCATTCTGTAATACATCATTACACATGACGAACTGGAAGCACGCAACGCCTCGGGTATAATGGTGCATCGGGACACAGTTACGACCTTGGTGCCCAACATCGTTATGTGCTCTATCCTGTGGAGGACGTTTCCATGACAACTGCTTGTGGTTAACAGAAGGTATGTGTTGCCAGGTGTAGCAGATGGATGCTAGTGTTGCAGAGGGCGGAAAGGCGATAATGTTATTACGGGGAACAAAAGGAGAGAACCATTATGGTGACTGGGAGCCAGACGGAGTGACGTATGGAGACGCAGGGAGGAGGCGGGAAGGAGACAGAGTTAGAGGGGAGCTGGGGACACGTGGAGAGAATAGGAAGTGATGGCGAAAAAAAGATAAAGACTTAGTGGAAAGACAGAAATGAAATATAAAGTGAGTAAATAAATAAATAAAACTGAGTGAAAAGTAATCAAGAAATAAAAGAAAGGATGCAGAAAAAGAAGGGAGGAGCAGCGGTGATAAAGAGGAGGACAAGCCAACAGATAACAACAGCGGCAGAGATGAAGAGGGCAACACTGTTCCAACTGGTGTCCCGAGCAGATCACTATTTATGGCTGCGTATGTGTCAAGTCATTCTGTCTGGCCACCTGCATTCGCCCCAAATCTGTCCTCTACGTCTTCCTGAAGCTGTGCCGACTGCAATTACACACACACACACACACACACACACACACACTGAAGGGCCTTTATAGAGTCCTAGTTTCATGAAATACACTACATATATTGCCATAAGTATTTGGGCACATCTGTATGGAGGGGTGTTTTGGAGGGGCTGTTTTTCATGTTTTGGGATTAAAACCTTTAGTTCCAGTAAATGCTACAGCATACAGTGATATTTTAGATATTAGTATGCTTCGTAGCAACAATTCAGGGTAGATCCTTTCGCTTCAATAAGCTGTAAAAAAAAGAAATGCTGTCAGCCCAGGAAACTACTGACTGACGTTTCACTGGTCGCTGTCCGTGGTGCTGAAATGACAGCACCAATTCAGCAAGGACTGTTTCATAACATCGGTCACTTCAAATTCATATCTTGATTGGTTGATTGATAATGGTGAGTTTTAGGGTCTGACTGAAGATATTTCAGACTTTTTTTTTTTATTAGTTTTAAAGCTGGGGTCTGCGATCTTGGAAAACTAGCATAATTTGAAAGTCGCATCGCCTCAGGAGCTCCGTCTAAACCCCCCCCTCCCCTCGAAACTCCTTATAAGGCAACGCCCCCCACACACATGCACGAGCACCGCCGCATCGTAACTACTTCACATTTTTCGTAGCTATTTCATCACTAAATTCACTTCTGAAAAATGTTGAGGCGAGAAATCAACGGTGTAGATTTAGAATATTGACAGTTTTACGATGTTAGATGGCGAATCAAACATTTTCTCCACTGTTGTCGGAGTTTAGAAGCTCCACAAACTGCCGGCACAGCTAGCTAGCTCCTGCCGGGATCGCCACCTCTCCACCCGGGCATTCACTCACACAGACCCCGCTATGAGCTGGAGCTCTCTCAAGAGACCGGTCTCGTAGACGAGGGGCTTTATTTCCTTGTTGACGGAGGGGGGGGGGGCGGCAGCTCGCTGGAGAGCCACAGAGCAGCAGAGAGGCGAGGGAAAGAGAGAGATACCTGCTGAGACAACACGACCCTTTTTAACATTACTCTAATATCTGGAGGGAGATCAGTCCACTCGTTTGTTTCTGTAACTGAAAAAGCAGTTTGAGTAACGTAAATTTTGTTCGGCAATGTTTTCTATCCGCCGTCTCCCCTCGTTGATAATCCTGTTTGTCTGACTTCACTTTGAGCTGCTGAATAAATAGTTTAAATCTGCAGTTTCTTATAAAGTAAACTAACAGAACATAAACAACTAAATCAAAGTTGTATTTTTCGATAATATGGTAATAGTGGTACGAGTTTGTTCTCGTTGTCCGGTGTTTTAAGAGCTGAGTTTTCTCTTCCACTCTCCAGTGAACGTGCGGCGGACACGCGCTTTGAGTTCACGCTGGTGCACGCTGAGGCTAGAGTACGAGCAGGGAGGCAGGGAGGCATCTGATTGGTTCCTTACAACCGGGACCATTTTTACTGACTGGTAGACGTTTTTACAGGATTACAGCAGCTACAGATGACGGATCTTTTCCGGTCATTTTTCAGTGCTCATAAGAAACGGATTGCTGTCGGGGTGTAAAGACCATTTCAACCAATATAACAAAAAGTGTATACTGGATAAATCGCAGACCCCATCTTTAAGTATATAGGTTGTTTTTGCAATATAAACTTAAAGGTGCAGTGTGTACGATTTGGCGTCATCTAGTTGTGAGGTTGCAGATTGCAACCAACTGAAGCTTCTCCCGTGTGCCAAGCGTGTAGGAGAACTACGGTGGCCGCAAAAAAATATGAAAACACAGTAGAGCCAGAGTTTGATTTGTTCATTCGGGGCCACTGGAGAAACATGGCGGCCGGCTCCGTTAAGAGGACCCGCTCCATATGTAGATATAAACAGCTCGTTCTAAGCTAACGAAAACACAACAAATCTTAATTTAAGTTGATGATACTCTAAAGAAAACATACTTATTAATATTTTATTCCATTTCTTCTGGCCTCACACAGTGGTGGGCTGAGAATCATCAACATAAATCTTAATTAAGTCTCCCACATTTGCTTCTCACTCTATCTCAATATCATTCTTCCTCTCCACTGACATTCTCCGTTCCTCCTCATGAATATATTAAAAGGGACAACTGGCAGCCATGTTAGTTGCACGACACATCACAGCAGCGGTGGAGGAAGTATTCAGATCCTTTACGTAAAGCTAGGGCCGGTAATCTTGAGAAACTAGCAAGAGTACGCTAGATTTAAAAAATGATCCAACCCAAAAACCCAGCCCAGTGTTTTCCAATGAAAGTAGCTCCAAAAGTCTCTAAATCTAGCGAGAAAGTCGCCAAGTTGGAAACACTGACAGTCCGTCCGTTCAGGCCTCCCTCCAAAGCCACTTCCCCAAAAATTATCATTATGAACATAAATGAACATAAACAATGAACATGGTTATGGTTAGTACTCACAGCTGTCAAGCTAGTAGCTTGTGAAAGACTCCGGTGACATGCAATGAGTGCACGGACAGAGTGTGCGCAGGTAGACAGGCAGGTAGCCCGGCCTATCGTTACATTCGGGCAGAAAGAAATGATTGGACGAGTTTATTACAGTCCTGCGACAGCCACAGATACCCCTTTTTTTTGTTTTTTTGTCAGAGCATTTGATTTATTAATTGCTGTTGGGATGTAATGAGATTTTCAACAAATATAACAAAAACATTTTTTTGAAGAAGATTACCAACCCGAGCTTTAAGATGCAATACCACAAATCTCCACAAGTAAAAGTTATTCTTTATTCAAGACTTTACTTGAGCAAATGCATATGACAAAATGAGCTTACGCTACGTATCATCTCTGCGTAAGAAATATTACTAAATCAGTTTGCTGACTTTATGAGTCTTCTATAATTATGCTACAGTTACACAATGTTGGAGCATTTACCATTATCCCATAGTGGTCACTTGAGTCGTAGCTGGTTAGCAAACGTTCCAAAGTCTCGCTTTAAATAGGAGGAAATGTTATTTAGGTCCATAGCTACCATTGAGGGCATGGAGGTCATGACTTCCGTAATTTATTTTTGGGGAATTTGGGACTTTTAACAGCCTGGAGACGTTTACATTCTACTATTAAACATCACGCATGATGGGTATTTATTTGGCTGATACATAGACTCATTATATTTGAATTTGACTACTTTCAAGCCAGCTAAATTACAAAAAAATGAGAATGTCCATATTTCTCCACCATAATTTGATTGAAAAATTCAAATAATCCAAAAGAATTTAGCCCCATGGCCTCGGTATGTCTGAAATCCTGGCTACAGCCCTGATCCACTGACTGTTGATTATCAAAGGATGCTTTTGGAATATGTGCCTCATCTGTCATATGCTTTTATTATCCTTCTATCAAGAAATATTGCAACGCTGCTGCTTATTTGTGCCACTCGACGGTATATCAGCTGAACGAAAAGGTCACGCCGTCCTTGTATCCTCTGTATCGGCATATATAACATAACATATCCCTTCGCCGTGTCACCTACAGATGCCAGTGCCTTGACCTCATTTGAACGGGAGTGTGCTCTCGGTGGACTCGTCCCTGCAGGTTAGAAGCTGGGACAGACTGGGGACAGACTGGGGGCTGACTGGGATGGGCTTGTCTGCTTTTGCCGGAGCCTTGCTTTCTGCTGCAGTGCCATTTGAAAACACTCCAACCCTTCTGCAGTGCGCTGGAGCCCAGAACTGATGTTGAATGACTCCCCTGTTTTTTTGGCCCAACCCCACACATCCCTCACGCCGCCGTGTACATCACGCCACCGCCGCCACACTCATATGGCATCCAAAAGCACCTTGAGGTCCTGAGTGAGCGGCCCTGACAATAAAAATACATGCCTCTAAAAGCCCGTATAGAGAGAAACTCACGGAGCAGCGGTCAAGGACACTGTAACGTCAGCATGCGGGGAGACTGTGGGTGCGGCTGCGGAAGTGTAAGCATTTATAAAACATATCAGTGCAGACACACAGGAGGAGAAAGTCACTGTGACCGTCTCTCTGTCTAGCTCTCTTTCTTTCTCTCTCTCTCTCTCTCTCTCGCTGCCTTTCTGTCTCTGGAGCAATCTAAAATGGGCCATGCTTGATGCATTAGCTCTGCTCGAGCTCGCAGTGGAAAGCCAATGAGGGGGGGGGACAAGAAAATGTAGACAGGTGATGGATGGCAAATGTCTAATTCGGTGCTGGCAAGCAGAATAGAGATCTCTACTCACACGCTACACCCATAACGAGCAGACTTTTAGAGGTGATACCTGATTTATTTTTGTCAGGAATTTAGTTCAAGAAGTGCAAGAATAGCCACTTAATTAGTATGAATAATAGCCGGAAATGCACTATACTGTATGTACAAGTTTGTGTCTTGATCAGTCACTGTTTGTACTTACAGTGCCGCTGCACTTGCGTTTGAGTGATCATTTTTGACAGACTTAAACACATTACAGTAATGGGTCCTCGAAAAAAAAGCACTAATTCAGCTGTTTTTGCTGCATCTCCCTCCAACAATTGGTAATCGTTTCCGCATTGACCGGAGTGACCTGAGATTAGAGGGAAGCACCGAGATTGATGGGGGATCGATAGCCTGTCGGTGAGGCCGAGCCACCAGACGGGCCGCCCTGACGCTTCGCCGTTCGGGGAGGTTTGATGTCTCAGCAGATGGATGGGAAAAGCCACAAATCCCACGTTGCTTTGCACCTAGAATAGTGAGGATCCTATACAGATAGCTGGAGGGAAAGCGTGCGCACGTGCATCTGTGTGGCGTTAACACTATACTGTAAAGCTATGCAGGAATGTGCAATAAGTACTTGTGCTCCCCCATACAAGAGATTGGAAAATGTCCCAGTATTACAACGCTCGCATGTAGACTGTACAAATTACTCGAATATTTAAGCTTTTATGTTTCACTTATGTTGTATAAAATGCAAAAATGACTAAAAACTAATTAGTTTGTAGTAGAGATGCAACGGTGAATCGATAGTTGTCAACTGTTAAATTAATCACCAACTATTTTCATGATCAATTTGAGTCATTTCTAAAGAAAATAAAGTGTTAAATTCTCCGATTCCAGCTTCTTAAATGTGAATATTTCCTGGTTTCTTTACTCCTCTGTGACAGCAAACTGAATATCTTTGAGCTGTGGACAAAACAAGACATTTGAGGACATCGTCTTGGGCTCTAGGAAACATTTTCTGACATTTTATAGACCAAAGCAATTAATCGATCAATCGAGAAAGTAATCGACAGATTAATCGACGATATGAGAAAATAAACGTTAGTTGCAGCCCTAGTTCCTAAACATGAATTGTCATGAATCAGTGAATGGAACTGAGTTCTATTAAATAGAATTACATTCAATTTCTACGTTTTAAATGATCTATATACGACCGGTAAGAAATACTAATAACCTTCTCCCCTTTCTGTTTTGTCACTTTAAATGTTAATGCACAAATCTGAAAATACATTTATGCATATTTCTACTATTCATATGAGCTAACTCCCGCCACCACAATCACCAAACACTCATGGTGAAGACCTAAAGTGGTGGCCTGAAGGTTAGAGAAGAGAGCTTGTGACCGGAAGGTCGCCCGGTCCAATCCCAAAGTGAAAAAGCAGTGCTTGCCCCTCCCTAATTACCACCACTGAGGTGCCCTTGAGCAAAGCCCTTAACCCCCCAACCGCTCCAGTGGAGCTACTCAGTGGCCAGCAGATCAGACTGTGGTTGTACTGGGCAGCTTCCAGGTGTGAATGTGCAATTGTGTGAATGTGATCGGGGCGTTCCTGAAAAAAGGAGAGCATGGCTCTCAGTGAATGTAAAAAAAAACTGGGGACAGGCATAGATGAGCTGAGGATCATTTGGTGTAACCTCCTTGTTGTCAGAAGTTCAAGTGACAAGGGAAGCATGGCAAAGTATTCACAGTCCTTATAGGCTCTGTGTCTGCAATATTCAGCAGATAGACGTAAAAAAAAAACTGCTGTCATTTCATCACACAAAGATTTTCCGCCCAGGAAACAACTGACTGATGTTTTGCTGGTCGCTGTCCGTGGTGCTGAAATGACTTGAAATGAATTCAGCAAGGACTGTTTCATAAGATCAGTCATGTCAAATTCATATCTTGATTGGCTGATTCATAATGGTGAATTTCAGGGTCTGAATGAAGAGATTGCACAACGGTTGTTACTTTAAAGTATAGGTTATTTTTTCTAAAAATAATCTTAAGTATACTATCTATCTATCTATCTATCTATCTATCTATCTATCTATCTATCTATCTAAATTGGACTAACACGTAGCAGCCCACGTGGTTCAGACGGACCGGGACCCCGGACCATTGGCAGGCGGCCTGAGGGGGATGCGCCCTCCCCTCCCCTCCCCTCCCCTCCCCTTCCATCAATGGACGGAATAAAACCGCTTGGACTTGCCTCGTTAGCGGCAGAGCCTCAGATATATAAGGAGCAGGCAGAGTTGCTCTGAGTGTCTGTGAGAGCCATACACTGCTCACCTGCACACATACACACACACATAACACACACACACACCCATACCCACATATACACACACTCGCCCCACAGCCTTCACCTCCTGCACCGTCCCCCCACCTCTTCATTCATTCCTGCGCACATCCCCGGTATAACAGTCTGACCGCCGGATGAGTTACCCGGTGGACTCTGTGGGGAGCCCCTTCAGGAGAATGATGGATACTAGGACGACCGGCTACGGCTACGGCCGCTCCGGCGGCGGCACCCCCTCCAGCGGCTTTCGCTCCCAGTCCTGGTCCCGAGCGAGCCCCGGCTCCACCGTGACCGCGTCCTACAAGAGGAGCGCGAACCTGCCGGTGTCCAGAGCGTACGGCTCCGCGGTGCTCAGCTCCGCCGACAGCGTTGATTACAGTCAAACCTCCATGCTGAACGGAGACTACAAGCGATCGAACGAGAAGGAGCAGCTCCAGGGGCTCAACGACCGGTTCGTGGTTTACATCGACAAGGTGCACTACCTGGAGCAGCAGAACACGCAGATCGAGGCGGAGATCCAGGCGCTGCGGCAGAAGCAGGTGTCGCGCTCCCAGCTGGGCGACCACTACGACCAGGAGCTGCAGGAGCTGCGCTCCGTGCTGGAGCAGATCCACCACGACAAGACGCAGATCCAGCTCGACACCGACCACATCGACGAGGACATCCAGCGGCTCCGGGACCGCTTCGACGAGGAGGCGCGCATCCGGGAGGAGGCGGAGGCCATCGTGCGCGTCCTGAAGAAGGACACGGGCGACTCGGAGCTGATGAAGTCCGAGTTGGACAAGAAGGTGCAGTCGCTGCAGGACGAGATCGCGTTCATCCGCAACAACCACGAGGAGGAGGTGAGCGACCTCATCGCCCAGATCCAGGAGTCGCAGGTGACCGTGGAGAGGAGGGACCTCCAGAAGACGGACATCACCGAGGCCCTGCGGGAGATCCGCTGCGAGCTGGAGGGCCACTCCAACCAGAACCTGCAGCAGGTGGAGAGCTGGTTCATGTGCCGCTTCTCCAAGCTCACCGAGGCCGCGGAGCAGAACAAGGACGCCATAAAGTCGGCCCGCGACGAGATCTCCGACTACCGCCGCCAGCTGCAGTCCAAGACGGTGGAGCTGGAGTCCATCCGCGGGACGAGGGACTCGCTGGAGAGGCAGCTGAACGACATCGAGGACCGCCACAACAGCGATCTGTCCAGCCTGCAGGTATGGAGACATGCTCCGGGGCGCACAGAGCCGTGCGTAAAGAGCTGGAAACATAGACTTTTATATACTATATTTATATACTATTTTATATACTTACTTATGTTTTAATGTTTTGTGTTTTTAAAATTGAATAATCAGGGTTTGAGTTGTTATCATGATGATGGATAGATGAAGTTAATCTACTTAATATTTCATATTTTCTATATCTTAGTTACGCAGTTTTTATTTGAGGGACTTTGAAAAAAAAGCAAACTTGGTTAAAAACAGTCAAACGGATCATATTTTCTTGTTTTATATCCTTGTTAAGGGCTTGTGTTGAAAAATTTTCTGCTGCGTAATGATTGCTACGAGCGCGTCATTGCGCTTACAAGCTACAAGCGCCGA
Organism: Sebastolobus alascanus; assembly: GCA_916701645.2. Taxonomy (NCBI): domain Eukaryota; kingdom Metazoa; phylum Chordata; class Actinopteri; order Perciformes; family Sebastidae; genus Sebastolobus; species Sebastolobus alascanus. The sequence continues at coordinate 5,517,648 of CAKAOJ020000005.1, forward strand.
CTTTCTTTACAAATCACTCTCCAAGTGTCAGCAAATGGTTAAAGGGAGACACTGCAGCAAGCCCCCCTCCTCCCCTCCTCCCCTCCCCCCCCTCCCTCCGTAGTGCTGAGTCAGAAGCATGGGTCGATGCCTTCACTGGCTGTGTCCTTACATCACACCACTGAGATTTTGGGGGTGGGTGGGGCTGTATTGACAAGTGCGGAGGCTGTCCTTGAAAGAAAAAAGAGGCATTCAACATCTCTAGAATACTGTATTGCGTCAGATTTTATTAAAGCCTTTGGTGCACAGAGTCTATGGAGTTCATACAAATGTGCACTGAGAATAAAAGAGGGCTAAATTAATAGGAATTGAGTTTAATTTAAAGGTCAATTCGGGAAAAAAAAAAAAGGTTTTGTTAAATTGTTGCCATATGTCTTGGTAATCTGTGAACGGTGACATTCGAAGCTATAAATTAATCTGCAAAAGAGTATGTAGCTTTGCTCTGCACGTTACTTTTGTTGTACTTAATTGACCTTGTGTTGCGTCTGCTCTGCTTTTCCCTCAGGAGACAATTCACCAGCTGGATAATGAGCTCAAGAGCACCAAATGGGAGATGGCTCGTCACCTGCGCGAGTACCAGGACCTGCTCAATGTCAAGATGGCCTTGGACATCGAGATTGCTGCATACAGGTATATACTGACATTTGAAAAGCGGTAGAAATAACGTTTACAGTACCCTTCTCTGTACCTAAAGTGATTATTAAATGTTATTTGTTTGTTCCCAGGAAACTCCTAGAGGGCGAGGAGACCCACTTCAGCACTTATCCTTATCGCCAGGCGGTCACCCCCACCAAAATCTCCAAGTCTAAATCAGACGCACCCAGGCTCAAGGTGCACCACAAGTTCGTGGAGGAGATCATCGAGGAGACGAGGGTGGAGGACGAAAATCCCGACATCGACGAGGCCCTGGCGGAGATAGCGCAAGAGCTGTCCGCCACGCTCGAGAGGGGAGGAGATGAGGGAGAGGGAGAGGAAGCAGGAGGTGAGGGGGAAGAGGGAGAGGGCGAAGAGGAGGAAGTCGTAGCCGCCACCGAAGCCAAAGTTAGCGCCAGCGCGCCCGGCAAGGAGGAAGAAGAGGAAGAGGACGAGGATGGAAAAGGTGGCGATGAGGAAGAAGAGGGCGAGGGAGAAGGCGGCGAAGGAGGAGAGAAGGAAGAAGAGGGTGAGGGAGAGGGTGAGGGAGAAAAGGGGGACGACGCAGAGGGAGGCGTTGAAGGAGAAGAGGGAGGAGAGGCAGAGGAGGAAGTTGAGGAGACGGTGCTGTGCTCCAAAGCTCCGGAGTCCAAAGCCTCTCCCGACAAAGAGAAGGCCGGAGACAAAGACGGCAGCGGAGGAGAAGAGGAAGCTGCCGCTGAAGAGGAGGGCGGCGATGATAAAGATGAGAAAGAGGAGAAAGAGGACGATGACAAAGGCAAAAAGGAAGACAGCGAAAAAGACGAGAAGAAGGTGAAAGACGAGAAAGCGGACGACAAATCGGAAGAAGTCGTAGCCAAGACGGACGCTCCGAAAACAGAAGCCGCGAAGCCGGAGGCCAAGAAGGAAGAGGCCGCCAAAACCGAGGCATCAAAACCTGATTCCCCAAAGTCTGAATCCCCAAAGCCTGGATCCCCCAAGTCTGAATCACCTAAAGCTGGATCACCCAAGTCTGAATCCCCTAAAGCCGGATCACCCAAGTCTGAATCACCTAAACCCGGATCCCCCAAGTCTGAATCACCTAAACCGGTATCCCCCAAGTCTGAATCACCTAAAGCCGGATCCCCCAAGTCTGAAACACCTAGACCCGAGTCTCTTAAACCCGAATCTCCCAAGCCTGCGTCTCCAAAGTCCGGATCCCCAAAACCCAGCTCCCCAAAAGCCGAATCCCCCAAGTCAGAATCCCCGAAGACGGAGACCGCCAAGCCCGAGGCCCCTAAAGCCGCCGAGGAGAAATCGGAGAAGAAGAGCGACTCGACCGTTGACAAGAGCGCGGAAAAGAAGGAAGCCGCCATGAACGGCGACGTGGACAAGAGCAGCCCGGAAGAGAAGGAGAAGAAGGACGAGGAGAAAGAGGGCGACGCGCTCGCCAACGGCGTGGACGAGAGCCCCGTCAAGGAGGAGAGCCAGAAGGTGGTGATCACCAAAACCGTGGAGACGATCACCACCGGAGAGGACGGCTCCAAGCACGTCACCAAGTCCGTCACCGTGACCGAGACGGTGAAGGACGAGGCGGAGGAGGTCGTGCAGGAGAAGCTGGTCACCAGCAAGAAGACGGAGAAGCACTCCACTCAGTCCATCAAGCAGGTGACAGAGGCCGAATGAAGCGGACTCCAGGCGGCGGGGGATGGCGGTCCAGAGGAGAGGACGCGGAGATAAGCATTCAAGCCAGAACTAACATAACAAAGAAAATCATACAGCTAGAGCGATGTAATAAAGATAACCACTCTCAAACATACAAAACAAATCATAGAGAGAAGCCAAAACTTAAAAATGCTACAAATTTCAAAAATGCATGTTGAGTGACAGCTTTAAAAAAAAAAAACGGGGCTTTGCTGCAGACGCGGTCAGGAGCGAGAGACATTTTATCCTCCTTTTGTTTCTTTCCGCAGTTCACGGGAGGGAGGGACGGGGGGGGGTTCTCTGCATGCTAGCTCAGAAGAGGGGAGTACTTTCCTCTCATCTGTATGTATGGTAGAAATACACTGTAAAAAGAGTAAATATGTAAGAGAAATATATGTAAAGTGGGTGAGAGAGTGAGAGAAATATTATTATATTTGAGAGGTTTTTTTGAGTATAAGTAAAAAATGGAGGTTGTGGCGGGGAAGGGTCCTCGACACACTCTACTGAAGACGCCTTACTTGACATGTGAAGATACCAACTGAGCCAAAAAGAAACTAACGACAAATACAACAGCGCACAGAGAAGAAAGAGACCGGGCAGCGATATGATAAACACATGACCATATACATCCAGTGTAACTGAAGCAGTTAAAAGCTTAACGAAACCTGAAGAAACTCCTAGCCTTAAACATGCTTTTTAAATCAGTCTGTTATGTTTACCTGAGTGCAACTGAAAAAAAAATAACTGTAAAAGCGCAGATTCACGCGTTCTTGTATGCATATAGGATGGACTTGAATTTAAATACAGAAATAAATGAGGTGCTACTGTTTGCAATCCCATGACTTTACTCATCATGAACGATTTCCCAGCAGCATTTGCTCAATAAATGTCATAATGAAGTAAAAAAACAACAAAGATTGTGTCTTGTCTTGTCTTGTGCATGTTTTGCAATTGAATATACTGATATCAAACATTACATTAGAGCAGTTACATTAAGCAGTTTGTAAGTAGTTCAAAGTATTACAACTTGGCAGAAAAGAGCTTTGCAATACATATTTAGTTATGAAATGAACGGCTTTAAGTTTAAAAAGTTATTACACCAAGGTTAATTTATTGTTATTCTACAACACTGGGTTGCACACTGAAATGCAAGTTGTAGTCTGTTTATGCAACACAAGAAAAAAAACAAAAGTGAACAGGTTGTTACTGGGGTACTTGTAATATACTTTGGGCTCTGCGCGGGCACCTCACCTCACCGATATCACTGATGCTCGGTAGATGGGCGCCAATGATGTTCTGGCCGGTTTTAATAACCCGCTGCAGAACCATAGAAATATGTAATGTTTCCAGTCAGGAAGCTTTCTATTGCTCCTCTGTAAAAAAAAATATATATAAAAAGAGGAGCAATAGAAATATATTATAACCCCGCGTGATATAACGTGGTCAACTAATTTAACTAATACTGATTCAAATGGTTTTAACTACAACATAGTACTGATACCAATCTGTGGGGATGGCTATTAATGAATATTAAAAAGCTAATAAATTTATCCAAAAAAATAAAATAAAAATACACAAGATATGTAGCTGTTTTCTCTGGCCCTTCCCCCCAGTTGTTATATACCTTTTTGATTTCAATAATAACCAGATGAAATTCTAGCTGTGTTGAGATTTATGATTAATATTCAGACCAAAATAATTTCATCAAAATCAGCTCTTAAATATTGACTAATTTTCCATTAAAGTTACTCGAAAAAATAAAGTTATCAACCAAGGATGTAATTTATCTATGGTAATCTAATATAAAAAAAAAAGTTCTTTAAATTAATGCCATTAATCAATTTCATTACAGTTTCGTGGATACTTCATTTTGGAGTGTGATAAGGTTTTACCGACCATACTGTAAGGATGGGCAAGAATTATTTCTCAGTTTTATGGTTTAATGTATCGCTGAAAGATATTTCTTCAGCTTTAAATTGGATTACATTGGATAGACGCGCTATTGAACTAGCTTGGCGAGAGATGTTAAATACGCGGCTTTGTTTTATGTTTTGTCAACAGCAAAATATATGGCCGATGTTATCGCCGAAAGGCTGCGTGTAAAGAAATAACTCTGCATCGGTGTCTAAAGATTTATATAATCGGGGCCGTATGCACCATACCTGATGCAGAGAGCTTGGTGCTGCAGGCCGTCTACACTTACTGTCTACCCAAGGGAGTAAATTAACAGAGCAGCTGCTGGGTGCTGCCAGGTGTCAGAGGATAATGTTCATCAGTGGGTGTTTGTGTGGATGGTCTCCTATCACATTAGAGAAGATTATAGATGTACTTGTGAAACAGAATGTAAACTGTCACTACTAGCCTTTTTGTAAGAGTAGTAATTTCGTGTAATTGCAAAAACAAGGTTACGGGTCATCTTGTATCAACACATAATTAGTCTCAATGGGTGCCATTTTTATAATTCACATGTAGATGGAATAATAAAACAGAACACGCTTTCACATCGGAGTAATCATTATCATGATTCCTCCTAGTTTGTCAGTAAAAGCGTGCAATTACCATACTAATGGCACACTTGTGTGTTATGTGTACCTTCATCTGGTGATGTGTCATTTTTTCCCAGTTTAGACACATTAAAACTGGGACTATGTATCTTTTGAAAGAAGACAACATTATTTCTCTCGTGAATGAAAAGTTGAAAAACACACTTGCTATATTCAGCACTACTCTATGGAATTACTACTTCCAGCCTTACTTGGTCTAGTATGACCAGTATCTTATTGTGGCTAATGTTAGCTAATATTAGCAAACTTTGAGTCATTTCATTGACTTGACAATAACTCTTCTCTATACTGTTGCACTATGTTTTAGCATTTACAATCATCCTGCAATTGCACCTTGTGGCCACAGTGGCCGCTGTTCATGCTCAGGTAACTAATAAAGTAATAAGTAACGGGAGACTTTGGCCAATCACAGGTCATTTCAGAGAGAGAGCGTTCCTATTGGCTGTTCATTCAACGGAGGCAGCTGACAATCACTCGCGAACTCCGATCAAACGGTCAAACTAGGCAGCGCTGATCAGATATGAATCAATATTCTGTTACTGTAATGATTATTTCTCACCTCAAATGTATTACTGTAATACCGTTTAGCTGTAAAATGAGAACGTTTGCTTCGGCTGGTGGGCGGTGCTTGGCATTTCCTCAACTAATCTCAACATGGCTGCCGGGTCACAAACTTTCTCATTTTTACAGCTAAACAGTACACTACAAGATGTTTCTGAAAACATTTGAGACGAGAAATAGGCATTAAAAGCAACAGAATATTGATTCATATTTGATCGGCGCTGACTAGTTTGACCGTTTGATCGGAGTTCGCGAGTGATTGACAGCTGCTCAGAGACGGCAAGGCTCCAGCTCGGCTCTGATTGGTTGTTTTCCTCCGGACTGTGAAATCTTGCAGATGCCATTAGGAGCACCAGAGGACACGGAGGCACATGTTGTTTTTTTCAGATTACCTGTGTCATGCACTACTGTCAGGATATAGTGACCGTTTTTTAGAATAACTTTTTTAAATCATATTTGCTCCAATTCTACCCACTGCTGCTTTAAGTGGAAATGGGTCACTAGCAGGAACAACAAACTCCTTAAGAAGTATAACGTGTGTAAAGTCTCTCAATATTTTAAAGGAAATACATTTTCTTGAACTCTGAAAAGACTTGAAATGAATGGACATTGAACTCCTGTGGCATTAAGGTTTTTTTTGTCTTGTTTGTTTTGTACTGTTTATTGCATTCCCTATACTTTTGTACTTGTCTTTTGTTGAAAATAAAGTTCTGAAAAAAAAAAAAAAAGAAGAGGTAAAACGTGTTTACTTCCTGTTTTTACGTTTGTGACAATACCACTAAAATGTGTTTTTCTTTGACATGCTAAAATGTAATGTAAACAGTACCACAAGTAGATAAAGAGTTGTAAAGGCAGTTGCTAACACTAACATTATAATATCAGCCACCATAAGCCACAGGTCATATCAGACCAAGTAAAAGCTGTAGCAGCAGCAGCAGCAGCAGCACAGGGGCATGTTTTAAAAACAACGGGGAAAATATTATTGTAGTTTGGCTGTCTTGCTTACCAACACAGTCAACAGTTGCAGCAGCAGAGCTCATGGAGGCAATTTACGTCGAAAGTGGCACTTCTCGCTGTCATAACACAGTCGAACCTGAACACAAAACAACGATACACACGATGTCCATTAGGAATAAACGTCCACAAATACCCTTAGAAATCACAGACGCTTGTAACTGCAGAACTTACCTGGAAATCTTCACGCTTTTAAGTTTTCTTCTTCAATTTACCCAGTGATTTTTTTTTTTCTGCATATCCCGTGGATACATTGCAAACAGGAACTGCTAATAGATAATTCGCCATATTTTTAATGGTGCCAATTTACCAAAAAATGTTAACAAATAGAGGCTTAAAACACGGAGCTAAAGTTGTAGCCCATAGCATAGCTAACTCACTGAATTATATACATTTTACTTCCTGTTTACATGCACCAAAGCATCATGGGAACTTTAATTCAAAGAGCTTGATTGATTATAGCCCAAATAGCAGGAAGACAAAGAATAATAGTAGGAGTGACAAAATTTATGTTAACTTTTTTTTTCATATTACACTATCAATATTCTTTTTGTCTGAATGTCCCATGAAAATAAGATAAGATAAGATATTCATTTATTAGTCTCACAGTGGGGAAATTTGCAAAAAATGGTTGGGGAGGGGTTGTTTGGTGGACCGCATTAGTCTTGATTTTGTCTGATGGGGGGCCCCACAGTGTCAGACTTTGAAAACCTTTGGGCTACACAATAAATGGTAACATGTTCGGATATAATGAGTCACTGTCGCTGTTTGTAATCCCCTGATCGACTGGGAAACGTGGAATTAAGTGAATGACATACATTTCTCACCAACCACCGGCAAGGTGATTACAGAACAACATCGTGTGCGGAGGCTAATGCTGTAAATCTGTGTTCTTCATCTATACTTGCCAGGTGTTAAAAGACACATCGGGACTTATTTATGATTACTGAGCTCTAAATCAACGACACACATGGCTTTAAGAGGTGTTTATTTAACCACCAAAAACTCACACGCTCACTGTTACATTCAGCAATTACACATATTACACTCATCAGGGAAGTGTGCAACCAGACCTTTATGGACTACTCTGGATTATTGGCAAGCAGTTGACCTTGATTTGTTGCTGTAGATGGCTATTGGACTGTTTTATTGAGCACCATGTTAACAAGCAGATTTGAGAGGACAGCGTAGATACCTTTACTGGTTATGCTGGAAGGGGATAATGGACTGTCTTGACTGAAGTTTGCCGAGGCTACTGGCTTACTTTTTACCCTTTGTGCTCTTCTCTTCTGCAGCTTCGGGTTTGGCTGCTTTTCCCTCCTCTTTCTCCTTTTTGGCGTCGGCTTTGTCATCTGTCTTCGGAGCAGCTTTGTCGTCTTTGGCGGCGTCTTTGTCGTCAGATTTGTCATCGGATTTGTCGGCGGCTTTGTCATCAGATTTGTCGTCAGATTTGTCATCGGCTTTGTCATCTTTCTTGGCATCTGGTTTATCTTCTTTCTCTTCGCTTTTTGTCGCCTCTTCCTTCTCCTCTTTTTCTTCTTCTTTTGCATCCACGTCCTTGTCATCACCTCCTTCTGCTTTTATCTCCTCTTGTGCTTCCTCTTTGACCTCCTCTCCTTTCTCCGCGTCATCTTCAGCGGCCTCTGTCACCTCTTCCTTTTGCTCTTCCTCATCACCACCTGCATCAATAGAAGTGAACTGTATCATCATCTGTCATCGTGAACTAAATAAATTAAAGTTTAATTGAGCAATCACAGAATATAATCAAAAACAACACACTGACCTTCTTCTCCCGCCTTAGCCTCTTCGTCTCCTCCCTTTGCCTCTTCATCTCCCTTGGCCTCTTCTTCATCTTCTTGCTCTTTATCTCCCTCCGCCTCTCCTCCCTCTTCATCCTCCTTCTCCTCGTCCTCCTTTGTCTCCTCCTTTGTCTCCTCTCCTCCCTCTTCTTCTTCCTTCTCCTGCTCCTCTTCCTCCTTTACCTCCTCCTCCTCTGCCTCTGCCTCTGCCTCCTCCTCCTCTTCCTCTTCCGCGGGTGGGCTGGCCTCGGCTTGCTGGGCGTGGCTGGCAGAGATGGTCCCCTCGGTGGTGCTGAAGCTGGAGCTGAGCAGGCGTGACGTCACCATGTAGGAGGTGCCAGAGCTCAGGCTGGAGAGGAGGGGCCGGGAGTAGGAGGGCGCCGAGTAACTGTGGCCGTACATGGAGGACACGCCCCCAGGCATTCCTACACTGAAGCGAGACTCCTCCCCTTCCAGCAGCTTCCTGTAGAGGGCGGTGAAAAGACAGGTGATGAGTACTACAGTAGATGGGAACTCAGTTACTGGCCATGTATTAATTAATACTCAATGCTACGGTTTCTGATATAAAGTGTGGAAAGTGAACATTTATCCTAATAAATCTCAGATTAGGGCTTCATCCCAGAATGTGCTTACCAAAATAAAAGTGGCCTGCTCTTTTTGACTTTTCTATCCTATCCTAATAGTCTTAAAGGTGCTATTGATAACATTCAGCCACTTGATGTCGCACTCTCCTTCCCCCGTTCCATTGCTTTCACTTCACAACAAGTCGTTGCCAGGCACTTACCGTCAATCTCAACCATTTATCTGTTGTTTTCCACACTAACTGACGAGCCAGAGATACCACGTGATACCAACATCGTTTTACTATTGGATCACAATTATTAATTCACAATCATAATATTTTTTTTTTTTTCAGGAAAAGCCATACTTTTATTCGGCACCTTTCTAAAGGCTCTGTAGATGTATTTAAAAAAAAATATTCATCTACATAAAGATGTTGTCAATAAGACCTTTAACATCAACATAAATCAATTATACATATAGTTTTGCGATAAACTTTGCAGACCTATTAAAAGAAACATGAGAAATACTATAGGTTTGTTCGGATTTGCTAATGCAGGTCCCTTTAACTTAAATGTTAACACATATTTTCACCTTAAATGACCTTGTGCATAACCTCTAAATCTATCTAAACTTGTGTCTCCCCTTAATTAGGTATTTATGCACCACTTTAACATTCTAAAATCAACACTAATAAGACATTTGAGTCTTTGTTGTCATTGGTTCTTTTCATTCTCAGAAATCCAGTTGGATTTCTCAGCCTCGCTGTTGTTGCTTCTCACCTGTATGCAGCGATCTCGATGTCCAGAGCCATCTTGACATTCAGAAGGTCCTGGTACTCTTTCAGGTAGCGCGCCATTTCCTGTTTGGTGCCCCTATGCTCGCTCTCCAACTCTGCGATGGTGTCCTACATGGAAGACAAGTCGAGACAAAAGGACATATGACGTGAAATGAAATGAAACAACACCGGAAAATCAAACGATCTGAATCATTAATAACAAATCATACTGACGTGCATGGCGTCTATCTCGGCACTCTGCTTGTCTTCTATCTCGTGCAGCTGCTTCTCCAGGGATTCATTGAGGCCTCGGCACGCGTCGATCTCCAGCAGGCGGGTCTGGAGCTGGCGCCGGTACTCTCCCACTTCGTCCTTGGAGCTTCTCACGGCATCGCTGTGCTGGGCCACGGTCTCGGTCATGGAGCCCACCTTCCCCCTGAACCACTCCTCTGCTGCCTGCATGTTTCTCGCCGCCAGCCTTTCGTACTGGGACCGGATGTCCCTGAGGGCCCCGGAGAGGTCGGGTGTCGTGGCCTCGGACTCCACCGCCACCTGGACGCCGAGATGGACCTGGGCCTGAAGCTCGACCACCTCGCCTTCGTGGATCCTCTTGAGGAAGGCCAGCTCCTCCAGGAGAGTTTCGACGCTCTTCTCCAGCTCGGCCTTAGCTAAGGCGGCGTGGTCGGCCTCGCGGCGGGCGTCCATCAGCCTGCCCTCGGCATCTTCCCGAGCCAGCACCTCTTCCTCATATCGACCCTGCAGGGCGCTCAGGGTTTGCTCCAGCCGCTCCCTCTGTCCCATGACGGCCTGTTGTTCCGCCCTGGCCTCGTCCACGGCGGACCTCAGGGCCCGGGCCTCTTGCTCGTACAGCGCTCTCAGGCGGGACGGCTCGGAGTACCTCTGCCTCAGCAGCAGCAGCTCTGCCTCCAAGGCGCGGTTCTGCTGCTCCAGCTCGCGCACTCTGTCGATGAAGCCGGCGAAGCGGTCGTTGAGGTCCTGCAGCTGGCCGCGCTCTTGGGTGCGCACGGCGCGGAACTCGGAGCTGATCTGGGCGGCCTGGCTGAGCTCCAGGTCCAGGGACGAGGCGTGCGAGGAGGAGGAGAGCAGCACCCGGCCGGGAGAGGAGTACTGCAGACGGGAGGAGGACAGCGGGGAGGCATGGGAGGCATGGGAGGAGTAGACGGAGTGGGTCCTCCCTCGGGTCACCGCGACACGAGGGGGAGCCTCGACGTACCAGCGCCTGTACGGCGAGGCGGAGTAGTAGGGGTCATATCCGATGCTACTCATGGCTGAGTGAGTGGTGGGAGGACGGGCTGCTCTCCCTCTCCTCTCTGTGTATGTGTGTGTGTGCGGAGGTGTGTGAAGGGCTCAGGTTTAAGCCTCGAATGCTCGCTGCTGCAGCAGCCTGCGCTTTTATAGCAGGACAGCGAGCTCTGACGCAAGCGCTTCCCCCCCAAACTCTGACAATGCAGCCTCGATGGGCTTACACTGCAACTGCAAGAGATGAGACAGAGAGGATCCACGGGAACGAGCGTAGGGAGGGAAATGAGTTAAAGATAGAGAGAAGAAAAGACAAGAGGGAAGAGTTTTATGGATATGTTTGTCTCGTCATAACAGTAATGTTCATCCGAGGTAAGTTTCTGAATAAAATCACTTGTAATAAAACAGATTATTGAAGAAAACACAAATACATCCAAAACGAGAAATAGAGCACATCACCATTTTTTTAGCATACTAGAACCTGAACCTGGACTTTGAACACAGCAATACCACTGTGACATATTTTGTTAGGAGATCCATAGAGCAAAAAACATACTTGTTATGCTATCCTCTCTGCAGGAGAGAGAGGGGTGGGGGGGGGTCCTCATTTTAACAACCGTGACACAGCATATCTCCTTCTGGTGGCGAGCGGAACTGCAGCCACAACCTTAAAAGACCTGCAATGATAAAATCCCACCCAAACAGAAGGTCACATGTTGAAGACACTACAGGCAATATAGAGAAGAAGAAGACATATCAAATAGATTTTGGTGCATCAATAAGCTCGGCTGTTTGCTATGAGGTTGGTTGATTAGCAGGGAATACATGTTGTGTCTGTTTTTTTCCACTTGATGTTAATAATATTCACTATGAATTCTCAGCTTTGTTCTTGTCTTTTGCTGACTCTGCAAAAGGACCTTATGGAAACTAACAGCATATATTTTCTGAGTTCGCCAAAAATGTCTTGAATCTGGCAGTCATTTTTTTTTTGCATAAATGAACAATTTAAATGTAATGAGAACATTGCATTGTCTGTGCCAGTGGTGCAAGACATGCACAGTATATAATAAATAAGGTACATACAGTAATGTTGTCATCATGATTTGACAATTGGAGAAAGCAAGCATCGTGATCACGAATCAAAACAAACTATTATTAGAGATATTCTTGATTTTTGGTTTGTTGTTTCAGGTTTTCATCAGTGAAAGAAAAGTCTTATTTGCCTTTTGTCAGGTTGTTCTTTTCAAATGCTATAAAAGACAAACAGTCCCTCTCATCTGCAGCACAGATACCCTGGCAGGTCAATTACACCCAGCTGCTGACACTCATTTTCTTTTCTTGTGTCACTAGTGAGTGTGTGTGTGGGTGCATCTTTGCAGGTATGCGGCGGCTCGGTGAAAGTTTATGCTGGGGAATTCATCTTGCTTTCGAGCTCCATGCATAAATGAGGTCTATTGCAGTGCTTTGCAGCAATATCTGTGTGCGTGTGTGTATGTGTGCGCTTGTGTGTCTGTGTCTGTGTGTGTGTGTGTGTGTGTGTGTGTGTGTGTGTGTGTCTGTGTGTGTGTGTATGTGCATGATCCATAGTGTGAACGCTCCAGTAATTTGCCTATGCAGCAAAGCAAAGCAAAGCAAAGCAAAGGCCCCCGGTACTTACAGACAGTGCTGTGCCCCAAACAGTGAGAGGTGGGGGACTTCACTGGGAGCTGCATGGACTCTGCTGCAGGCTGAGTCATCGTAACAGTTGTGATCACACAAACTCCCCCGAGTACACTCTTTCTCACCCTGACAGCAGCAGTCTGACAATCTGCACCGGGGCGATTTCTTGGCAGACGAGATGCCTACAGGACCTGGGGAAATGAAAGATAGAAGGTAGACCATTAACTTGTCTTCCCAAACAAATTAACTCACTTATAGTCTGCTAATTTCTAGGTTGTTGCTTGTTCTCCCCGTGATTAACATAACAGCCCAGGCTCAGTCTAAGCATCACATACTGTATTACTTTTACAGAGGATACTTTTGTGCTTTTTCCCTTTCCTTTAGTGTGTTATATAGTTTTTTGTGCATGTAAAAGGTCTGCAAAGTTATGAGCTCAAACAGAGCGTTTCAGACGGAGTGTGAAAAGAGGTGCTGCAGCACAGCCGGTATGAGAAAAATAAAGCATTCTTTGAACATTAAAGTGGCAGTAGGCAGTATATTTTTGGCATCATTGGGCAAACATTCCATAATAACCTTTCAGCAGATTGTAATTCAAGTGTTCTGAGAGAAAACTAGACTTCTGCACGTCATCATGGCTCTGTTTTCAGGCTTTAAAAAATCTAGCCCGTGACGGGAGACTTTGACCAATCACAGGTGATTTCATTGAGAGAGCGTTCCTATTGGCTGTGCTCCTGTCATGTGACCGGTACTTGGCGTTCCTTCAAGAGATTTCCAACATGGCTGCTGGGTCACAAACTTTCTCATTTTACAGCTAAACCGTGCACTACAAGATGATTCTGACAACATTTCAGGCGAGAAATAGGCATTAACGTAACATAATATTGATTCATATTTGATCAGCGCTGCCTAGTTTGACCGTTTGGTCGGATTGACAGCCGGCTCTCATAGAAAGCAGATGGACAGCAGACCTCAGATCAGCTCCCACTGCTTGTTTTCCTCCGGTCTGTAAAATCTTGCAGATGCCGTTAGGAGCACCGGAGGACACCGGAGGACACAGAGGCACATGATTTTTTTCAGGTTACCTGTTTCATGGACTACTGTCGCGATATAGCGACCGTTTTATAAAAATATTTTTTTTTAATCATATTTGCTCCAATCTCGCCTACTTCAGCTTTAAAGCATGTAAAGGTGTTCTGGTAGAAACCCAAAATACAAGTCTGAACCTGAAAATAAGCACAAAAGGGCCTCTTTAAAATTCACAGTAACCCCAGGCATCAAGGGTAAGCTGATGGCAGCATCTCATCAACTGTGCACAACATCCCTTTTCCAAGCCTTCCAACCTAAATATACAATCAACAATTGTTCTCTTGCTGTCATGCAGATACAACTTTTAACACAGCTATATCAAGGTTACCCATAGAACGACATAGCACTGTCCTTTTACAGTTACATGGTGGCAGTTACAGATTGATTCACTGGGATCGGCACATGTTCCATGCCAATAGTGGTGAAGTGAAATAGCTTCATAAATAGTACTTATCGACACCTTATAGGTGCATTATTAATCCCCTTTTGGCCACTATAGGGGCACTTTGAATAACACGCTGACAGATAAACAGCCTCCACCACCATTAATAATACTGCCTGCTTGATCATTTACCAGACAAACAAAGAACAAAATTAGCTTTAATTCAATTTCCTTGCTGTTAGATTTCTTGCATCACAAGGTGTACAAACATACAAACATAAACTGTATGTTACATCACACGTTATGAATAAGCAGCTGCAGTGCAATCAGTTTCAGCTCTTTCGTTCACGTTCACTTTAGTATACAGGTCTAAAAGGAAAAGAAAAAGTACATCAGCTGGATACAATGCACCAGAACTCAGTGTAGCATGATGCCTGGCCTACTGAGAACCCAAACTCTGATTTAACAGTTTGACAGAGTGAGCTCATAGTATGACCTATTTCTAGACACCTAAAGAATACAAATCAAATGCTCACTCTCCCTCTCTGGTCTCCAGCAACTCCTATAGAAAATGCACGGCTCTTTACTGTAGCTGCTAGATGTTTGACTGCAGTAACTTTATCTGTCAGCGCTTTGCTTGGCAGGTAGCGTACAACTGGTTTATCAGCTCTTTTTTTTTTTGCTGGAAAATGGTTGCCTACAGGGGTTGAACAGTAAACGTGCCCCAGAACCAAAACCTATAGCAGCAGAGCTAGGTATTAATTCTCCATTAATCCACTATAGAAAACTGTTTTCATATTCATTTTATTAATTCACCATAGAACCAGTGACCCAGCCCCAAAAAGGCACATCCATTTTTTTTTTTTTTTTTCCTGCAGCATCATCCTTGTTAATTCCTACTTTGTACAATACAGTCACCTAACCCCTTATCATGATCACATGATGTAGGTTGGCGTCACGCCTGGAATTCCATTAATATTATATTTTTGGACTATTGTATTTCTCTTTTTTTTTCTTTTTTTCTATATATTGATCATAATTGGATTGGGAGTGGCAGGAGACATTGACTTTGCCTGAGAGCTTTTGTTTCTGTGGCTCAGTTTCCGAGCTTCATCAGCACATTTATCTCTCTCTGTCCTGTAAGTTTGAGTGCTTCCCAACATTACATTTCAAGAAGGATACTGCAGGATATCTGGCTTTGATTATCTGTCCCAGTGGCGTATTATATTTCCAATAGGGTGGAACACTAGACATTTCTCAACTCCGGAATAGCTTGAATCATTCAAGTATAATGCTTGTATTGCAGCTGCTACATCTAACAGTGTTTAAATGATACTAGAGCAGCCCCTAGAGGTGATGGACGGTGATAACACTTTATATAAATCCCTCTGCCTGTTTAAGATTTAACATAGAGGGGTGCATCATCCGCGTTTCCCTCGCTTGCGTTGTTTCCTTGCGTCCCTCCCACGGGGGGATGCACGGAGAGTTGCAAGGGAATGACGCAAGTGAGGGAAACGTGGATGCAATTTAAGAGATTTGGGATGCAGCCAGAGACTTTATAATGATTTTTTTTTCAGTTTGGAGCAGGTCGACTCCTTAAGATGAGTCAGGATGTAGTTCAAGATCTTTAGGGAGGCTTTTTTTCTTTGTTAACACTTTATAATAACCATCATTTATAAATGGTAAATTGATAGTTAAATAAATCTAGTTAATAGTTATTTTACAGTCAGCAAACAATGAAATGATAATTAATGTTTACAAATTATAAGTAATGCCATAATTTAGTTATTTATATTAGTATACAGTATATGCTAATATATTCTATTTATATAACATATTTAGTTATTTAGTTATAGTTTAGCTATTTTAACAGTTTATTGTTGCACACATTATAACATTTCATATATATTTTTAACACTTTGTTAACGGTTAATAATTGGTTTGTAAACCGCCTATAAACATTATTTGGATGGCTATTGTAAAGTTGCAACTAATGATTATAATACAATATGAAATGCTTAATAAATACTTTGTAAAGCATCTATAAATTTTATTTAGATAGATAGTTGATGCTTTATCAATAGTTAATAATTGGTTTCTGGTCCATTTCTCTATGTAATGTTTATAGATGTTTTACTAACAATTTCTTAAAGGTTTACAAATCATTTGGTAATCTTAATATGGTATATAAAATGTTATAATCTGTGCAACAATAAACTATTGTTAGATAGTGTACTAATTTAATATAATTCATAATAATTGTTATCTTTTATCAGCTATTATACAATATATAATTCGTAAACTAATCATAGATATTACACAAACTGATGATAAAATTACTTAATTATAGCATTACTAATAATTATTAAACATTATTAATCATCATGTAATTGTTTGTTAACAGTAAAATAACTACCTATCTATCTACTTTCAATTAACCATTTATAAATGATGGTTATTATAAAGTGTTTATTTTCTTTTAACTGACAAACAGTTGTGATTATTATTTGTAGTTGTAAGAGTAGTATCAGAAGTGGTGGTAGGCAGTTAGTTGCATTATTTGTGTTGCTGGCATCGGCAGCAGCTACGTGTACAGTAAGACAAAGCACATGAGTGCATACTGTACGCAGCTGTTAATTAAGCTGTGTTTTGGCAACATGTTGCCCATGGATTTCCCCCCCTACCACAGTGTTGAAACTGAGTGGACCTGTATGAGCCTGTTTATATGCACAACAAATGCCCTGTGAACAAATGTAATATTTAGTAAACATAATGAACTCTTCAAAGTCTAATGATCTGCAGTTTCTCTCTCACTGATGAAACATCTCAGACTGAGGTGCCTCTCTCTGCAGCCAAACTCTGATCTTTACACTTTTGTTCCAACAGACCTCAGTTTAAAAGTCATGTTACTATTTTTGGCTTAATATCTGACCTCTGGCCTTTCGCAGCCACCGCACGTCCCACCGGCTCAGCAGAGGTCTGCTTCTATTGGCTGGACACGTGTGTCCGTCAGAACACGAATGCCTCTCACGGGTGGACAGTGAAGGAGGCCTGTCTGCTATAAAAAGAGTGCGGTATGCAGGCTCGGGCTCACTGTTGGTCAGACAGTGTGTGTGTGTGTGTGTGCACAACTTAGAAGGGCTGAGGGAACTGCGTTGAAGTTCACACTGTAAACATGGCCGCCGCCCACCGTCTGGTTATCGTCCGCCACGGCGAGAGCGCCTGGAACCAGGAGAACCGCTTCTGCGGCTGGTTCGACGCCGACCTCAGCGAGAAGGGCATGGAGGAGGCCAAGCGCGGGGCCGTGGCCATCAAGGAAGCGGGCATCAAGTTCGACGTGTGCTACACCTCCGTGCTGAAGCGCGCCGTCAAGACCCTGTGGACCATCATGGAGGGCACGGACCAGATGTGGCTGCCCGTGCATCGCACCTGGCGCCTGAACGAGCGACACTACGGAGGCCTCACCGGCCTCAACAAGGCCGAGACGGCCGAGAAGCACGGCGAGGAGCAGGTGAAGATCTGGCGCCGCTCCTTCGACACCCCGCCTCCGCCCATGGACAAGGAGCACGCCTACAACAAAATCATCAGCGAGGTGAGACGACCGAAACTACGGGAGAAGAGGCATTGGCTAGAATAAAGCAATGTATTAATATAATTTTTTTCTCACTAATCAAGAGGAATATCACGAAGCAGCATACATTATGTAAGTTCTGTCAATTAAACTACCTTCTACTGTTCCTGCCACCTTCCAGTCCCGGCGCTACAAGAACCTGAAGCCCGGCGAGCTCCCCACATGCGAGTCCCTGAAGGACACCATCGCCCGCGCCCTGCCTTTCTGGAACGACGTCATCGCGCCTGAAATCAAGGCGGGAAAGAACGTCATCATCGCTGCCCACGGCAACAGCCTCCGCGGCATCGTCAAGCACTTGGAGGGTGAGCGTTACAGTTCTATAGGTGGACAAAGCTTTAACAAAAGCAGATGAAGAAGAAAGTTCTGTAGTGAAAAGTAGAGGTGAATGTTGACATTATAAAATCTAACAAATATCAAATTAACTGAATATTTTGGTTGGAAAATAGCTTTCAAGGCCTGGATAATCACAGACACTTGTCTTTGCAAACACACACACACACACACACACACACACACACACACACACACACACACACACACACACACAGTTGTGGATTGCAGAGCATAAAAATAGCACGCAGGGACTCAGCTTCAGGGGACAGGGGAGAGGGTCATGAGCTTGGTTCCCGTTACAGTCACGACCTTTCTGTAGAAAGGTTGTACTTTTTTCAAGGAGTTGCCAGACGTGGATAAGGGAGTTATACAGCCAGAGAACCTAAAGGGCAATAGTAAATGTCAGATAGGAATGGTAGGTGTCAAGGGTGAGAGAAAGATCGAGTTTCTTAGATTATAAATGACAGATTGCTGTCATCAAATTAACTTAAAATACAAACTAGGAAACCTGCAGTTGATTACTTTTATTACGTGAGACCATTGTCCTTCCTGTCTGCCCAGCCTTTTATTGTATCAGTTACATTGTATCTGTTCTGTCTGCTGATCTGCCCGTCTGCCCGTCTGGTCTGTCTATCCAGGTATGTCCGACGCAGCCATCATGGAGCTGAACCTGCCCACGGGAATCCCAATTGTGTACGAGCTGGACGCAAACCTGAAGCCCATAAAGCCCATGTCTTTCCTCGGGGACGAGGAAACCGTGAAGAAGGCCATGGAGGCCGTGGCCGCCCAGGGCAAAGCCAAGAAGTAAAAGCCTGCTCCGGAAGGCAGAAAAAGAGACTGTTCCAACCTTTCCTCCTATCCGTTCGTCCATCCTTATAGTCCATTCCAACTGGGGGAATGTTTTAGGGTTCTTTTGCAGGGCCATTTTCAGCACATTAGCCCTGTTTGTTTAAATGACACACAGAGAGAGATGACCTGTCAATCAAAGCAGACAGCCGGGGGGGCCCAACGTTTTACGCAGCCACACATCACTCAGCCCTTTTAAATTGTGGTCAAGCCCTGATGTCGAGGGGCCTCACCACTCTGGCACAACCAATAAAGAAACCATGTTTTTACATAGGCCCTGTGTCTGTTTAATTTTATCTCATCATGTCGCTTTCCCCTTTTTTTTCTTTTACTTCAAATGACATCGTCATCCTTATCTGTTATTCCTCTTCAGTTCCCCATTTGGAATCAGTGGTTTCAGCAAAGTGCAAAGGTGCTGAGAAATCTTATCCAGGAGGAAGAGAGGAGGGGGGAGAGAGAGAGAAACACAGAGATGAGTCAACGGGTTCATCCTGGCAGCATTCCCATGATGCAGCTTGTCTCAGTTTTGGACTATCCTCCCCTACAGTCAGATCACACTGAGAGCCACACAGGAGAAGACGAATTTTAAGCAATTACCCAACATACTGTTTTTCATGCACTGGGGAATTTTGAGATTTTGGGCTATTTTGCTTCCATAACATGTCTTCTTTCAGACTAGTGGAAAGGAAACATCCAAAATACACATTTAGGTGATTATTTTAACTACACCTTGTCTATTTGCGTCTGTAGATTTATCCTACGTTCACTCAGAGTTAGCATTAGATAATGCCTCATTTGCACATTTAAACATAAAATGTCACTTGTAATACAAAAAATAATTGTATTGATGTAAGTAATCAACTGGGGAAGTTTCATGGTGATATATATTAGTTAAATTTTTTTACCCCATTCACCTGTAGTGTCGTGCAAAATGCATATCTTTAAAAACAGTTTTTCTCACTCTGAGCCAGAAATCTCCACTTCAGTAGCTCTTACATACACCAAACTTTCCAGTTTCCTTCCCATCTATATTCTGAAGGTTACAGAAGGTTTACAGAGGGGTTTGTTCATATATTGTTCATAGCCTGATTTATAGAAGGTTTTCTTCCTAAAAAAATAGATTTTTTTTATGGTTGGTATTTTCTGATTTATGCAGTGATAAAAAGAAATATCAAAAATTCCCTCTGTAAAAACCTTTGACTCTAATATGTCGAAAAAATTGAAACAAGAATTTTTAACCTGGCTTTATCCAATGTTCAGATTTCTGTTCTGCAAATGTATGCAAATTAGCACATATTTAACAAGATAATGCATCATTAGCATATTTAAACATACATTTCAGAAAATGAAGTACAACAAAATAATTGCCTTAATGTAAGTAATCTACTGCGGAAGTTTCACGGTGGTACCTATTAGTTAAAAATGTGCCCTATTCACCCGGGGTGTCTCCCCATTAATTAAATGAAAAACCTAAACAAGTGAATGGAGGATCATAACGAATACATATGCTTCAGTAGTGATTACCTTTATTCCATGATGAAACATTTTCTATCTTGTTAGAAGTGGTCTCTTTCCGGACGATAACAGCTCCATCTACAGGACACAAAGGATCACTGAGTGGTTGAATGAGTATGAAAATGATGGAAATCATATGCTATGACGTTTGTAGTCATCGGTTTGAACCCCAGTTGAGATTTTGGACCGATACAGAGCACTCTCACTCAAAACACTGAAAGAGGAAATATGTTTTGGAGTTACCATTGAGAACCGAAGCTGCTTTTTTTGGCTTGTGTTGGCAAAACTTCGACACATTATGTTGTTTTTTCCTTTAATTTGTCAACATGAAAGACCCTTTTTAAAACTGCATTCCTTATACTTGAAGGAGGACTCTTGTGTGGCAGGGTTAAGGGGGGACTTTTAGACATCTGACTATAGCGTTTGTACATGATTCACCTTACAATAAAAGCCCCGGTAACAAATTACGTACAGTAGCTTAGGTTTATTTTAGGATTGGCATGGTCTTACAGTATATCTTAAGACATTACAAACATATCTTTTTGAGTATTAGACAACAGGACATTACATTGCATTAGTAAAACACACAGTTATCAGACAAAAAAAAAAACACAAGAGTTCAGCAGGACTGCAGAGAGGAAGGAAGGTATGTGATCCTGGTTCTATCTAATGTTGTCATGCCACCTACTGGCCACTATGTGGAAACACCGGCTAACTGTGAGTGAGGGAATAAATGCACAAATCAATCTGAAGGTGTAGTGCGTCTAAAAGTGTAAGCTTGGGTTAGTGTGTTAAAAGATTTTTTTTGTATTATTGAGATGGAGTCTGTAAGAGAGTCTGTAAACATTAACAAGTAAGTTAAAATTCAGATTTTTTTGTGATGCTGCATTTGTCCAGGTAGCCTCAGAAGCTGGCTCAGCATCTCGTCGCTTTCATTTGACAGATCATTATCGCAGCAGTCTGAATGCAAATCCGCTATTTAAATTTTTTTAAATAACAGCTTCCTCATTATCCTTTGAGGGGGGGGGGAGAAAGGCACTGTACCATAATAAACCAAAGCGTGTTTCATCGAGCACACGGGCTTTGATGTTGATCGGGATGTTTGGTGCGGTCCATGTTCAAACGGGTTCGGGAGCTCAGTTGTGGTTTAAGTCGGAGGTGTTTTGATCAGCGGCGGTTTTAGCTGCGGCTTTCCTCTTGAAGGGCTTGAAGAAGCTCGGGAGAGACGCTATCCTGTGTGCGTTTTTCTTGTACGCGACCGCTTCGCGGGTTTCTGCTTTGGATTCGTCAACGTACTCCGCGGCGCTCGTCACGTTCTTTTCTATGTTGTTGATCAGCTCCCCCTGATAGAAGTAAAAAAAACATCAGTCAGGTTGTCATCAGCGTATTCCTTGGTATCGGTTGTCATTAACATTTCCAAATGTTAGGCAGCCGCTCTTACCTGAATCTCCAGCAGCATGGCCGTGTCGGCAAATATCTCGTGCAGCTCTCTGATGCTGGACTCGAGGCAGATGATGTCCTGGTGACGAGATTCGATCTCGCTCAGAGCCTGGCTCGAAATCCGAGCGTCGGAGTTGATCTGCGACGGCGAAAGTACACCAGTTGTTTTTATACTCATCATCTAATTAGCTTCACATTACTTTCTAACAGTACATCTAAGTGATCAACAACAAAAACAAGACTACGGTAGGTATTACTAACTACTCAACGGCCATTTTTGTGGCCCAGAACTAAAGGAAATTCCACTAACATGAGATATGAAGACGGCGAGATTGTCACGGTGCAGCATCTCCTCCAACTCTTCATCTGTAGTCACTTTATCCACTGAAACAGTCGAGTTAAAACACATTTTTCAGGCGATTGTACAAGTTAGTTTAACAGGCTGTGTATCAAAAAAATGATTTTAAAACAAAAGCGCATGCTTAAATCTTAAATGACCTATTAAACAAAAATAGACAATCAGCCTACACGTGTCTTTGTAAATGAGCAAACAGGAAGAGTGTGTGTTTTTGGGTGTTCACCACAGGATGGCGTATTTACAACTCTACTCCTCTCTCTCCTAACTAAAACCAGCATACTGTAGATTTAAACCGCAGCCTGTGTCTAATCTGAAGGGGAAAAGAGGTTTTAAGGTTAATAAAAATCTAATGCTGAGCTTCTTACTCATAGTAATGAAGTAATTGGGAAGAGGAAATAATATTACCACCAGTGGGCAACCTCCGGGTCTGAAAAGTGAAGCCAATGCGGAAGTGCCTTTAACTTGCATTCTTTCTAATAGCCAGCAGGGGGCGACTCCTCTGGTTGCACAAAGAAGTCTATGAGAAAATGACCCTACTTCTCAATTGATTTATTACCTCAGTAAATAGGGCTCGCTTGTGGAAAAGCCTGATACCTGCAGTCATAGCCGCCTTAAACAACAGGCGTCGCTGAATAGGCCGAGTGTGGACTGCTGTCCGTCATTTTCTGTTACTGTTACTGTGTGCTGTTGTATGTATTGGTGTCTGACAAGTACAGTGCTGTGGAAAAGAATTTCCCCCTGTGGGACAATAAAGTCTAAAGTCTAAAGTCTAAACATTGTAAACGTGAGTTTATGGTATCAATCGCTAGTTTCAAGTCTTCTTCAATACAGCATGATGTTCATTTAGTAAATGATGGTCCCATTTAGAGTCAAATAGACCATAGTATGCTTTAGGGCATGGCTACCTTGTAATTGACATGTCATAACCACGGCGTTGTCCGGTCTGGGAGTTGTCCGTGTTTTCGTCTTACAACTTTGTTTCACAGTGTGTTTTCAGTTCATGACAGTGAATTGCAACATTTTGGTTGCCTAAAAATGTCTTATTCAGCGTTCGGTTGTACTTAGCTCCACTCTCTCAGGTCACTTCTTGTTGCAAAAAAACAAGATGGCGACGACCAAAATGCCAAACTCGAGGCTTCAATACAGCAGTCCACATACCAGTGGGTGAGGTCACAGTGACTACGTCCACTTCTTATATATTTGGTCTATGATTACCAAACCAGCATCATACCATCTCTGACTATCTAAGGGGCTATTAGTATAGAAACACCTGCAATAACTGTACTGGCATGATTGGATAAGATCCGGGTATATGATATGAAGTCCATTTGTTTTTGGCAACTCACCAATCTCCAGCTGTCTCTGAATCTGCGCTTTGCATTTCTCTCTGAAGGAGACTTGCGCCTTGTGGTAGCCCCTCATGACTTCAGCAAAGCACCGAGTCAGGTGGGAGTGCTGGCGAAAGTCAAGTCACACAGAAATCAGATTACTGAACTAGAAATGAAAATTAATTTATTTTTAATAGAAATCTTATCAGAGGTGATTTTGTCAGGTGCGTAAAGATTGAGACTTCTTTGTAATAAACTCAGATTTGACCATTTTCATGCACCTGGCTTATTATAGGAAATAAAAAGCACTGCCAGACCTGGTTCTTCTGAATACGCTGAGCTGCAGAGGCCCTTTTACTGTTCTCATCCACAGGCAAGTTCTCCTGCATTGCTGAAAGAACACAGATCTAATATGAAAACAAGCACAGAACCGATATAAAACTTAAATTAAAACTCTACCACACTTTTCTCTGTGCACACAGTTGTAGAAAACTTGTTGGTTAAATTACAGATTGTCTGATACAGACAGTTATAATGTTTCTGTATCTTCCTACAATCAGGACTTTGTTAATCGGAGACGATGCATTTACTGATGACCAGTAAGGTGGAGCACAGCTCTTCCTTTTCTAACCATTTGCAAGTCAAATGCGGTGTTATATGAACCATGCGGTTACAGACGTTGAGGAAGCGCAATGTGCTACACAGTTCCTCCCTCATTGTCTCAAACAATGATGGCACACAGCCACATTATCGATGATAACTTTGCACGTTGAAAAAAATGCACTAGTTGTGTTATGCCCCAACCGCAGTACGAGACAAATCAGTATCTACTGTACAAGAAGCACATTTTGCAAAGATTATCAAAATAAAAAAACGTAGTTCCACTCACATTTTAACTTGGCTCGGACCAAGTTGGCGTTCTTCTTGGTCTCCTTGTTCAGCAGCTTCAAGTCGTCTTTTTGCCCTAAGAACAAGTTCACTTCATAGAATTTCAGCACGTAATGTAATGTGGTGCATTTCAAGCAGGAACTTTGGTTTAGTTAGAAATGAGCTAATCAAACCCAATCAACATTTCTCAATGACATGGAGTGTGGAGAGTACGGCGGACGGAACCTGCCAAACTCTAAATAAATAAAGAAATAAATAACTCGATAGATAAATAAATAAATAAATGTCATTAAATGTAGCAAAAATAATATTAAAAATAAACGTAGCCATTAGTTAATTGATAAATTGTGCCAAATTTATATGTTTTAATTTGCTTCTTTATTTATTTACCTTTGGATTAATTCCCTTATTCATTTACTCTTCTGTTTAATTTTCCCTTTTATTTATTTAAGTATTTATTTTGATCAATATTTAAATTTATTTATTTTTGCATGTATTTTGTATTTATTTATTTTTGCATGTATTTTTCTTTATTCTATATTTATTTTCAAATGTATGTATTTATTTATTTATTTCTGCAGGATTCTCCCTTTGCATTTCACCCCTTATTTATTTCCCAAAAGTTATTCATTTCTGTATTCTTTTCTTTATACATTTCTTTACAACAGGAGAGCTCCTGCAGCCACATGATGGACGTGGTTTTATTTTCACTTACTGTCTGTCTTGTTGTTGATCTAACATTATTATTATCATTGTCTAGGAGCATATGTGTGTATGCAGATTCTGTAGCATACACACATATTCTGTAGCTATATCTATGTCTTGACACAAGCAATCCAATTTTAGTCCTGAATTGCCTAAACATGATGTGGTTCCTCTTTTTCTAAGCCATCTATTTCTATTTCCATATAATAGCCATTACCCCCCTCTATAAAACAGACACAGGTGTGTTTGTCAAAGGCTGTTTTAGCCTTCTTGTTCCTGCTGCTCTGTTTGTCTTTTCAGTGTTGTGTGCCCTGGAGGGGGGGTAGATCTCTGAGATCATCTGCACACAACAGTGAACACATCAAATTTCTACTTTTTTCTATCATGTGAAAGCTTGTTTAGCTCGCGTGGACATTTCCAACCAGGATATGCACATTTGGTGGTGCTCTGGTATACTCACTCTTGTCTTGGTTTGTAGTGGAAAGGATGGCGCCGTGTCTTCTCTCCACCTCTTCTGCTTGGCAGGAGATCCTTTCAATGAGGCTTCTCACCTCCTCTACCTACGCAAACACTTGCATTAGACTACTACAACTGGATATGACAATACATAAAACAGACACAAGCTGTGTGGAGTTTACCTTTTTGAAAAAATCCTCCATGTTGACTGTGCTCTCTGCTGTAGGTGATCTGTCACATCATCCTCCTCCTCCTCCTGCTGCTGCTGTTCAAAAAGAGGGAATTTGTAGCCAATACTACAAATATACTGTAGTAGTGGCTACTAAAAGGGCCACCTGTTGTTCCAGATAGACAAGTCATTTGAACGTTGTGAGCACCTGCTAAGTTTATACGAAAAACATCCGCTTTAATACGCTGCTCTGGCATAAACAACACTAGCATGTATTTAGCCATTTTTCTGCTCAAGTCTTTGAACTCCCCCAAAACATCCTGTAAGTATTTCCAGCTGCCAAGCGCCCCTAAGTACCATAACAACAACAACAAACAGTAAAGACATTCTCGCGATATTTGTTGTTATTTTCCGGTAACGTTATTCACGATATAGCTCGACCTCTATACCTGCAGTGTGTGTCTGTCCTCCTCCTGTGGGCTGAGCTGAGCTGCTGAGCGCACCTGTGTAGTGTAGAAATGAAGAGCGCGAGTACGCATGCGCGGTAACGGCAAAACTAGCAAACAAAGAACTGACAGTAGAGAACCGCCTGTGGTGCGTTCAAGCTATAAAGCTGCACGGAGTTTCCGGTGTTTGTTTTTTCTTTTGTTTTCTATTTGTCAACAACACAAAGAGTAATTCAATCGGTGCATAGATAAACAAATCAAAAGAAGGAAATAAATGGATAAAAAAAAACTAAAAACAAATAAACATAAAACTAAAATAAATAAATAAATAAATAAATAAGATAACAAAACATAGACAGGGGTCAATGTAAATAAAATAGTAACTTAAGTAAAAACAATAAAATGGGAGCAAAAAAATCATCGTTTTAGTAGCCTTTTTGTTTTTTGAAGAAGATATTGTCTTAATATAAAGTTCCATTTCTTTCTTAAAAACATTAAAATGAGGTTTAACTTGTGAATGTAAAAGTTTGCGACAATGATTATGAGACTGATTAGAAAATATTTTATGTCATATACTGTGTTGAACCTTACAAAACCAAAATATACATTTTCCAATAGAAGTTATAAGTCACAGATAATTTTTTCCAAGATAAATCTACAAATATCTTGCTACAGTTTACGGTTGTCTGTACATTTCCATTGTTTCCAGTGTAACACCAAAATCCGTTTTTTTTTTAACCGAATATACATTTATGTACAAACTGTAGAAATGTATGTGGCATGTAATGCAAACAAAATACATTTGAAGTAGGATTTACCAAGATATGCGTATAAATATAAATATATCCAATACACATGCTACACCGAAATCTGTGACCGCAGAGATCCAGCAACACATGAGGTCACCAGAAAATGATCCCACTGTTAGCTATATTTTCCTTTCCTTTTAGAGTTTTGTGAATATATCTTTAAAGTTAAAATATTAAAATGCATTTATGTTTTCTAACAATTTAGTGTTGTGTGTTTTTTTTTTGACACGTTTTCTGATTTATTGTTTTGCTGTTTGCCTCATTTATTACACAGGTACAGTGGGGTCACATTTGACCTTGTGTTGCTGGCTCTCTGCTGATTCCAAACATGAAGACCTTTGTGAAAATAAATGTGAGCTGCACTGCGGTCACAGATCTTGATGTTATGCATGCTGGCTTTCTGTCTTAGACTTACTGTTAGGATGTTAGACTGTATATTTAAAAAGAATGGAGCAATAATGTTATTAGTATGAACTTTTTCTTTATATGACAAGTTGAAATGCTAACTATATACTTCTAACTCTGGGCTGATTGCTGTACAGTGGGCATTGTCTCTGACAAATAAATATAGCTACTTAATTAAACTAAATCTCAAAGGGTTGTTTTTTCACAAGGGCCCATTGTCGTTAGGACATTTTTTTGGCAACTATATTCAACACATTGTAAGCCTGTTAAGTTTTTCTTCGTTGTCTTAGTCTACAAACTCCAAACAATAATGGCCTCCCCCTGAAGTACATGACAGCATGCACCAGTGCCAAACCAAGCTGCGGGATCTTTGCCAAACCCTCATTTGTAGCCTACTGTTT
Source organism: Sebastolobus alascanus (assembly GCA_916701645.2). NCBI lineage: Eukaryota > Metazoa > Chordata > Actinopteri > Perciformes > Sebastidae > Sebastolobus > Sebastolobus alascanus. The sequence continues at coordinate 5,545,397 of CAKAOJ020000005.1, forward strand.
GTATAATGGGAAACATCCAACGGTCAACGGTCATCACTAACCTGCTGTCGACTGAACCATATCTTTAAACTTCAGGCCTACAGTATACTACAGTGCTGTTTGCACAGGTGCAATAGCACCATGGATGTCTGCATCTTCTGACAAATGATGTACATGTAATTTATGGGAGGAAGTGCTTGTTGTGGATAAATTATTATTTTTATGAAGCACATGGAGAGACTGACGCACACTGCGGTCTCAAACTATTCCCAAGGAGTCAGACTTTTTCCAGGCCCAATTCAAAATCTTTACATTGCACTAAAAGCTCAACTGCATTAATAAAATCCAATTAATAAAAAGCAAGTAGCTTTGTTCTCTATAGGCTGACTTATTAAAACTTTGCCTGTACTCTTCTGTGTTAGCTACACATCCAACAGACCCTTTGCAGCAGGGTGGGCACAGCCAATTAAATTAATTTGATTCATATGTGCAAATAAGCAAGCATTCATAATAATATTGACTATTCTTAGGTCTATAAATCAAACACTATAGCCTTTAATAAAGGCTAATACATTGTGATATTACAATATATATTACATTGACAAATGAGCCAAAAAAGATCTTTAAGTCTGATGATCAATTCAGTTTTGAAATGCATAGCTGTGAATGGATCTGTTTCTATGATCATCGTGCCACACTGTCTGTTTAAAGCTGTTGCTGTGAACCGCCCGAGTCCTCCTCTGTCTCTTCACAAAGGTGAAACGTGCTCGGAGACACGGGAGGGATCACAGCGTCTGCCACGTCGGATGAAGAAGATTCCGCAGAGAAATAAATAACAGATCCTTCAGAGAGCTGCAGCCTGGCCTTTTCACACGAGCGACACGCACAGCCAGGAACCTCCGTCTCCAATCAGAAGTGCTGGTTTTCATAAATAATGCATCGAGGGTTTTAAACAGCTTCTTGGTTTCTTGGTGTGCGGTACAATATACCGTCTTCCATCGTGTTACCAGGGGCCATGAGCAAAGTAGACGAGAATCAAGAAACTTTTTACAGATGAATATGATATTTGTGAAGTTTAATTTCAATACAAAAGCCACAATCTTGTTTTATAACTCAACGAATGCCACTGTGCAAATGTTGAAACTGGTACTATCTCCTGGAGGCAGATGGTTAAAGTTACCAAGGCGTGGCAGGATGTTTGCTCACTAACTGACATCAAATAATCTTGCACCTGTTCAAAGCCAGTCCTTTTTATTTCTTCGTCATCTTTTGTAAGAATATAAGATTGGTCAAAAACTGAACCAGATAGGGAAAGTGATGTGATTTCAATAAACAGTTAAACATGTAGTAGCCTGAGTTATATCATTATCTTATACAGTTTGATTGAATCGTGTTTATTTGCCCATTTGAAAGCATTTCAATTGGACTAAATATTATATAAACATCCCCTAAATGTAGTGTTTCAACACAAATCAGGCTGTAGCTGTGCGTAGTTCAAGTGTACGAGAGAAGATATGAAAATTCTGAACCTTAAATTTTCGTACGCCATTCGACCTGTAAGTGAGAAATGTAGAAGATTTCTGTCTTTTGGACACTTCAGCAGGGTGAAGACTTGCTCTCACAGGGGCTTGAACACAGGAATTCAACATGAAAAACCACCTTTCACTCACACACCCCCTCTGTGCTGCCCTTCAGAATAGTTTTATACATGTATTATTCATTAAGGAGAGACCTGGAAACGTATTTCTTTTCTGAGACGGTGCAACCACTCTTGTATCTCTTGGATTTAATACATGTTTGATATGAATTAAGTCTTTATCTGATTTTGTTATTTGATGCAGTTCTTTCTTCCCACCACAAGAGGTAGCTTCAAGATTACAATCTGAGGATAGAAAGGGCTTTTTTTCTCCTCGGCCTTCAGAGTAATAATGTGATAATCGATACCTGAATCAGCACTTCAACATTATTCGATTGAGTTAGACTCAGGTTTTCTGAGAGGTCCACATTTAATGATGAATTACCAATATTTACTTGGCAACAGAAGTATTTTGTTCAATTTCAACAGATGAGGGATTACAGTATCCACTGGCAGCAAATCAGGAGGTGGTTTACTCTACGGTCTCTGAGTCCACAAAGGAGATCATAGATTTTTTTTGTGATGGCGATGCTGTATAACAACACATATTACAAGGTTCTTTTAGCCTTTATGAAAAAAAAAATGTGTAGGAGGAACACACTACACAGGCCTACAGTATGCAAGTCACAATACAAATTCTCCTACAGTCCCTGGACAGGCAATACCTGCACTGCCCCACAAAGGTAATTCTGTTTCTTTTGGCCACTTTCTCCAGGCAACAATGAGCTGGTAATTACTAATTAGCAGTCTGTCCAGTCCATAAAACAGATGTAGCAGCCAGGTCTCTCTCTCTCTCTCTGCCAGCATTCTTGTCCCAGCCTCTACCCACCTCCGAGACAATAATGCCTCGGCGGGATAACAGTGAAGGAGCTTAAGATGTTGTAACGCGCCATTGTAATGCAAGGGGTTAGAAGGGACTCCTTCTTTGCAGAAACAATCTCTGGCTGTGTCACTCTGAATTAGCTCAGTCAGCAGATAGGTTGGAAAGCAGAGGGTGAGAAAAGGCAGATGAAGTGCTCAACGAGAGGAATAAAGCTAAAAAAAAAAATCAAAAGCTTATTCACTCCCAGCCAGGGAATAATAATGAACTAATCCAAGGTCCTTTGCATCTCCTCAATTTGATGGCTGAAGTATGATTTAGATTTATCCGTGCTCTGGTTCTTTGTTTTCTCGTTAATGATTTTCTTGTGTGTATTTATCCTGTTTTAATTGCACTCTCGACATCATTGAAAATGAGGGCATGCCCTCAGTGAGTCCTCAAGATTTAAATAAAGGTTGAATGAAACAAAGAAAGCGATCGCTTGCTGTCTTCACAAGTAAAATACTTTGTAGAGTATAGTGGTGATGAAGGACACGAGCACAATACATAAACTATTGTATCACTTTATCTTAACCCCCAAGCAGTACAACACATTATATCACACTATAATGCCGTTATACAGTATGTAAATATAAGGACATCTTTGGTGCTTATTAATACATTTTTCAAACACTAAAACTCCTATGAAGCCTCTATAACTGATTTATTTGATAAACAATTAATAAATGCTTTCTATTATTATTATTATTTGAGATTTGTTCATGTGTAAATATATAGGTTATCATGATGATTAAAGCTATGTTATATTACTATCAAGCACATTCAATATTTATACATCAGTTATGGGGTTATGGATGCTTCATATAGGCTTCATGAATTAACACATTTAAAATGTAAATTTCCATTATAGTTTGTATAGTATACTATTCACCATGTATTAAGTGTTTATATACTGTACTGCGAGAGAGAAGTTAAAATAAAGTTTTATCAATAAAATAAAATAAGAAAAACAATTGAGTTTATTAAAGAGGTCCTATTGTGCTTTTGTGCTTTTTCCCTTTCCTTTAGTGTGTTATATAGTTTTTTGTGCGTGTAAAAGGTCTGCAAAGTTACAAAGCCCAAAGTCCACGCCAAAGGGAGTTACTCTCCCCCGCAGAAACACTGCTCCTGAACTGCCTGAAACGCCTTGCTTGAAGTCCTGCCTTTTCTTCCGTAACGTGGTGATGTCACCAATTAACACATTTGCATAATACCTGCCTTGCAGCTAGCTTGGCACGCCCTCAAACAAAGATAGTTAGGGCAGAGCTAGAGCGGAGTCCGAAGAGTTCGGTATGGTTGACCAATCACAACAGAGTGGGCCAGCTGACCAATCAGAGCAGACTGGGCTCAAACAGGGCGTTTCAGACAGAGGGTGAACAGAGGTCCTGTAGCGAGAAAAATAAAGCGTTTTTTGAACAATAAAATATGTAAATAAGTTCTAATAGAAACCCAAAATACAAGTACGCACCTGAAAATGAGCATAGGACCTCTTTAACAATAGCCAGCAGTGGCCCAAGAGGGAATCCAACCCCTGAACCTGGCAATTTTGATGCCATGATCTACCGGTGGAGCAGCACAGGCCCACACTCTTTCTTGTTAACATTTTCAATGTAAATCAATAATGCATGCTTGCTGGCAGGCTCAACAGTGCTTAGCAGTGATTTCGCGGACTGGTACACCCAGGAGGAGGCGGGCAGGCAGCTGGGGAGCAATTTTACTAGATCGCTGATGATGAGTCCCCGGCGAAGCAGCGGGAGGGTGAAAGTCCAGCTGTGATAGTGTCAGGCCACCTCACTGTGTAATCTTGTCAAAGCAGAGATGACTAGAATTTAAAAACATGGATAAGGTATGACTATCACCTGGCATTAGAATATTGTGAGGGTAAAACTGGATTACTTATGGGATAATACATGTGGAAGTAAGGTTGGGAGGTTGTAGTCTCGCATAACCAGATCTCCACAGCGCTGTGTCAGCGCTAGAGAAAGAGAGAGGCTCCACACATTTTCATTCTGGTATAGGGGGAAAAAGACACTCTGGCTTGTTTGTATTTCTGTAGACCAATCACAATCATCTGACAATTTAAGTTTCAGAGACTTTGTTTCCTGCATTCTGGTGACTTTAAAACAATGAAAATAACAAAATAATAAGTACACTGCAACAGCATCTTTATCTCAAACTAAACTAAACTAATTTTACATTTAATTCTCAGGAAAGAAAACTGAATAATTTGCCCCTCTGGCGTAAACGTGCCGTGTGAATCTCTAGCGTAAACTAATATTCATCAGATTTTATTCATTTTTTGCAGCTGCTCGAGTATTTCTTTCAGTTATAGCTCTCTTCATTTCATTCTCCGTCTCTCACTTACCGAAGGCCCTTTCAGACACAAGGCGACAACGGCACCACTGCGCTCTGAACCCCATTATTTCTAACGGCTTGCGCCATGCCACGACAAAGCCCAACTTTGTGCGCTGCATGCTGTGATGTGCATTGAACCCAATGGCGAGCTACGCTGTGTTGTAAGCATAGACTGCTCTCTTACGCTGGGAAACGACATTTGGTGTAGCTCTATTGTCGTCCGGGTGGAAACAGTAGGGATTATACACGCTGTGCATTGCCAGAAGCGGGTTAAGTGTGAACATTTGCCATAAATCTGGAGAAATACGGGGGAACTGTGACCCCGTGAGGAGACCGGGAGAGGGCAATGAAAAACGTGAGTCTCCCGGGAAAATCGTGAGAGTTGGAAAGTATGCTCCTGACACCTGCCACCTTCTGTCTCCCTTTACTATTTTTAAAGGTGCAGTGTGTAAAATATGGCGGCATCTAGTGGTGAGGTTGCAGATTGCAACCAACTGAAATGTCTCCTGGGTATCAAGCATGTAGGAGAACTTTGGTATGTCCGTTCTGGGCTACTGTAGAAACATGGCGACCGGCTCCGTGAAGTGGATGTAGATATAAACGGCTCATTCTAAGGTAGCGGAAAACAGAACAATTCATATTTTCAGGTGATTAAACACTAAATAAAACCCACTTATTAATATTATATTCCATTTCTGCCAATAGATCCCCCTAAATGCTACACACTGTTCCTTTAAATTAGAAATTTCTTTATCTATTAAAATGCCATCCCAAGACATATGTAGTGATTTTGTCCGTGGCAGGAGTTAACTGTGGGGCGAATATGAGCCCCGGTGCACGGACCATCTAATTAACCAGGCAGGCAGGGTCAGGGGTTTACGCTCAGTGCAATCCAGCTTAATTGTGTTTTCACTTTCATGATTAAAAGCCGGATCTCATGTAATCATGTAATGCTCAGCAGGTGGAGTACAACATTAGCCAGGGTGACTCGCAGTGGGCCGATGCAATAGCACAACCTCCACCAAGGCTCTACTGTAAATAGAAAAGTCCATTAAATAAATATCATAAATCAGGGATGTCCACCGTATTCCAGAGTTGCTTATGATAAAGTTGTGTAATATACAGTATGTTTATGTTTTATCCACTTTATATCTTGTCTACTTCCAAATCAGTTATTAACTTCCTATATTTCCCAAAATGCCTCTACAGCATCTCACAGAGAACTCGCCCAGACCAAGGAGCGGCATTTTCCAGCCGAGATAGCGCACGTCATGCTCCTCAACATGACCTTTTACAGCTGCAATGCATTATGGATGCAGAATTGGATATATCTGTTTCCTGTATGATGGATTTCCCTCAGTGTGATCCTTAAATGTCAATGAAGAAACAAGACTACAAGGAACAAGACCTTTACTCTTTCTTCTTCTCAACAGGAAAAAAAGACAAAGTGCAGGAAAATAAAGCATTTTTTTTTTTTGTCAATTTTGCCTTATTAAGCCCAAGAATAAATGAATACATCTATTCTCTAACCAAAAATATAGCTTATAAAAGGCACAGTTAATTAACATGCTATTTCTGTTGTATTCAATCACTCCCGTTTTATTATCTCCGCCAGACGTAAGCCTGGGAGGAGATAATGTGTTAGGTATGGTGTATGCGTGCATCTGTCTGTCTGTCTGTCTGCGGCTAATCTCGCATACTACTGGACCCATCAGCCTAATATTTTTTGAGCTCATTTGTGACTGCTTGTGTAAGGACCTCTCTTGGTTGCAGTGATTCACACTTTTTGAAAAACACATTTTATTGACTGTTTTATACCGCCATTGACTACTGACTCCTCGCCGATAGGGGCCGCAGGTGATCAACAACTGGACAGAACAGGAGAGCAACACACTCTGCATCGCCTAGGTTGCAAAATGTAGATAAATATATTTATTCAGTGCCTTTTTATTGGCCATTGCGCCCGTGAGATGCAGCTGAGACGCGTGCAGACGGCTGCATAGATCAAAATGAGAGAGTATGTGTTGCGCAAGACTTGCGAGTGAAAAACACGTCTGATATGCTTGCAGTCTAGATGGGGGGGGGGGGGGTGTTAAGCAATTGTGGTTTGTGTTCATTCAATCAAACATTACAGCAGTGGTCATTGCAGACCAGTGGGGTTATGATGGGTGGGAAAACCCCAGCCCACGGGCCCCAGTGCAACTGCACTGCCTGCACTGTCTATATTTACGCCCCTGTTGCAGATACGACTGGCGGCAATTTAGTTAACAGTGTTATCAGTCACAACATATGAGCTCATTAATTGACTATAAATTAATTTTTAATAAATTAATTGTTAATCTGTAAGCAACAGTGAGCTAGTAATTAACTTACTGTAAATAATTATCACACTGACTGCTTCATCTAGGCTACTAGGAAAATTTGAGAAATGCTTTTTGAGGTAAGTGTAGGAAGGAGGGAGGAAGGAGATGTGTCTCCTGAACAGAGAGGTGATTACTTAAAATCCCGCCACACTTTTGGCTTTTGACTCAGAAGATTCTCTAATCAGCCTGGTCAAGTGTTTTGAGGCAGTATCCACTTAGCAGAACCAATAAAAGACCTTTTTTTTTGCTTTCTCAGTTACCATCGTTGGGCACGGTACTTGAAAAATGTATTCAACCAACCACATTGTTATTAGATCACTTTTTACTCAACAGCAAAAGTACATTACGAATTACTTTACTTTATAGGGTAGCTCTGTCAAAAGTGCATTTAAACAACTCCAAAACCGCTGCACTCACACGTCATATCTTCTATATTTAATAACCACCAACAGCTAGCTCAACGATAGCCCTGGGGACCAAGCCCTGTCTCCTAAAAATAACGTTCCCATACAACGAAACTGCATTGTGTTATGTTTCGAGGGAAACGTATGTTGTCGTGGATTACGTTTGTTTTTGACGTAACACAAATACATTTTAATAATAGTCCACGGAAGTCCACATAGGTAGGACGTTTAGGGGGTGGATGGGTCAAACAAACACCAGACTTTTGCCCAGGAGACTGGCGTTTGTGTCCTGTGTAAAACAAAAAGCTCCCTTATTTTGATCAGGATTCTTTTTTTTATTAAGCCTAACCAAGTAGTTTTGTTGCCTAATTGTATCGAAGTAGTTATATTGCGTTTTTGTTGTGTTTCATTTCAATGTCGTAGTCATTTTAAGCCAAGTCATTTTGTTTTTTTTACTAGACCTAACTAAGTAGTTTTGTTGCCTAAACCTAACAAAGTCGTTTTTGCATTTTTGTTTTGTTTCAATTTACAACTTTAACCATGTGTTTAAAACTGTTTAAAAGTGTGACCGTAAAAGAAAATACATTTCCCTCGAAACGTAATTGAGAATGTAGTTGTATGTGAACATAATTTTATAGGAGACAGGGTTGGGCGACTGCACACAGCTCTCAAGTAATTGTGTCCTCACAGTGAAGCTATACGAGGTTCACACACACTCCAACTTCCGAACAAAACCAGCCAATTGGGTTACCAGTGGCTATATTTGCAAGCGAGGTAAGAAGACATAGCAACTAAGTTACTGAGTAAATGCATTACTGCCCAACACTGTCAGTTATTTACCTCCCCATAATAGGCATACTAGCCTACATTTCCCTCCAGGCCTTGCTGTACTCAAACTGAGTGTTGCCTGAAAGCAACAATAAGTTGATTGAACCTCCATTCTCCACTTTATGCTTTGTTGGACAATCATGTGCAGCATGCTACATTTCACCACACGTCCATTATCACTTGATGGAATGTATTAAACGAAACCCTTTGATTGCCGCTAATGCTTAACAGATCTACCCTTGGGAGTCCTTCAGTGGAGCACAACACTGTTCATTAACTCCTCTGTCACTCCTGTAATTGTGTGTTTTGTGGATTAAATTGTGAGCACGGCGGGGCACAAAATCACTGACACACGGGAAATTGAGGTTGTATAGACACACACACATGCAAGCATGACTCTATACCTTTAGGCCAGCTCCATCAGCTCATACAGACAGACATTGCTTCCAACAACCGTGAGACTCCTCTCTCTCATACCTTTTCTAGTTTCCTCACGATTCTCCTCACGTCAACTGAAGACCCCTTCGAGCTGAAAATAAATCACTGCTGCTCAGTCCGCCAAGATACATTTTAGGATAAGTTTTGTTCAGAGACAGCAAAGCCCACTCAGCTTAAAAAGGGGAAATTAGAATACGATTCTTCCTTCTTCCACCTGAAGTTTCTGACGTAGCTTCCTGCACTAACCGGCAACCCGAGCAATATGCACAACGAAGCATGGCTAAGGTCTAGTCATTACTCATTTCCTGGTAAGGGAGACATACAGTCTCGATTACAAAAGCAAGGCCACCTCACAAGGTCTCTGTATTCCCTCTATCAGAATGTGCTGTGAATGTCAAATGAGTCCAGCTACGAGTTAAATGATCCAGTCTACCCTGTGATGCTGCGTAAGGATAAGTAAATCAGTAAAATGTTATGTTGGCCTGAGTCTCTCGGCCATGCTAGAGGGCACGGCAGATATCAGAAGCCTCGATGTTTACCTGAAGCTGCTATTGGCTTTCATCTATTTCACTGGTTGCGATGGACAGTTGTCTCAATTTTATGTCATTTTTATAGACTAAATAGTCACTTGATACAAAAACGTGTCAACATGAATAGATAATTCACATCATTGTAGTTGCAGTCCTACTTTAAAGAGGATCTATTGTGTTTTTCCCCTTTCCTTTAGTGTGTTATACAGTTTGTTGTGCATGTAAAAGGTCTGCAAAGTTACAAAGCCCAAAGTCCACACCAAAGGGAGTTACTCCCCCACAGAAACACTGCTCCTGAACTGCCTGACACGCCTCGCTTGAAGTCCCGTCTTTTCTTCCGTAACGTGGTGATGTCACCAAGTAACACATGCATAATACCTGCCTAATGGCTAGTTTGGCACACCCTCAAACAAAGCTAGTTAGAGCGGAGCTGGAGCGGAGTCTGAAGGGTTCGGTTCGGTTGACCAATCACAACAGAGTGGGCCAGCTGACCAATCAGAGCAGACTGAGCTTTTCAGGAGGGCGGGGCGGTAGCTCAAACAGAGCGTTTCAGACAGAGGGTGAAAAGAGCTGCTGTAGCACAGCAGGTATGAGAAAAGTAAAGCGTTTTTTGAACCTTAAAGCATGTAAACATGTTCTAGTAGAAACCTAAAATACAAGTTTGAACTTGAAAATTAGCATGATAGGTCCTCTTTAATACTAGTTTTATATATCTGATACCTTATTGAGACATACAGCACTGCTACTACTCCTATAATCACTAATGTAATAATCATTTTGAAGTGTTTTTGGCTGTAGAAGTTGCACATATCGGCATCCCTTTGGCTTGTTACTGAAAGCGTTTTCTCCCAGGCAATCTGGCTCCCCCAGTTTCATTACCTTTTATAACAAGCTGCCAGCACCATTTATGCAAATGGCTCGTGATTTCATCTTTAGCAAAAAAATGCAGACATTTCTGTGCTTTCATTTTAGTTTCAGAGGGACAATGAAGGGACTCTCCAGAATAGCTTTCCTTCCATCTGAGCTCAGCATGAATAGATCTCGTAATTTATCAGAATGGATTGAAGTTAGAGGCTTCAAATGACGAATAGCGGCAGGACAGAACCTGGCGGAGGATGATTATGAAGGAAATGAGGAGCGATGACCCACCCCGAATATTTTACGTTACGACGCTGCAAAAGTCAGAATGTGCTTCTCTCTTGTGCTGTCGCTATTTGGCTCGAATGACACAAAATAAAAGCACAATATTTGCTTGCATATGCCTTGAAACAAGACCATATTTACATATATTTTCCTTTCACAGACTTAAAAAGGGAAATATAATGTAATATACTGTCATAATTGACAACCGCAAACAGGTGCTGCCGCATGTCTACCAAACGGAGCCTCCTATCTGTGTGTGCTTGCTTAGTCATAAAGCATGACTGATCCTTTTATTTTTTTGTCGCTCCAGGTGAAACTGGAGGCTTTAAGCACCGTTTTTCCGAGGCAAATGATTACAGTAAGCCATGAACTGCAGCTCGAGGCTCCTCTGGTATTCAACACTGACTGACACTGACATGGTAGGTTTGCAGCAGCTGAACCTCATCGACTCCTGGAAGCATCACTGATCCCATGACAGAGCTGAAAAGGGAGTAAAAAAAAGACTGGAAATGGAGGTCAAAACGAACAGTCAAGGAGCAGAAATACGGATTTAAATGAAAGTGTTTTCATATGATATTGAGTTATAAAGAGATATTCAGATCAGACCACAGTGGAGGGAGGATCTGAACTCTAGATGGCAGTCTTGTGTGACAGCAAGTCTCCTCTGGATGTGAAACAATTGTAGCAAAGCTGAAGTTTAACCACTAATTACTACAATTGCTATTGTTTACTTTCGTTATGCGATGCTGATTGAAACTTGGTTTGCCTCCCTCTGAAACGCCATCAGGCTTTAATTGTCTTCGGGCTCTGAATCACTCCCAGAGCTTTCAGTGGAATGTTAAACAAGCTGGATCAGTTCAGTCTCAGTGCAGTCTGGTGAGGTGGCCTTGTCTTGGCTCCCTGTCACAGGTAGCCTAACCTTGGCACAAAAGTACACCCCAAAGTGATGCGTCTGATGACCTGGGAGGGACGAGGAGCTGATTTCGGTTTTCCATCCATATCTCTGCTTTCACCTCTTGGCGAGGATTACGCTGTAATGTTGCTTCATGATTCTAATCCATATCTAGCTCCCCTTCCTTTTTTGGCTTGGGAGCTTTTAGAAAGAAATAATGTCCACTCACTGTATGACTTCTGATCACAGGTTGTTCTGTGTGTGTCTGCATGTGTCCGCTGTGAGCACTTCACCAAAAAAGCAAACATTATTGATATTTGAGAGTTTAAAAAATCTGATATCAACATTTTTTTTTTACACTAAATGGGACCATAATTTACTAAATGGACATCATGCTGTATTAAAGAAGATTTGAAACTAGCAATTGAGACCATAAAAACTCATGTTTACAATGTTTACTGAGGTTATAAATCAAGTGAGAAGTAGGGTCATTTTCTCATAGACTTCTATAAAATCAGACTTCTTTTTTGCAACCAGAGGAGTCGCCCCCTGCTGATTGTTAGAAAGAATGCAAGTTGAAGACACTTCCGCACATTGGCTTCACTTTTCACAATGGGCAGTTGCCGCTTGTCTGGGAAACATACATTTTGTGCCAATCCATCAGATAGATTTTGGCTAGACATCAACTTGTCAGCACTCTCTGGTGGACAAACTACATAATGGCAACACTATTTCAAAATGAACTGAAATAAATCTTGTAGTACGTTTCTGCACTAAAATTCCTTAATACTCGCTGGCTACGGATAAATCTACAAAAAAAATAATATTGGCTGTTACATCTGCCCTGTTCTGTACGTGATACAATATTTCTCAAAAGAAATAGCAAACCCACTAAATTTCTTGCTTTCGATCCCCAAACGCCCCCGTTGATCATATTCATTCTCCTTTCCCATCACCCCTTATCCCTGCACCATTATCACTTGTCTGTTTAATCATTTCTGCTCATCCTTTCACCTGACGCCCATCTTTTATTCATTTTGCCTGTAGCAAAATGGCAGAGGCGAAGGCAGGCAGAAACAGAAAATGGACAAAGGGAATTAATTTAGGAGAGAAATGGATAGTGAGACAGAGGACGCTGCATTTCACCGAATCCCCTTAAAACAATACGGCTGAAGACGTGAGGGCACGCAGGAAGGTCTCGCTGAAACGTCTCATCGTTTCACCCACCCACTTGTGGCACACCTCCGCGGTCTTATGCGGATTTGGGGTTCCTACGCTTGTCATTCTTCACCACACGTGTCCTCTTGATGAGTGGTGAGGGCAGGAAGGAGGGTAAGCGAAGATAAAGCACATAACACGCATTTGTATTCTATTCACCAAAACATGCAGCTCCTATAGAGAGCAGAGTTCAAATAAAACTCTTACTTTTGGTATGTAGAAGAGCATACCGGAGCCATATTGCTTTGACACTCCAGAGAAATGTTTCGCAAGTTTGAAGAATAATACAATTTAAAAATATATTAGCCTCCGAGGCCTTTGGAACAGGACAAAAGCCTTAGAGGCAAACACAGGAATACAAATATTAGGCACTGTGGATCTGTTTTATTTATGAGAGCTTAAACTTTTAGTTTTAAACTACTGGAAGAATCAATATCCGAGGACTAACTTGGACAGTCTATCTCACTTACCAGAAAGAGCCATACTGCTGTCCATGCCTAATGGCCTGGGGCTGTTACCAGCATAAGAGCACAGAGGAAAATGTGTACAAGATGGTAATTAAGTAATGTACCTCACTCTAAATTAAAACACTGAGTAAACACAATTTGAATGGCGACTCCTTGGCTGCTGACCACATTTAAATCCATAACAATGCCATCATCCCATTGAACTCAGTATGCAGTTGCATCCATTTATGTTCTGGATCACCATGCTAATGTTGTTTCCTGTCTGGTTTTAGGGATTGTGCCTTAAGGCAAAAAGAAAATCAAAACAATGGAAAATCAAGCTTAACATTGAGCAGGCTAAGGCCTTTTTGTAAACATCTGAACTACACATGCTTTTTATCTTTGCAATTTATAAAGTGAACTTGGTGTTAATAGAATTTATGTTGAAAATATAAACATCCCACTATGGGTATCTTATATCATCACCTATTTTAGTACATGTGAGATGAAATAAACCTGCATATTCAGATATGCAGATGCTCCAGACTGTAACAGTAAAAACAACTCTGTGTGAGCCACAAATTGACACACAAAGCATTTTAAAAGCTGGTGAAGCAACATCACAGGTGAGTGAAAGCAATGACAGGAGCCTATGAAACTTAAACTAGCTAAATAAAGGATTGGGAGCATTTATATTGCCTCCAGAGTTGCAGAGTCCACTTATTATAAGCAACTTTGTGCTTGTTTTCCTGAAAAGTCGCTTACAAATATTGGTAGTCGCGGGTTGCATTTTTTTGGGCTTGTTTCTAAAGTGTAGATGTTCACTTAGGCTTGCTCCTGTCTCTCCCCTCTATACCTGTCTAGTTTGTCCTGTTGCAGGATTCGTACACAGCCCCGATCCCTCCACCCCTCCCCTTCCTCCATAAACACACACACAGATGACAGACAGTCAGCGACTGTCAATCATGACAGTCACTCACCGGCACCGCCACTGCCACCGCCGGCACTCAGAGTGGTGTTGTTGTTGTTGTTGTTGTTGTGAGACAAATCTTCCCAGGGTTGATGGAGTTTTGCTAACAATGCCAGGTACCAAGTGGGCAAAATATGGCAAAAAGTACAACAAAGACTGGGAAAAAGAGAGTGGACTTTAAGATTGGATTTGCCCTCAAGTGGGGGACGATTCAAAGCTGGTTTGCCGTCTTTGTAAGTGTGATATACGAGCACATCATGCCGATCTGGTTAGACAAGAAAAAACAAGAAAAATGTAAAGTTGCATGCTAAAAATGAAATACAAAAATGAAATAAAATGTTCAACTACTTAAAGTTCAGTTTGTAAAAAAAAAATTGTTAAGATACATTCTAAAAATGGATGCAAAAATGAAATGAAATGCAATCCAAAATACCAGATATAAGATATAACAGTGTTAACATGGGGGGGAGCCAGAGAATGGGTGCTACGCTTTCACGGCGGTGCCGTTGGTCGGGAAACCGTTATCAGTTGTAATCGCCGTATGACAGCAGTGCAGAGCGGCTGCCTTGAGCTAGCCAGTGGGGCACGCTCACATCCACAAACATGCACTAAAATTATGTGCAGACAGCCCGGCGATGTAAACAAAGCTCGGAGAAGCTCGAATCGCAACACAGAGCGGAGCGACTTCATTCTCTGCTCAGGTAGACATTACTCCTCTATATCGTTACATAGCAAATAGTTGTTTGCTGCTATATTAATGCTCTGGATATCGAATTTAGCACCTTCAAAAGGTAATTTTCTTTTTTACCAGGAATTATCTTTCAGATGTATCAGATTCCAAACTGATAGATCAACACCTTTGATTGACACGCAACTAAACCAATCAAAAACTGACACATATGGTACTGTACAGTACATATATCTGCACCAAGAGCAAAGGTTGTGGGAGCGAAAAGGAGCTGCAAGCTAAAGAAAAAGTGTTTTTTTTTTTTTGTAATCCAGAACGTTCTCATTTCCATCCATTTATGTATTGACCTCCAAACCTTTTGATTGTAATTCACAGTTTGCACAAGTACAGCAAATTGTGATTCAACATGATTTTTATTCTGGCGCTCCCTTCAGGACCTGATTTAAGATGGAAGAGAATACTTTGTATTTGATGGAGAGGCTAAACATCAAACCTATAATATTCAGGGTGCGAGGTGGAGTAAAAGTCTAATTTAAGCCAGCGAGACTCTCCGCTCACTTCAGAGAATAACCAGCTCTGTGGAGTGACAAGTCTTTGAACATGTTTACAATCTAATTTGCCTGTAATCTCTCTTTCTGAGTCAGAGGAAGTGTCAGCAGAATTCAAATAAAGACGGAAAAAGGTTAACTCTGTCTTCCAGGGAGTGTGTGAACACAGAGCAGGAAATTAGCCATGTGGCACAAGCACACAAATTAATGTAACTGAGTCAGTCTTTACCCCCTAGGTGCCAGTATACACTATGACATAAAGCTATTACTAATGTCCCAACTGTCAAGTTCCCTTACCAAATAGAAGTTTATTCAAGTGTGCTATTAGTATACTTATTTTGAAGTTAAAATAAGAGAGTATACTTTCAGTTTACTTTTTATGTACTTATCAGAGATAAGTATACTTAGCTTATACTAACAAGTATACAGAAAAGTCTAATTATACTTGGCTTATACTGCAAGTATACAGAAAAGTCTAAGTATACTTGGCATATACTTGTACTTAATCTTTTGATCGAGATATACTTAAATTATAACTAAGTATTCTAGGCCTACAGAAAGATATACTTGGCTTATAGTTGTGCTCACTTTTTGATAGAGTATAGCCTATTATAGTGTGTGCGAGTTTGTAAACGGATGATTTGATTGTTACTTCGATCCATCAAGAATTTTCTCCGTTGTTTTTGGATTCTCCGTTCACTTTGAAGGCATGTGAGAAAAACAAATCCAGTAAAATAGCCAAAGGAGCAAGTCTCTTTATGTAATGCATAAATCATTGGCAAAGTGCTATAAGTTAAAGTATACAAAGTATACTTTCATAAAAAAGTGGGCTACAAGTATAAACAAGTATCCTTGCAGTATAAAAATTATTAAACTAGTTCACTGAGAGTACTTTAAAGTGTACTTTCGTAAACTAAAACGTGGGCTACAAGTATACAACCATTAAACAGTATACCTATTCACTTGTAGTATAGTTCATAGTATAGTTGCAGCACAAAATACAACGCAGATGTAAACTAGTTGTGTACCCCAAATGTACTATTCCTGCACTTAAAGTATACTTAAAAGTATACTTTTATAAACTAAAAAGTAGTCCAACTTAGTCCCAATAAGTATTGAAGTAGTACACTTACAAGTATACTACTAATACATTGATATATACTTACTACATAAAGTATACTTGGGGTAAATATACTTGAACTTTACTTAAGTATATTTCATAAAATAAACTTGAAGTATACTACGTTTTCGTGAGGGTACTCATGCACGGAAAGGATTCAGATTTGATACCAAGATCCAATACTGGATTCAGATTTGATAAAATGCATGGAAAGTCCCATTTGCACTGTAGTACTGTGCAGTCAGAGCGCTCTACTATCTCTACTACTGTATCTACAAACATAACATACAAACCCAACATGATGCCGCATGATATTTCTGCCCTGGGAGGGCACTTGTTTTTTTTACAATATTATAATATTGTATCGTATCCAGATGGCTGTGACACTTGAGTCGTGCCAGTGCGGTTCTGCTCGCCCAGACGTTGTTCTGCATATTCCCTGAGTAAATCAAAGTGGGCACCAAGGCTGTTGCCCTTAACCACCGGCCTCTGAACGGAGCGAGACAGACGAGGGGGTCACGCAAGGAGAGAAACAAGCAGAGGCTGTTATTGCAGCACCGGAGGGAGGGAGACGTCAGTCAGCTGCACGAACATTAATTGAGGGATTATACAGTACGCCTGAGTTCACACATGTACATGTACAGTCACAGCCGCCTGCACACACACACACGCACACACACACACACACACGCACACGCACATACACACACACACACACAGACACGCTCGCACCGTATTACTCAAGAGGATTGATCCTGACAAGCATATCTTTAGCCTCTTAACTCTCCAGAAATCTGCTAATAGGTGGAAATGAAGGCTTGATTAGAAAATAACTAACCCAAACTTGTTCAAATTGCGTGACACACTTGAGATATCAAAAGGGAGAATTAGAAATTTCCCGTAGCTCGGGATCTTGAGATTTATTCCACATTATGTAACCAGAGAGCTGCAAGTACTGCAGCGGCAGCCTCTCCGGCTTGCCAGTCAGTACTTCTCCTCTCTGTTGAGTCAAGTGTGCCCTGTCCAATCCAGGCTCAGAGGGCCTCCTTCTTCATCTTACTAGCCCCCCTGGGGGGGGCCACGAGCATAGGGTGGCCAGATCCTAACAAACCAAAAGTGGGACAAAGAGTACAGTGTGTTTGTGTGGGACAATGTGGGACACGTTACCAATGCTGAGAGATAGTCTAAAATGTTGATATAATGTCTATCTAACTTAGAAAAATAACCATTTCTATTCTGCCCCTTAGCTCGTAACCAGTGGTGGACTCAAGCTGTCTGAGGGGCAGGGGTGAAAAAAAAATAAAAAGGGCACCAGCTGCATGCGGTGGGGCACCAGCACGCAAAACGTTTTCTAGCATGTAGGGCAGCCTTTATGGTACTGCATCACATCTTCTCAATTTTAAGGGCACCCTTCAGGGCACTGCATCAACTTTTCTCCACTGGAAAGACACCCTAGAGGGCACTTTATCATGTTTTCTTAATTTAAGGGCACCCGAGAGGGCACTGCATCATGTTTCCTCCACTGGAAGGGCACCCTAGAGGGCACAATATCTGTTTTTTTCCACTGGAAGGTCACCCTAGAAGGCACTGCATCATGTTTTCTCTACTGGAAGAGCACCCTAGAGGGCACTGCATCATGTTTTCTCCACTGGAAGGGCTCCCTAGAGGGCACTGCATCATGTTTTCTCCACTGGAAGGGCACCCTAGAGGGCACTGCATCATGTTTTCTCCACTGGAAGGGCTCCCTAGAGGGTACTGCATCATGTTTTCTCCACTGGAAGGGCACCCTAAAGGGCACTACATCAAGTTTTCTCCACTGGAAGGGCACCCTAGAGAGCATTTTATCATGTTTTCTTCATTTAAGGGCACCGTAGAGGGTACTGCATCATGTTTTCTCCACTGGAAGGGCTCCCTAGAGGGTACTGCATCATGTTTTCTCCACTGGAAGGGCACCCTAAAGGGCACTACATCAAGTTTTTCTCCACTGGAAGGGCACCCTAGAGAGCATTTTATCATGTTTAATTCATTTAAGGGCACCCTAGAGGGTACTGCATCATGTTTTCTCCACTAGAAGGGCACCCTAAAGGGCACTACATCAAGTTTTCTCCACTGGAAGGGCACCCTAGAGAGCATTTTATCATGTTTTCTTCATTTAAGGGCACCGTAGAGGGTACTGCATCATGTTTTTTTTTTTACTGGAAGGGCACTCTAGAGGGCAGTGCATTATGTTTATCTATAGGGGCATCCAAGAGGGCACTTTTGTGTTTTATTTATTTTTTTGCGATCGGCCCCCCTGCCCCCTATCTGAGTCCACCAGTGCTTGTAACCTCTCTAATGCTTTGCCTCTGGTTGAGACTCACATGTAGTGTGTCGCTTCACGTTGTATTCCCCCCTGTGTGAAATTGAAAAATAAAAAAGCTCTCTGAGAATCGCCTTCCACTGACTTCTCCCAGTTTGTCCCAGTCTTTGTTGTAGCTGCATTTCTTTCTCTTTGAGATGGTTTCCATCATATTCCACCTAAATCTGCATAGCTTTTGTCTTTGTGGTGACCCTTGGCCGTAGCATAGCAAAGACGGTGACAGGTGTGTGTGTGTGTGTGTGTGTGTGTGTGTGTGCAGTTTGATCGACGTTGAACATAGCCCTGTGATGACAGCCTTCCCTGCTTTCTTCACAGCCACGATTTTGGAAAATCGTCTGTCCATCAGTGGTTTGACTTTTGAAAACTAGAGTCAATCAAAATGTTGGGACATGGTCTCGATAATGTGGGATGCGGGATAAAAATGCTGCGAAGGTGTTGCTGCCATGACAAACATAACCACCATCTTGCATCTGCTGGCATAGTAGCTGTGCTTAATGTAAAGCAGCCTCCAGTTGAACTCGTGCTCTCCTTTCTTTTAAGAGCGGCGGAGGAGGCTTCTCAAAATCCTCAGCCTTTAAATCACTGGAGTAAATATGCCAAGAAGGTCCTTTCTTTTATTGGCCTGATGTTGAACTCTTTGGCCAGCAAAGGCACGAGGCCTGAGGTTCTCATAAGGAGAAGTGCTGAAGAGAAATCAATAAGAAGACAGCCCTCACCTCCCTCGCAACTTACAAGTAGCCAGCAATTTATAAAGAAATGGGAGGGAGGGGGTCACAGCAGAGACAACTGTACGCACACGTACATAGCAATAGTGGAAAACTAGGCATCATTTTTAATTTGGACTTCAAATTTGTTTTCACACTCTTTTGTGTGTTCCACGTCTAAATATTTCCTCTCATTTAGGGATCTGGAGACTTTTGCATGCTTTTGTTTTATCACGTCTTGAATTTTTGTAACTCTCTGCACGTGGGAGTCGGCCCTGCAGCAACGACGCCCAAAATACAGCAACCAGCATCTTGCACCAGCACCGCGATGACCTCCTTACTTCGCTAAGAAGTGCAAAGTAAAATCAATCATCTCGTGTGGAACAGGGG
Organism: Sebastolobus alascanus; assembly: GCA_916701645.2. Taxonomy (NCBI): domain Eukaryota; kingdom Metazoa; phylum Chordata; class Actinopteri; order Perciformes; family Sebastidae; genus Sebastolobus; species Sebastolobus alascanus. The sequence continues at coordinate 5,565,267 of CAKAOJ020000005.1, forward strand.
ATGGGTAGTCTAACTGGAGGTTGGAAACTGAACTGAACAGTCAAGCACGGCTAACGTGTCAGTCGAAGTATAGTAGTAGAGATGAGGAAACGGTGACAGGTGGGTTGGGGGCAGAGAGAATGCCGAAGAGAGGAAAGAGTTAAATACAGAACCGATAAAGACTCGAAGGAGAGAAGGATGCAACACACAACAGGAGCAGGCAGAGATAGATGCAAAATAAATATTATGTGCTATATTAGCTCTAATCTTAATCTTAGCAGTTTAATGGGTTGACTGATCCTGGTCCTGATAATGTAGCTTGTTATTAGGGCTGCAATATGATTGAATTCAATATCATAATATACTTTTTTTTACCCCCAATATTGATATATTTCACACTATGGCAAATGTGTACCACTGACTATTCATACCTGTAAAAGAAAAACTTTGATAACTCATTTTATTAGTTTTTAATAACAGTCAGCTCGTAACTTGAACGCCAGGAATTTATAAAATAACACAATATGAATCAACTGAGAGTTGGCAAATGGTAAAATGAAATCAATACCCAGCCCTACTGACTGTGTGTTTGGATATAGCAAAAGGTCAATTTCAGAGGTGTCGTTATTGCATTAAAGGTTCACAGAGAAGAGAGGAAAAATGAGAGGGACTGGAACAAAATAACAGAAGGACCTTGAATTCTTGATGAGTTCTGAGATCTAAACCACAGACTGTATATATGGAATGGACGAAGTCACCCATTGGTTTGTGGATTGCCGTTTTGAAGCCTGGAGTTCGACATTTTGGCCATCGCGATCTTGTTTTTTCGCAACCGGAAGTGACACAAGAGGGTGGAGCTAAGTACAACTGAACACTGAACAAGACATTTTTTGGCAACCAAAATGTTATAATTAACTTTCACGAACAGAAAAAAAATACTGTGAAAGGGTTAAAGTTATATTGCGGAAACGCGGACAACTCCCAGACCGGACAACGCCGTGGTAGCGACCTGTCAATCACAAGGTAGCCACGCCCTAAAGCTTACCCTGCTTTATGATCTATTTGACTCTAAATGGGACCATAATTTACTAAATGAACATCATGCTGTATTGAAGAAGACTTGAAACTAGCGATTGAGACCATAAACTCATGTTTACAATGTTTACTGAGGTAATAAATCAAGTGAGAAGTAGGGTCATTTTCTCATAGACTTCTATACAATCTGACTTGTTTTTGCAACCAGAGGAGTCACCCCATGCTGGCTATTAGAAAGAATGCAAGTTTAAGGCACTTCAGCATTGGCTTCACTTTTCAGAACCCTTTCCAACACACAGAGGGTCGGTTGCTAGCTGTAACGTCTGTGCAGTCGTTAGCCATATATTTATGTCAGTAACTGTGTGTGAGAGAGAGAGTGTATACTGGCTTAGAATGCTACAGACAGATTTCTCTACACACACACACGAGTAGCAGACTGGGGCTTCTATAAACTGTAAGCTGAAAAGTGGACAGATTGCTGGGTATTTCCAGTTATTGACTGGACTGTTTCTTTCATCCGAAATCCAAATGTTCAAAAGCCGCCACTAGTCCAGAAGGAGGCTGAAGCTTCCAGACAGACAGACAGACAGACAGACAGACAGACAGACAGATACACTTTCAGGGCTCCTCAGAGATAAGGTTGGTCTGCAGGACTCGATCCACATTTTACAGGTCAGACCACAATTACTGATAAGCCTATCCCGATCATATTGTATGCCAAGTAAGTTTGAAAAGTTCCATACCTGAGCTCTACGAATGCAACTCTGCTGTTCTCCCCATATGGAGAGAAAAATAAAAATCCCTATCATCAGCTGATTTTCAGTTTCACAGCACTGGCAAATGGAAAACATATTTTCCTCTATAATACCAGTGATGTAACACTCATACATCAACATAGCAGGTATTACATATTTCTTCCTCTCTTGCATGATGGTGACTGATTACTCAATGCATAATAAGATATGCTAATGTTTTCCCGGTGACTGTGCACCTGTTTGCTGACTGCTCTCTGTCTCATATTTTGGGTTGCTGTTGCCAATGGAAGAAATTGCGCTGGAAAGGCTGCTACTTTCATTTCCTTTGTGCAGTCTCACACACTGTACCCACGTGAACTCACGTAGCCATTCTGAGCACTCCAGTCAACAGTAGAATACATAAGGTAGCCCACAGTCCACGGAGGAGGGCTCAGTCTGCCAGTCCACAGTTTGCACATTTGGATTCAGCTGTTGCCGTTTGGAGTGGTTGGAGTTTTTCCAATGAGGCATGCCAGCTTCCTGTACTTTGGTGGTTTATGAGAGGTGGGACAACCAACTACAGATAATGAGGCTAAACTGTAGTCTTTACTATCTTACATCTGCCACATTTTTTAAGCCAAAGTTCTACATTTATCCATTTTTTACCACTCAAAAATTGATAAAAATGATCAAAAATCCCTCCAAAATACCACATTAAGACACCAGGACCTCGAGGAACATCATAGAACAAAGCCATTCTGTGATTTAGTATCAAAAACTTTTGACATTTGGAGATTTCTGCAAGAATTGCATTTTTTGGGGGATTGGATGGCGAGCACTTTTGATCTGAAAACTGCTCAGAAACCCCTTTATTGTTAACCTTACATCATCACACGTGAATACAATTGGGCTCATTGGATCCACAAGAGTCACAGCTTTACAGTGATACCCAATTTATGCAATCCCAAGACTGTTTAGGGACCCCAGTATGCAGAAATATTCAAATACACCATTTTAGAATAGGTGAAAATAACTTAATAATTTATATTGCATGCAAAAAAACGACATGGTTTTTGCCCAAAAACTGCATGTGATTATCATAAAGTGGGCATGTCTGGAAAGGGGAGACTCGTGGGTACCCATAGCACCCATTTCAATTCACATATCTTGAGGTCAGAGGTCAAGGGACTCATTTGAAAATCGCCATGCCAGTTTTTCCTCGCCAAAATTTAACGTAAATTCATAGCGTTATTTAGAGATCTTCCCGACGTGCTAACAAGACATGGTTGATACCAATGGACTCCTAAGGTTTTTCTAGTTTCACTATGGCTAAAACTGAGAACGCTTCACCAGGTAAATTGGTGAAAGTTAACTGGATGTGAGGCCTTTTACTGCAGAAAGGACAGAATGGAAGCACATACCGGAAAAACAAAATTGTAAAATGTTTTTCTTCCTGATATGAGAAAACATAGACTGACATTTGGATTGTGTTGTTGCTGATGTATTAGTTGAGTAGCTGTTTAGTAGTCTTCCATGTAGTAAATGTTATTGTGAAAAGGATTCGATTGAACCTTTTCCCCGAAGGGGGAGAAGGAGAGTGGCTGGCTGAACCCCCCTTGCCGTATTTCTGCTGGTATCTTTGAATGTCCTTTACGCTAAATGTGGGTTTCATGGGAGCCAGAGATGATAGTCGGCTCACAGCCAATGATTTTTTTTGAGGCTGAGTGAACATTTCTATCCAGCTGCTTCCTCTGTTGAGCAGTGGAGTCGCCAAACCCCGCCGTAATTGAAAAGGTAAGCGGCTCTATAGAAATAGCAGCATCCTCATCCCAGAAACCTGCATTTTTTTGAGCTGTTGCAGAAGAAAAAAAAAAAAAGTCTTTGAAGGTGAAGCTGTCAGAAAGGAGGCGAACGGGAAACTGTTCCCTCTGTCCACCTCCTTCCCCCATCTCCCCATTTGACCGCCAGCTCTTCAGTTTTGTAAATATGCACTTGTGCTAGAAGTCAAACATAGACTTCAGCTCTGCGAAGTGAAAAATCCAAGGGCCAACACCTCTCAGTCTGGGAGCTGAAAGGAGAAACTTAGATGACAGTGATATATTTTTAAGCCGTGGCTGCGGTGTCAACAGTGCACCGGCCCCAGACAGGGCTTTTGGAGCGGATTTGCATCTGTTTGACGGATGATGCAAACGGCCATCAATCCTCAGACGTGTGGGCCCGTGACAGCCCTTTTTACAGGAGCTGTTTAAGGCTAGTTCTACCTCCGCTCTTCCCATTTTTTATCTCTTCAATTTCATGAAGTGGAGTCGTATAGCTACAGCTCGGGATGAATTCACATTTATTGCTCAAGCTGATTCACAGGGACACACGTCTTCGCTTCAGTTCCCGCCGCCTAGACTTAATCTGCCCCTTTTTTTGTGTGAGTTCGCATGCAGTCGAGCCACCTTTGAAATATGGCTTCCATTCAGTCGGAGCACACCTCCGGTTCTTTTTCAAGCATGCAAATGCCCATTGGGAATTGGAAATTAGATATTTGCATAACTTAGTATAACTGTAGGGTTGTGTTGGTAGAAGGATTTGGGGTTAATTATGCAATGATTTCCCGCAAACTAAGGTGTATTTAACGGTTGAACAGAACACTGTGGCACCACTTGATGGTCTCTTTACTTAAGCGAATAAGGACAATGGCCTTTGGATGGAGCAGAGATTGACTATTATTAACTAGTAAGAGGTCAGATTAATTATACTATAATTACGATTAATTATTGGATAGATTTTTTTTTTTCCATGTGAAGGTACAATTGTATCAGTTAATTGCAAAAGTTTGGTTGGCATGATCACTTGAGCGACTTTTTGTGTGTGCCCTTTTGTTTATGTGGGAGTGCGCGTTTGGGTGTTCAACAATGTGTGTTTGTGTGACGGTGTGTTTGTGTGATTAATGGATTAGAGATGGTTAGAGACGGTGCTGCCATGTTAGATTATATGGAGTGACAAGCTTCACTGCTTCATCTCATAGATCATATCAGAACGAACCCCTCACATTCCTGCCAATTTTCTGCCTCAGTGCATGTGCTTCTCAACGGTGTAGGCATGGTAAATGTGTGTGTGTGTGTGGTGAGCGAGGGTCACAGGCTACCATGTCGCGTCGAGGTGTCAAGATAGCAAACTGTCATTTCCTGGCCAAGTTTAGGATGGTGTTATGGAAATACCTGTTCATCTAACCTGATTGTGAGGGTGCAGTATTTCATGGTTAGGGAAATATCTGAGAGATAATATCCGACATTTCAGCCTGGTCTCCTAAAAATTGAATTCCAATACAATGAAACTGCCTTGTCAAATACAGTACATTTCATGGGGAACGTATTTTCTCCTAGATTAGCTATGTTTGTTTTTGACGTATCACAATTACGTTTCTAATCGTAGTTCGCGGAAGTCCGCACAGGGAGGAGGTCGGGGGGGATGGACTTTCATCCAGGAGAGCGCAGTTTGTGTCCCGTGTGAAACCCAGTCAACGTTGACTTATTTAAACGTTACGCGAAAAGTTACTTAAGTTACGTAACAACAGCCCGTTCGCATGAAAAGGCGTATAAATGCCGCGATAACGCGCGAGGCATTTAGCGTGCAATACGAACGTTGCATTTGGCGTGCCACTTGTACGGCATGTAGTCTGTACTGACTGCAATGTAAACGCTCCGTGTAAAGATGCTACGGTTAGAGCTAGTGATGTAGAATAAAAAGCGAGAAAGATCGCTTATGGCGGGCGGGCGGGGAGTTGGATGGGTCCAACAAACACAGGACTTTTAACCAGGGGACCAGTGTTTTGTTTTGTAAGTTACGTTACTGATGTTTGTCATGTTTTTTAGTGACGTTTCTGATGTGTTTTCCATACTTATGTTGTTTCTGGATGTATTTTACTTACTTTACGTTCTTATTTTAAGCCCAACCATGAAGTTTTTCCTTATCCTAAGTGTTTTTGTTGCCTAAACCGAACTGCAGACGTTACCGTAGTTTGGAATGCAATTGACACGCATAATGCCTGTGTAATGTCTCTGCAATGTCTTGCTATTTATATGCCTTCCAGTGAGACTGGGCTGGTAACAAACATACTTATTTTAAGCCAAACCGTGATCTTCTACTAAACCTAACCAAGTAGTTTTGTTGCGTTTTTCTTTTGTTTTGTTTCAATTCACAACATTAATCGCGTCTTTTAAAACTACAACCGTAATCCAGTAGAAAATACCACTACGTTACGTTTCCCTCTAAACGTAATTGAGAATGCAGTTGAGCTGTAGGGGAAGGTCATTTTTAGGAGACGGGGTTGGAGAAGCAGATCAGAAATGTATTTTGACCTTAAACCACACGGTGCAGTATAAACCAACAGAAGCATTTTAAAGTCAACTCGTGGTATTTGAATCAGCTGCAGCTGTCTGATCAACTTTTTAGAGAGACATGTAAAAACAGCATTACTGAAGATGAACGCATGGTCCCTGTCCTTCAAATAGGATTCAAACTAGTTTAAGACTGAGCCAGATGTCAATCTGTCCGTCCACCACTTTGGTTCAGACTGGAATACTTCCACAACAATTGTACTATTATACAGACATTCATGATCCCCAGAGGATGAATACTGCTGAATTTAGTGATACCCGATTTTCCTCTAGCACCATTAACATTTTTGTTTTTTACTGAAATATATTTAGATCAGGATTTAGAGAAGAAAACGTATATAATCTACACTGAATTATGATATCAAAATAAAATATGCTATAATAACTGTGCAGCATGTCGTGAACAGAACATTGCCAAAGCAAGACATACTGCAGCATTATTTTAAATCCAAATGTGATTTAGATACTTTCTGATAAAAAATGTACTAAATCTTTGTGATTAAATGAGAGAGACAAAGAATTTGGTTATACAATATGATCTCATTGATTTATTTCCAGCCTGACATGGTTGAAAGCAAAAGCAAGGCCGTTTGCTGGGATCAATAGAGTGGCTGTTACAAACAGAGTTGTTGCTTCAATCAATAAGGAACACTTTAATACCACACATATTTGAGACAAATCAAAGAAAAATGCCCTCTCCTCCCCTGAACGGTGATTCGTTTCAAGATATTGAATGAAGTTAAATAGTTTTACACTTTACACAACACCCACAAATAAAAAGCTTAAGGGAATTCAAGAATATGATATCCTTCTCTCCATCCATCCATCCCTCCATGCGTGAACACTGGGGTGAAACAGTGTCATTTTTTCACAGCCCAGCAGTCGCCTATGATCGACACATTCTCACTCCCAACTCATACCGCAGCTTGGTCAGTGGCCCTACTCTTCAAACTAAGACGCTCTAGGTTCCCCTCTAGCGTCAGTTTTGGACGTGTCAGGGATTCCGTCGGTTTCCCCTCGTTACATGCAGTGTCTTTTCAAAATAAACATCCGTGTTCACAGGACTCGTACAGTACAGTTTCCACTCGCTACATGCATAGTGTCCTTTCAAAATAAAATTCCCTGTTCACAGGACTTGAACAGTTTCTGCTGGTTACATGCATAGTGTCTTTTCAAAATTAACTTCTGTGTTCACAGGAAATGTACAGTTTCCACTCGTTATATGCATAGTGTTTTTTCAAAATAAACTTATGTGTTCACAGAACTCATACAGTTTCTGCTCATTATATGCATAGTGTCTTTTCAAAATAAACATACGTGTTCACAGAACTTGTACAGACTCCGCTCGTTACATGCATAGTGTCTTTTCAAAATAAACTTACGTGTTCACAGGAAACGTACAGTTTCCTCACGTTACATGCATAGTGTCTTTTCAAAATCCCGGTTTCACACGGGACACAAACAGCGATCTCCTGTGTGAAAGTCCTGTGTTTGTTTGACCCATCCATCATCCCCTCCCTCCCACTCTACGTGGACGTTCTCACTCTTTATACTACGTCAGTTGTTCTGACCTAATCTAATCTAATCTAATAATGACGCATATGGGTTTACATTGGAGTATGTTAAAAGCCCGGTGCGTCCCATACAGACACTAAAGGGTGCCACGGTGTGTCGGTGTCAGACGCCGAGGGGCACTGACCAAGCGGCGGTATTTGACAAGTTGGGGGTGAGAACGGATTGGAATGATAATACCTTTGGAAAGCCTCCTTATCCCATTGCTATCTGTAGGAGTGGAGCGAGACTGTTTGTGTACACAACACACCCGGCCCAGACAAGAAATAATTTCCGCCAGCTCCCTTGTGGGTGTTGAGCAGTTGAGGGAGAAGAGGTTATATTTGAAAATTGATAGAAAGAAATACGATAAATAGACAGAGAGACAAGAGATAAAGAAAAACAGGGCGGGCGGGGGTCCCCGGGAGACGAAGAAATTCACGTCGAGCTTCAGGTTGACAGGCGCATAAGCAGTATATAGTAGGTGCTTTTCAAATCATTCATCATTTACTTCCTGTATGTTTGTGTCTGGGGGGTACAAGCAGCCAATCGCAAGCAGGTCTGAGCGCGTTGACATGGATTTCCGCTCCCGTATACGAAGCACCGCGAGTGCAGAGGAGAGCTGACAGTGACAATGATAGGCGACGCTAAACACTCACCACACATACCTGTCACACACGCCGAGCCGCGGCTGACAGCCGTTCTATTATTGGTGAAAAAGTGACAAGAGAGATGGAGAAAAAAAAAACAGCGAGACAGAGAGTGAAGGTGAGAAAGGGTTGTAAACATTGGGTAAACACTTGCCTTCTGTGAAATGGAAAGCAGAGAGCAGCTCCAACTGTTGCATTAGTGACCCCATGAGAGTGTGACTGTTGGCACCGGAGACACACAGACACACAGGAGATTACGCTTTCAGCAAACAAACTCTCCAACTTCTGCAAGGTCACAGATCCGCTCTCAGTATTGAGCTATTCTGGTTCTTCAGGAGAGACACATTGTGTTGCTAGCTAAAGCTCAATCAATACGGTTCCTGTGTAGAAATGTCATTCACAACGGATGCACTGATTACTGTTTGTGTCTTATATTTGTAGGGGACATGGAAGGCGGCATTGCAATTAACATAACCCCCGAACGCTGAGTAGACGGGAAGAGGACGGTGACGCAGAGTCCAACCCCGTGTCTCATTATCTACTCATTTTGTCAGGAGGGCTTGCTGGTGGGGTTGTTTGGTGAGGATGAGCCTGGGAGGGAGAAACTCACAGAGAATGCAAAAGAGGAGCAGCCATTAAAATAATTGAGGGGATTGGATGAAGACATACAACCCTGCCACCCGGTATTACACAAGGATGTGCAGAGGGAAAAGAATAGGGAGATAAACAACAAACACAGAAACATCGAGTTAAGCAAAGAGAGAGAGGGCAGGAGAAAGGATGACTAAAAAGACACATGAAGACAAAGTGCATCGCAGCTCTGTTGCTTAGGGGGGAAAACAGTAAAACAGTGCAAATATCGATAATTCTTCTCTCTCTTTGTCTCTCTCTGTTCTATACCATATACAATGGTTTCCAAAAGCATGAAAAGTTTGTTTATGCAACCTGTCTCCTAAAAATAACAAGTATAAAAACTGTATTTAGTACCGATGCAGGAAATAGTGTGATGTCCACCCACAGTGAGGGCAGTGGATGGACATTTGGACAATTTATGGGGAACATTTTGTTGAAACATTCAGAAATGAGTGTCCCGTTTAACCCCTTAACAATCCAACGCTGTTTTGACTTTCAGAGTTTGTACCGAAAACTAGAAAATAACGCTAAATTTTAGCGAGGAAACACTGGCATGGCTTTTCAAAGGTGTCCCTTGACCTTTGACCTCAAGATATGTGAATGAAAATTGGTTCTATGGGTACCCAAGAGTCTGCCCTTTACAGACATGCCCACTTTATGATAATCAAATGCAGTTTTTTGCATGCAGTATAAATGTGTTATTTTCTACGATTCTAAAATGTTGTATTTGAATATGTCTGCATACTGGGGTCCCTAAACAGTTTTTGGGATTGCATAAATTGGGTATCACTGTGAAGCTGAGACTCTTGTGGATCCAATGACTCCACTTGTATTCATGTGATGATGTTAGTCCCCATAGTAGCCATTTCATTATATTGAGACCTATTTTTTGCAATTTGACATCACTGTATAAAATGACCTGCCGTGACCTCTAGGATAATCACAGCGTCATGAAACTTTACAACACCAAACTAGAGACCTAGAGCATTCAGAGGATGGATGGCTTTCCTAGGTAGATTGACAATAATGGGATTTCTGAGCAGTTTCCAGAACAGAAGTTTTCTCCATCCAATCACTTAAAAATTCAATTCTTCTCCAAATATCAAAACTTTTTGATACCAAATCACAGCATAGCTTTTTCTATGGTGTTCCTTGCGGTCTTGGTGTCTTAATCAGGTATTTTGGAGGGATTCTTAATCATTTTTTATCAATTCTTGTGAGGTAAAAACGGTAAAATTTAGCACCAAATCTGTGTAACAAATAGTCTCAACCCTAAAATTGCTGCAACAACTTATGAGACATATTACAGCATGGGAATGGCCATCATATTCTTCCATCTTCCATATTGTTCTAAACCCCTATACACTTTCACAATTTATTTAAATGAATATTGAATGAATGAATTTATTTTTGTTTCTGAGCTACATCTCAAATTAATCTTCAGGTTCCCAGCTTTCAGATGATGTACTCCACTTCTATGTTGCATAATACACATGTTCAGTTCTGGAAAACAATGTGTTGGCTTTCACCACTGATCAAAAACAAATTGACACTGACAAAACGATTACTTAAAGGGGTTCTCCAGTGATTTAGTATTGTATTTCCAAAAAGCTGGGGGACTCACAAGAGACCAAACCAAGAGAGGCCAAAAAAAAAAAAACTCCCTCCAGATATGTACTGTTGTTTCGACACCATACATGTGGTTCTAATACACAGTACGAAGTGTTTCGAACTAACACCAGATGTTTAAAAATGAATAGAGCTCTTTACACATTATTGTTGCTATTGCTTTTGTTGATGGTGATTCATCCAGATTGATAGCAGGATTCTCTTGATGTTCCCGGCCGACTCTCTGCCGGTTGCTGACAGCCCACCTTCATCAGCTCAGCACAGACCCGCAGGCTACAACCATTGACAACAGTGATCTAAAACACACAATCACTCAAACTCTAGCGGAGAGTATAATGACAGAGGGGGGAACTCTATTCCATTGATTCGCCCTCTCTGTGTCTCCTCCTTCCCTTTCTTTTGTGTCTTCCCTCTTCCTATCAATAACTGTCAGTCTAACTCGGTTATTTTTCCATGCAGACCAGGATGAAGTAAAACCGGAGCTCAGAATGACAAAAAAGGTTGAATGTGGGGGGGAAAGTGGTGGCGGTGTGCGGAAACGTTCAAAACTTTCTTAAAGAAAACTGGTTAAAACAACTAAATGTTATGCTTTCGGTTCTAAATAGATGTTTCCATCCACCTATTTTATGCACATTGTCAATTTGCGCACAAAAAAACTTCAGTGTAAAAAACAAATTTGCAAAAAAATCTCGTAAAAACATTATTGCGCTTGGTTGGAGTTGGAAAAGTTGGTGTGTCGATAAAAGAAAAATGCTTGACTGCGTCATGATGCACACGAAGCACTGAAGAAATGAAAAACAGCGGTGTGGAGCGATGAAGAGACTGTAACCTTCCTCAAATTAATACATGAAACAGACATGTCATATTTACATGATGGTTTATTAGGGCTGTCAATCAATTCAAATATTTGTGATTGATAGCATGATAGTAATCCATAGTTAATCACGATTAATCTTAAATTAATCACACATTTTTTTTTTTAATCTGTTCAAAATGTACCTTAAAGGGAGATTTGTCAACTATTTAATACTCCTATCAACATGGGAGTGGGCAAATATGCTTGCTTTATGCAAATGTATGTATATATTTATTATTGGAAATCAATTAACAACACAAAACAATGACAAACCCTCACAGGTACTCCATTTAGCATAAAAAAATATCCTCAAATCATAACATGGCAAACTGAAGCCCAACAGGCAACAACAGCTGTCAGTGTGTCAGTGTGCTGACTTGACTATGACTTGCCCCAAACTGCATGTGATTATCATAAAGTGGCACCAAAGGTCATTTTATACAGTGATGTCAAATTGCAAAAAATAGGTCTCAATACAATGAAATGGCTACTATGGGGACTAACATCATCACATGAATACAATTGAGCTCATTGGATCCACAAGAGCACAAGAGAAATACAAAAATTTCAGAAATGGTGACAATAACACATTTATACTGCATGCAAAAAAAAAATGCATGTTTTTGCCCCAAAAACTTCATGCGATTATCATAAAGTGGACATGTCTGTAAAGGGGAGACTCGTGGGTACCCAAAGAACCCATTTTCATTCACATATCTTGAGGTCAGAGGTCAAAGGACCCCTTTGAAAAAGCCATGCCAGTTTTTCCTCGCCAGAATTTAGTGTAAGTTTAATTTGAAGTCACCACTTTAGCATTAAAACTGGGCCCGCTACAACCTATGTTTTACACGTTGTTTCCCCATCATTTGTAGTTCGACTGGCACTACATCATCTCGTTTCGCCCTCTTCATCCTTAATGGTGTGATGACGCATGACCGGAGAATTAGCGCCACCTACAGTTTATCTAGATGAACCAACTCCTAATATTCGCATAACAGTAGTAGATGGAAATGCACATAAATTAGCATTTTATTTAGCTGAAAACTTGTATAGATGTTCTCTCATATTCCCATCAAAAGGCAAATGCAATTTCAACAGCAAAGCAGTCGCAGGGAAGCTTTACCCACATTGATGGTGATACATGTAATATCAAAGAAAAGTTGCTGTGAAACGCTCCCTCCATTAATATGCTAAAACAAAACTTTGAACTATAAATACAAGGAAGTATACCAAGAGAAAAAAAATATAGTTTTTTGGGTTTTTGATGCTCTTCTTTGTAATTCAATATATGCAAAATAAACTATGAAGGTTTAAATTCCAGTAATGTCCTGAAAACTTGTAATAAGGTGTAAATAATTGCCCTTGTTGAAATGCAGACATTCCTGATTTCTTCACACTCAAACTCATCCCTCATCATTATTGAGAATATATGTAAATAAGCAGAGGAGTAACTAGCAGGTATAGACAGAGAGCGGGCCGACTGCATCCGTCCTCGCGCAGATGGCGGTCTGATTTGGACACACTGATGGAAGACAGGCTGCCATTTTTTGTTTGTTTATCATCATTACGCGAATCGACAGGGCCCTGGCATCGTTTTGTTTCTCCGCTCTCTCCCTAACGCGGACAGATTTCGCCGAACGTTGGCCGACGGGGTTTTGTCATTTCAGTCTGCTTGGTGTGTGCTGTGAAGTTGCGATGGAGATTTATGAGCTGCTGCACTCCCTTAAAGAGCTCTGGAGGACTCCATATCGCCCCTCTTGGAAACCGCCCTGCGAGTATAACGTTAGGTTAAATACAGAAAAATGGGTCTTTCTTTCTTTATCCGTCCTGTTTACTCGCAAGAAAAAGAGAATGGTAAAAAAAAAAAGAAGGAGTTGGTGAGCTATCACGGTAAATGTTCATTTGTGTAGAATAGCAGCAGTGAGTGTGGCTGGATTATGTACTTTAGCTGGCAAATGCTCTTATGTTTCCATTACTATCAAAGTCGATTGAAGTCCTTGACAATGACAGGAGTGTTTTTAATTGCCCAACAGCGCTACGCTATGCAGCTTAAACGAAAATAATAACTCTACTGTATGAGAGATTGCAGAAAGTAGAACATCCACACAAATATAGAGAGTGTACATACAGGCCAAACATTATTTCAGCCTTTGCGCATCAGTGGGTTGCCTTGATGATCTATTACTGCTGCTCTATCTCTCCTCGTTCTACTTTAACACAGTACCAGTGAAAAAAAGTTACCCTTTCACCACACACGCCTAATTCACTCTTCTGATATTGATATCCAAAGTAACTTCAATGACTGCAACATTAACCCTCTGAGACCCACAATACACCCGTTTTTGTCTTTTTTTTAGGGGGGTACAGGGGGTCTTTAGGGGGAGATAGCAGGTCAACAGTAGATGTAGTGCACATCATCCGAAAGATGGGAACCTGAAGAGTAATTTGAGATGCAGCTCAACACTGTGTGTCAAGTTGTTATGAATCAGAAATAAACATGAATTAATTCATTAATTAATTAATTATTTAAAATAAATTGTTTAAGTGTATAAGTGTTGAGAACATTATGATAGAAGTATATGATGGCCATTCCCATGCTCTATTATGTCTCATAAGTTGTTGCAGCAATTTTGGGGTTGATACCATTTGTGACACAGATTTGGTGCTATATTTAACCATTTTTTTTTTTACCACTCGAGAATTGATAAAAATGATCAATAATCCCTCAAACGTACCACATCAAGACACCAAGACCTTGAGGAACACCATAGAAAAAGCCATGCTGTGAATTGATTTAAAAAAAAAACCTTGATATATGGAGATTTCTGCAAGTATGAGTATTTTCCGGTGATTAAATGGTGAACTCTTCTGTTCTGGAAACTTTGTAACGTTATTTAACGACCTTCCAGAAAAGCTAGTATAACATGGTTGGTACCAATGGATTTCCTCTAGTTTCATATGATACCTGTATTTCAACTATAGCTTGAAGCTTGAAAAACTTCATTTGGCGTGGGAAGGCAGTGAGGGATCATGTCTATTGGCAACAGCAAGTGCGTTATAATACTACGACTCACCGGCAGCCTCTTTGTCAGAAATACAACAGACACAACTGGTGGGTCTATTACCAGCGCAGCCAAACAATTACATGTTGTTTTGATCAAGAAATCAGTCAAAAAATAATTGCAACTGAGATCTGATTTCATGCCGCACAGGACGTGAGTAGTTTTCCCACACAACAACAGAGCACAGCGGAAGCTGTCCCTCGCTAAGGGGGGGGTGGAGGTGTACAGCCTGTCGCCTGCAGCTCTTCATCATAACAGCTCACCACGGCTCCTTTACTCTGGCAAGAATTAAAAAAATTAGCCATTAAAAACATGACGAACAATCAGCGCTAACTGCTGTGACAAACATTGTGTTTTCTGTAGCTGTATCAAAATACAAGCCACCCTGTGTTGCCGCGTGTTGAATGCTTTTGCAGTAATGTGAAGCAGCGGCAGGAGGACGTAAAGAGAGTGAACAGTAAACAGAGAGAGAGTTATCAATAAATAAATAAATAAATAAATAGAAAAATAAATAAATAAATAAATAAATAAATAAATAAATAAATAAATAAATAAATAAATAAATAAATAATTACTGAATGCAAATAGATTCAATGGTAATTGCAGAAAAATCCCATAAATTGTATAAAAATCTTAAGGATTAGAACAGGCCAGTGTGTAGCATTTAGGGGGATCTATTGGCAAAAATGGAATATAATATTAATGTGTTTCATTGTGCTTTCTTTACTTTAGAATGAGCCGTTTATATCTACATACGGAGCCGGCCGCCTTGTTTCTACAGCAGCCCAGAACGGACAAACCAAACACTGGCTCTAGATAGAGGCCATTCACGTTTTTGCGTCGGCCACCGTACTTCTCCTACAACGCTTGGCACACGGGGGAAGTCTCAGTTGGTTGCAATCTACAACCTCACCACTAGATGCCGCCAGATCCTACACACTGCACCTTTAAGGTGCAACTAAAACACGTGCTTAATGTTAGAGAAAGATAATGGTGAGGGTCGCATGGAGAGAGGGGGAAATGTAAACCACCCATGTGTTTCACCCTCCTGGTCTAGAGTCTTTTTCTAGTATTTAGAAAAGAGGCTGGCAACATCATGTGCATTGGACACATGCTTCCTCCTGACAAAAGTGGAGTTACCGGTGCGTAAAGAAATGGGCATGGTTGTACAGATTCTAGTTTCAAGGTTCTTTATTTGTCATTTGTCCATTCCAGCAAAGCAGTCATTGGCAATGGAAATATTTGGTCTCAGGTTCCTTCAACAATGCTCATAATATAAGTAAATATAAAAGGGGAAACCCCACAAGTAAATGTAAAAGCAAAATGATAATCTAAGGCATAAAATAGTGCTGTTAAAATAAATATAAACATAAGTAAATATAAAATAGTAAAGTAAATGCAAATTTGTAAATTAGTTGATGACAGTATTTCAGATGGGAAAACTGAATGTAAACAGATTGTAGTATGTAGGGTAGAGTAAAGTGACAATGGTAAGTTTAGATTCCTCTTATAATGCACATGAGCAATGTGTACAGCATGTGCAGAGTGTGTACACTCTGTCAATCGCATATTTAGTGTTCAAGGTAAAACGTTCAGTTCAAGTGGATACCTTGAGCGAGCCCGTCTTTCATGCGTGCTTGTGCCTGGACCTTGGATACAATCTTGCAAACGTTATATACGCTCGGTATTCTGCCTGGACTTAAATTATTGACATGTTCCATATCTAATACATGATAATACTACTGAGGTCATCTCTGTCAATCACAGTAACTAATGAGCAAGTTCAGGTGGCTGGTAAGCACAGGAGTCAGGGCGTGAAGCATGCCATAAGCCATCTGTGAATTGACTTCCCGGATGGATTATTTAAAGACCCCCCCCATGCACACAATTCATCACAATTAACATCAGCAGTACGCTGAGTGGCGCTAATTTGTATGCTCTTTCTCTCACTCACACACACACACACACACATCCTTGTCACTACGTTCCCCTGCTCATGATCTGGAAGAAAGATGATGTGATACGGGCTTTGTCACAGTTACACACAAGTTAGCCTTCCGCGAACGCCACAAGTTTCCCCACTGCAAAATGTCAGATGAGTGACTGATTATAGCGCGCTCATTCATCATTGTTGTGGCATTTACTTACTGCTCCGCCTAAAGTTTGAGTCTTCTTCCCACCAGATACAGTTTCTGTGTGATTGGAATGTTTGTGAGAAAAACATCAGCTAAGGTGTTATTTGTCTAAATGATAGATGCACCGGGGAAAGAAATTGAACTGCCATACATTAGCAGCTGATTTATGGAGCTGAAATTGTGCCTGTGACAGAAAAGTAAAGTTCTTATTGGAAGACTTTTAAGTCACAGATCCACATCATGTCTCACATAGGCTACTGTTCTTAGTTTATGAGGTTATGGGAAATGGAGAATCATTTTAGTTGTATATGAAGGAGAGACGTACATAGACGCCTTTACACTCTGATTAAATACAACAACCCAATAGATACAACCTTTGTGTGCACAATAGGAAAAGTTTCAGTTAGTCACGCCATGACCTGAACAGGAATATTCCCCCTGATGGAGTCTAGACACTGTTGTTGGTGGTGGTGAAGGTGACGAGGCAGAGCAATGCTGAAGATCTGGATGGATGTTCAGTGGAAGGACCCATGGACGCCGTTCTGATGTAAACTGGAAGTGAACGGGGTGGAGGAGGGTCACGTCGATCTAACACCGACATGACAGCTGACAGCAGCAGAGGAATTGGTCTGACTGAAAGAGTGAAGCTGATGGAGTCGGAAGCAGGAAGAGAGAGAATGTAAACAAAGAGAGTAAGCGTGAAAATAGTCTTCCTGATTGAACTTTCGCTAAGCTTCATTGGTTGACAGAACAGAAACATTTTGGGCGAGGTATTGCAGGGCTATTGTATTGTGTAACATCTTATACCACTTTCACACCGAGGACTCAACCAGGGTTTAACCAGCATTGACCGACTTGGCTTTGCGACCCAGGTCGAGAGGTTGGTCAGACAAGGGTCGGACCAGGGTAGATTCTAATGTGAACGGCACACACCAGGGTTTGTACCACAATTGTTAACAATCGGGA
This sequence comes from Sebastolobus alascanus, assembly GCA_916701645.2. NCBI lineage: Eukaryota > Metazoa > Chordata > Actinopteri > Perciformes > Sebastidae > Sebastolobus > Sebastolobus alascanus. Next base: position 5,582,885 of record CAKAOJ020000005.1, read on the forward strand.
CGGGACCGTTGTGACACAATTATCATGCATTGCTCCCGGGTTGTGACCCAGTTTGTATCTGAATAGCCATGACCAGAGATTAACCCTGGTGTTGACTGGCTTGGTTTGAATTGACAAAAGAAGATTGAACATGGGTCAGATAACCCTGGTCCGACCTCGGTCATTGGTGTGAAACAGAGTTTTTTTTATTTTTCTACGTCACTTATGTAATTGTAGCTCAGTGAGCTTCTCTGCACCAGTGAAAGTCAAATATCTTGCTTCGAAATATTAGAATAATGGACCAGGACATTACAATACAAAATACATCCAAATAGCAGAAAAAACAAAACAAGCGCAAATTTGCAATAGCTGCGACCACGTATACTCACGCATCCATGCGTGCATGCATTCACAAACACAGACATGCGTGCATGCATTCACAAACACAGACAACCTCACAAACACTTGACCTCCATGGCAAAATGAAAAATGAACTCTCTCCTGAGACCAATGATGCCTCCCGTAAGAGTCTACGAGAAACGGTTCATGAGTTATAAAAAAGGGCGTGGCTTAAGTATAGTGGATATACAGTACATACCAATGAAAGAGAAACTGTCAGCTGAGTGCAATGATGCCTCCAAGCCCCCAGGAAGTAAGGCGGGCTTTGAAGCCAATTTTGGTAGTGGCCAAACCGTGGAATTACAATTCCAGGTTTGTCACGCTCGACGTATCCTCATACGACAGTTCATATGATATCTTACAAAAAAGTTATTCCTCCTTTTTCGTTTGTTTTCCTACGAATGTCCAGCAGCACGTGTCAATTTATGCTTGTTACATCCATACAGTCTTTTCGAAATAAACTTCCATCTTCACAAGAAACAACTTCCCTAGGTTTAGGCAAGAAAGCTACTTAGTTAGGTTTAGGAAAAGATCGTGGTTTGACTTAAAATAGTTCCGGAAGTTGCGTTACTTAAGTACGTAATTACGTGACAAATAAATCAACGTTGACTTCTGGTTTCACACGGGACACGAACGCCGGTCTCCTGGGCCAAAGTCTGGTATTTTTTTAAACCAACCCATCCACCCCGACCTTCTCCCTACGCGGCATTCGTGTATTTCCTGGTTCACGATTACCTTAATTAAAGACAAATTGATTTTGTGGGATATACACAGATTACAGTGCATTACTTTTCGTAGGTATAGGTACGAGTAGTGTATGAGACCAGCCTGCGTGATGCCATTGGGCCCAAAAATACTTTTTCCCATAGACTTACATTGGGATAATTTTTTTTTCAGGTAAATCAACTTCCCAGTACGAACAGTTAAATAGCCCTCATTTAAATCATTAGGTCCTAAAACCAGAGGTTAAAGGAAATGCTAGTGCGCTTCCTAGATGGGCCCACAGATGCGAAAAATTGTATCACACGGTAGTTGAGCCATGTTGGCTTCATGCATCACTGAGGAACTTTCATATAATGAACGGGAGCCCGCCTCCAACGCCGTATCCAGTTCTCTTTATACATCAATGGATGCCTCCCACTAGAGTCTACAACAAACGGATCATGAGTTATGGAAGGGAGCCGGGCTAAAGTGTATGGGGCGGGGCAAAACATCACTAATGAAAACTGCTGAGTGCATTGATGCCTCCCAAAAGAGTCTACGACAAACGGTTAATGAGTTTGGCCATGAATCCCTTTAGAAGTTATGCGCCTCTTGTCACGGTTTCAATTCAAAAGAGGAACCAAATGCAGAACACCAGGCAGGCAGGTTAAATGAAACAGAAGGCGAGCTTTAATAACAAAAAGCGGTTGGAACACGGCAGGAATCCAACAGAACACGAGTGACAAACACAGACGACCTGACAACTGAAAGAGGGAAAGCACACTGACTAAATACACAAGGGACTAATTAACTAATGAAACACAGGTGAGATAGAAAACAGGCGGGGAAAGAGACAAAGGCAGGAAGTAAAACAAGACATGACACAAGAGGAGAGTGACTTTCAAAATAAAACAGGAAACAACCAACCATGGCAGCTTTTTGTTATAAGCCACTCTCACACTTGACCTCCATGCCAAATTTCAGCCTCCTGGGGCAAAATCTGCCAAAGGGTGGGAACATTTTTGTGGACCAACCCACCGACAGAGTGAGCTATAGAGCTGGCGGTCGCAGCTAAACAGCCTGAAGTGGTGAACCTCCAAATTTACAGTTCTACCACCATCAGATGTCCATTAACGTCCATCCATCACAGTCCCTTCTCCTCGTAGTCTTCCTTTGAGGCTTTAAAGAAACAGCCATTTCCTTCTTCCCTGCCAGCATATGAAACATGTCTTACATATAAAGAGGGGGAATGTGTGTGTGACTTGAATTATTTTTTGTCATTTCAGATGGCAGGTAATTATATCTTGAGGAAAATGTGTAGCAGTGCCCTTTTATTTATTGCTATTACTAGCCTAGGGCAACATATGAAGATATATAGCGAAAATCATGACCAGATGGTTTTCCATTTTTTTTTATTTTTTTTTTTCGTTGCTGGGGTAACATATGATATAAGTCAAAAAGTTTTTAATTAATCCACAACTGCTGCCTAAAGGTGTTAGTGTGAGGAAAATCCCAATATTAAGATGAAAAGGCATTCAAGTCTTTTGCATAGATATCACTTTTTTATTTTCTAAAGTGCAAAAAAAGAGACTCTAAAATGAACTTTCATAGAGTATACCAACCAAATCCTTTACTCTCATGCTTCATATATTAAATCACAGATTCATTTATTTCTTTTTCTTTAGGTGAAAAAAATAAACTTGCCAGAGGACACAGACAGGATAAGGAGTTTATGCTAACAGCCAGGTAAAAAAATGCTCACTCCAAAACTGGGCTGCTGTGACGGTTTGCCATTAGGAAACTCACATGTACCGCAGCTGGCACTTACAGGCACAGTGGGACAGGCTCTCGGTCAGGCAGGAGAATGCTGCTCACTGTGAATGGGAGCGAAATGGGTTCAGTTTTAATAGAAAACTGCACAAATATTCTCAAAATTGGGGTAGAAGGCAAGGCAAGTGTATTTATATAGCACTTTTCAGCAACAAGGCTATTCAAAATGTTCACCATTCCACCAATCACATTTCAAAAGAAACACACCATGGCTGGCTGGGGCGGCTGTAGCTCAGTGGTTAGAGTCGTCCCTTGACCGCAAGGTTGACGGTTCGATCCCTATAGTGTCCTTGAGCGAGACACTAAACCCCACGTTGCTCCCTGGGCGCTTCACAGCAGCTCAATGATGGGTTAAATCCAGAGGTCAAATTTGACTTGGGAACTGGAGAGTTTTCCGGCTCAAGTCCCCGCACGGACCACGGTAGCTGGGGGATGCCAGTTCACCTCCTGGCCACTGCCCTTGAGCAAGGCACCAGACTTACAAACTGCTCCCCTGGTGCTGTAGTAACTGCCCACTGCTCCTAATACTAGGACGGGTTAAATGCAAGGAGTAAATTTCACTGTGTGCTGTGCTGTGTACAAAAACACAATGTGTGACAATAAAAGCTGATTTACATTTACATTTCACAAACAAAAGGGCATTCAAATACAATTAAAAACAGCCATTAAAGAGCCAAGAGAATAGAAAACGAGCTAAAATAGAATAAGACGGGTATAAACTGCAAGAATAGAAGTTACAGTGCTGCGAAATGAAATGAATATTTCATAAAAGGCAGCGGCAAACAGAAAATTCTTCAGCCTTGATTTAAAACAACTGAGAGTTGCAGCGGACCTGCAGTGTACCGGGAGTTTGTTCCAGATATATGATGGATAAAAAACTGAACGCTGTTTAGTTTTGTCTCTGGGGACAGAAAAGCAGGAATCTCACATGTACCGCAGCTGGCACTGGTTGCCAATTTCCCTTCCATCCATTTATGCTCTATCAGGAGCTGGAGCCGATCCCAGCAGTGCTCAGCGTGAAAGGCAGATGGACAGGTCACTAGTTCAAAAAGATTCAAAAGATTAATGCATAAATCAAATCTTCTTTTAATGCATAAAAAGGAAATTTGGTAAAAACAACATGAATACAGAAAAATTTAAGAAGGCAAAAAACAAACCTTAAAAAAAGAAACAAATGAGTGCATTAACAATAGGTCAGTTCAGGCAGCGGAAACTAGAGCTAACAGTGGGAAAAGTGCTCCTCATCAAAACCTTCATTGTGGCTGAGAGGTGTCCAGATGGGAGCCAGCAAGCCAGATCCATTTGTAGTTAGGGCTCTTTGGCCACTTCCATTTCATTTCCCAGTATGGGATTGTTTGGGGTTTGTTTGTACCAGATTGAGACAGAGTCATAGAGCTGTTGCGGCACAAGCGCCTTTCTCTTCAAAAACAATTTTCTTTTTAGATAGCCAAGTCAGATGTGAAATATTATGTGCTTTTTGGAGGGCCGTTGAAGTTGCATTACACAGAGCAGTCACACAGAGGATGCTCACCTCTAGCACCAGTAGGTCAGTGTTCTTGTTAACTTTATTTCCCAACAATCTAAACCATATCTACACCGTCATTCTTCTTTATTTCACCTGGGGCTCTATTCGCAAAACTTCGGACAGTACACTGAAAGAGCTTTTAACTTAGCGACATACAATTCTGAGCAACCAGCTTTTGATTCTAGTAAAGTTCTCAAAGTGTAAAGAAATGGAGCAATGTGGTAATTCAGTAAATTGCTGCTTCTTTTGTTGATATCCTCGATGTTCCTCAACATAGAAGCCCAGGAGTCTCATAGACAATGCGACAATACTCTAGGCTTATGTTATGAACACTAGTTTTAATTAATTCAACTTCTTTTCTGAGAAATTCTGTGTTTTTCCACCAGTTTGGCATTGCTTAAACGACTTAAAAATACAACCCCCACGAGCCTTGCTCGTTGGAGAAATAGCCAGGCAGAGGCATGAATGCTGCACCCCATTCAACTGTTATCAGGCCATTAAATAGGCGTTATCAGTCGCTATAAGCACAATAGATTTGGGTTTATAGGGGCCTACCACACCTAATGAAAGTGAAACTTAAAAACAACACGTTCTAACATGTTGTAAAACTGAATTAAACATTACATTTTGAACATAAACAAAAAGGCTTCTTAGGCAACAAAACTACAACTTCTTTAGGTTTAGGCAATACAATTACAACTTCTTTAGGTTTAGGCAACAAAAACAGTAAGATTTAGGCAATAAAATTACAACTTCTTTAGGTTTAGGCAATATAATTACATCTTCTTTAGGTTTAGGCAACAAAAACAATAAGATTTAGGCAATAAAACTAGAACTTCTTAAGGTTTAGGCAATACAATCACAACTTCTTTAGGTTTAGGCAATACAATTACAACTTCTTTAGGTTTAGGCAACAAAACTACAACTTCTTTAGGTTTAGGCAATAAAATTACAACTTCTTTAGGTTTAGGCAACAAAAACAATTAGGTTTAGGCAATACATTTACAACTTCTTTAGGTTTAGGCAACACAATTAAAACTTCTTTAGGTTTAGGCAACACAAACAATGAGGTTTAGGCAATACAATTACAACTTCTTTAGGTTTAGGCAAAGCAAATGGGGGCTTATAGCGACTGATAACGGCTATTTAATAGCCTGACAACAGTCTAAGCAGCTGCTGAAAAAATTTGTTGCAGTTGGGATCAAAGGATAGTTACCAAATTCATCATTTGTTGACCCGGAATCCAAAACATCATTTAAGATGTGGCAAATGTAACATAACTTTAAGCTCAGCGATTGGATGCTTCTCACCAAAATGCATCATGGGAGTCATATTTAACTACATAGGTTTGTCCCTATGACTTTTTAAGCAAACAGACTCTACGACCATGCAAACATGCTGATGTTTACCAGGTACACAATCTTAGCTTAGTGTGTTATAATGCTAATATTTGCTAGCACTATACACAAAGTACAGCTGAAGCTGATGGGAATGTTATTAGTTTTGCAGGTATTTGGTCATAAAGCAATGTATAGGCCCTTTTTGACACGTCATTGCAGGGTAAACACGGGTGTAATTAATGATATTAATAAATTATGGCCCTCTTCCATTTAGGTGGGCCAGGGCCCTGGTATTGTGCATGCTTTCTCACTGGAATGGCTGCGACACTAAATAGAACCGGGACCATAATTAATTTTATCAATTACACCTGTGTTTACCCTGCAATTAAAAAATGGCTGCTGTGAAAAGGGCCTATTGGAGTAGCCTATTCATGCCTCACCATCACAGCTCATTCACCAGCTGCTTACCTGCCAGTCATATTAATACAGGTCTGCAGCGTGGTCATTATAACCTAACACTTTTCACTGGACAATATAGTTGTATTGTATTTCTGCTGATATCTTCCAACACCATTTGCTGCTGCAGCTCCTTCCACCACCCCAACCTCTCTATATGCTTAGCTTTCGGTATTGGCTTGACTAGACCTAATGTTTTTGTACGAATGTGTAAGCCTATGATAAGTTTTCCCAGCTGACTCCCTGTTGCTTCATATATTATTTGGGAGCTCTGTTTGTTCCAAGGATATTGAAGTTAATAACCAAATAAATCACTTTCCATATGCTGTAATTGTACTGTCAGACATATTCATAATGTTTGAAAAACAAAACATAACAAAACTTAACTAAACCAAAAAATAATGTTCGGATGCTTCTGTTGCAGCTAATGCTTCTTGAGCAGCTTTTCTCTTTACGAGTTTTCGTTTTATTTTTTCAAACAGAGCATTCTCAGGAAATATCAAAGGATTTTTCAAAAGAATTTAGAAATTTCACCACAAGGAAGCTTTGTGAATTGATCCCCCTGGCCTTATAGAACAAGGTGAACACGGTAGTAAATAAGCCCTTGAATTATATTTATGTGCTGGGCCTAGTGTTGACACACACACATCATCTCTCTGGAGGCTTTTTGTCCACCTGGCATCTTTACCTCTTCATGCCAATCAATCTCAATCTCTCTCTCTCTCTCTGTTTTGTATTCCCTCCAGTGGCGGTGAAGTTCCCAGAGGCAGACTGCTGGAGATGAGGAGGTCTTGTGCAGTAATAGCCTATTACAAGTCATTTCTCACACACACTGTCACGGGTTCCCAGCCAGTTCTGTCACTCCTTCACTCTGTGAATGAAGCCACTTATTCGACAGAAAATGGCCAATTCTACAGTGAGACACTGAGTCTTGTAAAAGGCACACACACGAGCACAGGCACAGTAAATAATGTCCTCACCTCAACTCTCCTTAGTGTAAAGGGACAGTTCACCCAAACACACAATGAATCCCTGATGTTATCCAGGTTGACTTGGAGTTTTCTTGGGGTTTGGAGCTGAAGCACCACAAGGTCGACTTTTGTGGTTTCGAGTGAAATATCTCGACAACGATTGGAAGGATTGTCATAAAATTTGGTTCAGACATTCATGTTCCTCTCACAATGATTTGCAAGAACCTTGGTGATCCCCTGACCATCCATCTAGTGACATTATGCAAACATTTTAGTTTGTCCAATACTTTTTTTTATGACCAAATACCCGCAAAACTAATGACATTCCCACCAGTGCTGTACTTTGCACACTTTTGTGTTAATTAGCACTCAGTTCGCATGCTAACGCTCAATGAAGGTGGTGAACACGGTAAACATTATGGGCTGTAAACATTAGCACGTTAGCATTGTTATTGTGTGAGCATGTTCGCATATGACGTTAGCACGTAGCTCAAAGCACAACAAGTAGTACAGCATCACAAAGGTGCTAGCGTGACCTTACGGCAGCGTATTGCTGCCACACCAGAACAGTATCATGTTCTAACGTGAAAAGTTTATCATTATAACAAGATGTTATTCACGTTATAACAAGATATTTTCACGTTATTACGACATACAAACTTTTCACGTTATAACAATAAACTTTGCTTGTTATAACAATAATCTATTTACCTTGTTATAACGTGAAACCTTTCACGTTAAAACGTGATAACTTATTGCTCTGACATAAAAGGTTTCACGTTATAAACGTGATCATCACTAATATTGTTATAATGTGAAACATTTATGTTATAACAATAGGTTAGAACTTTTTAACATGAAAAGTTTCACGTAGATACAGATAAATAGTATATTGTTATAGGAAGAAAAGTTTCTTGTTATGACATGATAAGTTTGTCTGTCGAAATAACGTGAAAATATCTTGTTATAATGTGAAGAACATCTTGTTAGAACAATAAATGAAAATACTGATCCGTTTTTTTTTTCTGCTGCTGTATGACTGTAAACTCTCAGTCTTGATAAACAGTTTATCAACCACAGTCAATCAGGAAAACAAATGTGTTCTGTTTCAAATTTAAGCAAACTATGAGATGCTGGAAAAACCTCTCCTCCATCTCATTTTGTCTGAAGGCAAATATTTACACACACTGTGGTTTATTTTTTATTTAATGAGTGCTGTAATAATGGCATACAATTAAAACTTTAATCTAATTTAGGGTATTATAAGCTGAGGAAATATACATCAACAACCCACTCACATTAATCTTTTTCTTTATCAATTATTCAGGTGTTCCCCCGAGTAAAACGGGAAACGCAACGCTCATACATCTTTGCATTCCTCAGCCCTTCCCTCTCTCTGTCTTAATTTGTCTCCTCACCTCTTTTCCCACCTCGGCCTCAATCTAAGATTCATCTGTTGTTCTTATCATTTGCGCTCCATTCTTCCCCACCACCGATGCAGTTTAAACGTAATTTAATTCTCACAAGCAGAGTATATTTATTTTCACATATTTACGGTAGTTGACATCTCTCCTCGGGTTTGAATCGCATCTGCGCTGACTATTTTATGAGTGCTAAAAGGAATTTTGCATTTTTAGGCAAAACTTTTTGTGAATACATTACAGGAACACAAGTTATTTTTCCCCGTAAAATCGGGATCGTATTCCGTTTTTTGAGGTGTCAAAGAGTGATACCAGCACGAGATGAAACACTAACAACAGAGACAAAATACACTCTCAGAACACAAACGCCAAGGGACGAAATTAGGCATTGTGCTGGCTTTGGCGTGATAAAAGGAGCAGTACGCCACACCATCTGGATTGAGTTTGTTTGATCAAGTTATTTCTAACTAACACTCAGGATGTGTAGTTATTAATACAACGGAAAATTTGGAACTTTTCCACAAAGGAATCTTATTTTCAACCGCATTTAAAAGCATTTGGACAATGTATTAGATGTGTTTATCCGCCGTGCCAGGCTACAAAGCTAATATAATGTTCAAAGAACCACTCCTCAATATCAAGTTTGAATCTTTATGTTAGAAAAATGATCGTACTTTGAATATTATTGTTAACATATGGTTAAAACTGGACTGTAACAGGCGAAACAACATCCTTGGAAAGGAGATAAACCTTGTGTTATTAATTGCGTGAACAATAGATTACTCCGTGTGTGCAGACTGCTGCCAAATATCAGCATAAAGGTGACGGTCAGGAGTTGTACTTCAGTGTTGTCATGAATACTCATTCAAATGTGACCTCTACTTGATCAGAACGCAGCATAGTTTGTGATCACAGACTTGGGGATCACCCGTGTGAGAAGAGTAGCAAGACACCAAGACAATGAAATGCAAACATTAGACATAGGCCATGTTATTATTAGTCCCACTGTGTCTGCTGGATTCAGACTCAAGAGGACTTGTTTGCCTCATTGTAATGTTTGCTGATGTCTATCTTAACACTGACAAAGACAGATACAGCCTGCACGATCAATCATTACGTGTCTGCCCATCCACGAGATGAAGTTGAGGTGCTATTTCAGAAAAAAAAAAAAAAAAAAAAGAGTCTGAGTAAACAGTCTTAGAGCAGCATGGGAAGAGTTGAGTCAATATTTGATAGGTATAGATAAATCCCATTTATTCTCTTTATTCTTTTGATGCCTGTTATTAAATTCACAGTCTATCATTTTCATAACGCTGAAGGTATACTGTCTGTGTGAGCTCCAGAGTACTGCTGATGTTTTTAACTGGCTCTTGGTGCAGGCCAATTTTCAAAACAAAGTTAGCGGACTCTTATTTTGATTGTCAGACTCGGTGTCTCAAGAGTCTGAGTCTGGTTGCCTTTATGACAATGGGTAGGCTACTGTCAAGCCAACCAGTCCATTTCTCTTAGACAATAAAATGGACTGGTCTAAGAACACGAAGACAAGAAGGGTCAGAGCCGCCTGTTTTTTTCTCAAGAGACTCAGATCCTTCAACGTTTGCAGAACCATGCTGCAGATGATTTATCACTTGGTGGTGGCCAGCGTCGTCTTCTACGCTGCAGTGTGCTGGGGCAGCAGGGTGAAGGCAGCCGACGCTAATAGACTCAACAAGCTCATCAGGGAAGCAGGTTCTGTCCTGGGAGTTGAACTTGAGTCTTTGGTGGAGGTGTCGGAGAGGAGGATACTGAGGAACCTACTCAGTATTAGGGACAACGCCTCTCATCCCCGGCACGCCACACTTGAGTCATACCAGAGCAACTTCAGCCGTAGACTGAGACCACAGAACGCTACAGGAGGTCTTTCCTACCAGTGGCCATCAGACTATATAACTCCTCCCCCTTCTGCAGGAAGGACATCTGAAAACACTGGATACTGAGAACAAAAATAATATCAATATCATGTGCAATACTACTTTTCCATTCTCATGTGCAATATTACTTCTTTTCTCATCATATGCAATATTACTTCCTTTTCTGTTTTTTCTAGCTTACTTTACCTTTTTTTATTTTACTTATCTTATTTACTCATTTTACTAAATGGATCTTACTTTATTTGGATCCTATTATGCAGTGGTGCTAGAAATAGTACTTTTTATTTTATACACTTGTATTTTATACACTTGAACTTGTTGTAATTTTGTTGTAATTTTGAGCAATCTCTGGCACAAGAATTTCCTTCGGGATTAATAAAGTTCCATCTCATCTTATCTTATGATGTCACAAAGTGCTGGCCTCATTCATAGACCTTGCAGTCATGGGAACAGCTTCATCTTTATTGCCCATTTTCAGTCTTCCAGTTGTAATGCTCTATGTCATTCCAGGTCCTGCCATATCCATCCTATCCAGCAGTTGTCCCAGCTCTTTTCACCATTCCTCAGTCACCTGTGGGATCATCAGAGCCTGTCTGCACACCTGCCCCTCATTCCCCCTTTACCAGACAATCCCTATATATACTTCTATGCCCTCTAGCTTCACTATATTTGTGAAATTGGCAAGTATTTGAGGGCTTTCTGATTGCTTTTGTTTTTGAGCCCTTTGCGCAACATTTTGGTAAGTTTGAAACTCTGTAGACTCAAGGGAATACCCCACAATACACGCACCCGTATCGGCAGGATGACATCATTTGCAAGTGCCTTAAAAAAACTGTTGAAAAGTAAAGCTGTGAGTGTGTGACAACGCTATGGTTGATGTTTGGTTAGGTTCGGGCACAAACATGACTTGGTTAGGTTCAGTGAAAGATCATGGCTCGGGTTAAAATTAGTACTTTGTTAAGGCTAGGGAAATGTCATGGTTTGGGTTAAATAACTACTTTGTTAAGATTTGGAGACCTTCGTTGTCATGGTTGCAATAATAAACACATGGTTAAAGAGGACTTATTTAACTCATTTTCAGGTGCATACTTGTATTTTGGAGAGCTCTACTAGAACTTGTTTGCATGCTTAAATGTTAAAAAAATGCTTTATTTTTCTCATACTTGCTGTGCTGCAGCACCTCTTTTCCCCCTCCATCTGAAACACTGTTGAGTTCCTGTCGTGGTTCGGGTTAAATGACATACTTCATTAAGGTTAGAGGACTTTCGTTGTCATGGTTGCAATAATAAACACGTGGTTAAGGTTTGGGAACAATTGTGGGTCATGGTTAATAAAAAAGAGCAGCGTTGTCCTGTGTTAAACTCTGATGTTTTGTTTTCGATTGTTGTGATACATTTTTTATTTATTATCCACTTTGGAACTGTGACATCATGTCCTTTTTGGGGGCTGGATGGGTGGGGGCAGTTTCGTTCAACAGAAGACTAATGTGACCTTTAGAGTTAAAGGTCAACATTGGAACCGGGCTATTGAGGATGACCATTTGTTGTGCTGAGCAGGTCCCTTACCCACAATCCAACAGTGACATCATACTGTGGAAGCACTTGCGGCAATGATCCTAGCTGCATTGATGCACAATGGTGAGGCAACGTACACAAGCAGCTCCACCACCAACACATCTCAGCAAAGACTCTCTCACAGTGTTTAAAGCCTTGTTAGTATGAGAACAGCTTGTTGGACATAAAAACCCACAATCTGTAGGAAATTCCGAATCGGGAAATGACAAACACAGACGAAGAGAAAGTGGGCCACTATGAATGATAATGCATTTGCCAATGCTTGCCACTACTGTTTATTAATAATGTTTATCAAGGAAAAAAACATTAGCGGTCTGCCTGAGGGATCCCAGAGAGGAGGATAGACTAATGAGGAATTCTAAAACTCACAAATGTTACTATGAAATTATGACTGTCCCACTTAATGACTAGTGTGTCATCGGGGGGTCATGCTTGTTAACAACATGTAGAAAAGGGAGATGCGATTGGCAATATTCAAACACTGAAGTGTCTTACTAAAAACTACCAGGAGCCTTCGAGACAAAGACTATTTATAGTTCAAGATGATCTTTTGAATCTTTTTTTAAATGTAACGCTTTAGGAACTGCGTTCTCATCGTTTGCAGTCTTTATCACCACTCCCAACTTGCAGACTCGTAGCTTAATTAAGATGTCCGGAACATTATCTTAAAGCACAACAGAGACAGCGGGAGCTCAAGAGAGAATGATGGAGGTTAGGAGAGCAAGAAATGCAAACAATGCGGAGGAAAAAAAAGAGCCAGAATAAATCTCTGAACAGACCGACAGCGTCATGGGTTAAAACCTGCGTCAGCGGTCGATCAGATTGGGGTTGAAAACAGGTCAGACGCTATTTGGCATCGGTGAACCGGCGTTTACGGAGGTGGGGATTCAATTTAATGTTATTGACGTTTGAACAACATTTAAGCCTCTCATCTAAAAAAAAGTGTGTGAGGGAGAGAGACAGAGAAAGAGTAAACACAAACATATTTTCTAGGAAACAGGGTTGCACAGCACAGCAGTTTGTGAAATAGTCACGAAATTTAATGTATTGATTTGTGTACATAGACACAAATTTCACATTTGTTTCGTGATGGTTAACACAAAATCAATTCGTATGTAATCCACATAATTGTGAACCGGGAAGCATAGAGAGCGGCGAACGTTGCGTAGGGAGGAGGTCGGGGTGGATGGGTGGGTCAAAAAACACAGGACTTTCGCCCAGGAAACCGATGTTTGTGTCCCGTGTGAAACCAGAAGTCAAAGTTGATTTATTTGAAACGTAACTTCCGTACTTAAGTTACAACACCTCCGGTGTTATTTTAACCAAAACCGCAATCTTTTCCTAAAGCTAACTAAGTAGTTTTGTTGCCTAAGCCTAACCAAGTAGATCTATTCCTAAACCTAACTAAGTAGTATTGTTGCCTAAGCATAACCAAGTAGATCTATTCCTAAACCTAACTAAGTAGTTTTGTTGCCTAAACCTAACCAAGTCGATCTATTCCTAACCAAGTAGTTTTATTTTGAAAAGACTGGAGCGGAAATTGACACGTGCGTCATGTGTTGCTGGACATTTATAGGAAAAGTCTTGCTGAGCATCACGAAAAAAAAAAGCGAAATTCGTGTCTATGTACACAAATCACATAGATTAAATTTTGTGACTATTGTTGTGCACACCCACGTACACAATATACATAAGACTCAACAATACTGTATACACATGCCAGACACACCAATTACACTATCTCATGAAACATCTGCAGTTCAGAATTTGCAACAAAACACATAATGAAGCTGCAATTCTGAAGTTCACAAAGAAGCCAGCAGTCTCACTACAATAGCTCACAGTAAAGTGATATATCAGGACACACATCCTGTTGAATCCTGGTGTGGAATTGCTGGACTATTGTTGGAAAATGAATCCAAAAAACAGAATGACTAAAGCATTCTGATTTGGTTTTGTTGCAGCCTGCTGTTGGCAGCGTCTGACTCACACAGCGTCTATCCTGCCTCGTCTCGACGGTGCAGGCTGAAGTTGTTGGTTAATAGTGAAGCCAGTAATTTCTTGGCACATGTCGGACCTCTTTTTTACCAGCCAAGCATCATCTGAAAGAACGCGTATCAAAAAAGGTGCGTTCCTTCTTGGCCAGTCAAATATTGTTTTCTCAATTGAACACTTGCAGAGAAATAATACACCCTGCCGCCACTAGAGTATTGTCAAAGAACATGGCAAGGACATTAGCTCTTAATACGGGGTCTAGATCTCAACTGGATAGAGCATGTTTGGGATAAAGTGGAACAGGATTTTCACAGCGTGAATGCAGCACTGAGATTTCTGGAGGGAACTGTGTGATGCTATCAGACCAAAATGAGCCAAGATCCCCCCCATGGAGGATTTCTGGCACCTTTTTTTGAATCAGTGCTGCTTCACAGGCTGCTGTGGGGGCAACATAACTGTACAAGATGAAATCCCCGGAACTCAACTCACTTGTTTCAACCTCTTTTTCTTCTTCTTCCTCTTGTTTCTATGCATTCTTCCCATATGGTGTCCCATACAGATCCACGTCTGCATGTCTTTCACCTCTTTTTGTTCCATTGCTTGTTGCCTTTTGACTTAAGATTGAAGATGGATGCTTTGATAAAGGAGAGAGAAGTAAAATCAAAGCTACTGTTTTTCAACTCTTCGAGTACATATGTTGTGACAGTGCTTTCAAGACAAGCAGAGGAATGATTACTGTACAGCGAGCGGCATACAAAGTGAAACGAAGAAAGAATCTTCACACAGAAAAACAACATTGAAAGTGTTCGGTGGATCTTAAAGAAACTTTCCATCAGTGTTGAAAAGAAGTCTCAGAGAAAGCAAAGGCTACTTTCTCCGTCTCATCTGACACCCAGCTGATACGGAGCAGTTTTATGTCTTTTTCAGGTCTGTCTGTTTCATGTCTCAGCTGCAGCACTTGGTCCTTGAAATGATCCTCGGACGTCAGATGTCAGCGCTGTAAAAGGGAAATGCTGGCTGAGGTCTGCATTCTTTAAATCTTACATACTACATGCTGTCAGGCAGCTTTATACTTGGGGGTGTATTTGGTGCTCATACTGTAGTGGGTCAAATTTTCTCGTTCAGTCGAGCCAACGGTGCTCTCTTGGATTTATTGATGCTTGCTTACTCAATGTTACGGTCCTGCCAAGCTTCAGTTATGGTGGCTAAGCAATGTGTAACAACTAAATTGAGTTAACAGAGGAGTTTTGCATTACAGGTTATCAATTCCATCTGGCCAGTACTAACGACAATAATGTCACCTTGGTTAGATATACAACAAACTGATTAGTGATACCGATTCTGAGTCATAAAATGCAGAACACGTTTTTCAGACAACAGAACAAGAGTTTTTCAACCTTCATCCTACTGTTTTTTAGATAAAAATGTATTTCTTTTTAAATAAAATTTGAAAAAAACAAAGAAGCTGCTTAATTGCGCTTCAAGAACTCACTTCAAAAAGCCATTATGAGTCACAGTTTTTCTCCATAAGAATAGGCTACGTAAGGGACAATGCCGGACAACATAGGGAGGCCAGAACCGTTGCCTCTGCGAAGTCCGTTAATTCCTTATTATGGATACCTCGAAGGACATTATACCACTTATACCATGGTCACTTGCCAGAGCTAAAAATTATAATTGAGACCATTCATTTATATTGTCATGGGTTTTGCAAACAAAACAAAAAGTTTTTCACAAGAAAACAATTCATTGAATGAATTTAACTTTTTTTTACATTGAGGTTTGAAGCAATGCCTGTTGTCATATTTTATGATGACATCATAAAAAATATTAGTTGAATGGTCTTTTACATTATGCTTTTTGCATTCCACATAAAGAAGCACAATATCAAAGTTAAAAGAACATACATAAAGCCAGCAAACGGACACTTTCATAAGCGCACGGTTGAAAAAAATGTATATTTTACAGTTCCTCTGAGTGCTTGCTGTACTGTATGTTATGCATAGGGATTAGCTTAAACCAATGCAATGTTCATTTTCTTAATTTTCTCCCACGCGGGCCTTTTTCACAGAAGACATTTTGACATGTCACAGTAGGAAAAGCACAGGTGTATAATTTCATTATAAAATGAACAATGTCACACAGAACCCTTGGTTCTAATGACACTGGAATAGAATGGAGCCGTTGTTAGTGTTATTAGTAACACCTGTGCTTTTCCTTTTATGACAAGTCAAAAAAACGTCTGCTGTGAAAAAAAAGCCTGATTGGCACACGGTGGCTGGCAACTTGGACCCAAAGAAGGGCTCCAGAGTGATGCATTACTCTTTGTTGCTGTCAAGTTATGTCCTGTTTGATGAAATCCCAGAGGCCGCTGCCTCCATCGCGGCCGCCATTCACCGTTCAGACTATCTTTATTGATCTATTCTTCAGCCTGACCGGATATCTGTAGTTAGAAAAGTCTCCCGTTCAAACGTTCCAATTAAAAGGCACCGCACGCCCACGCAGGTGTTATCACTTATTCCTGTTAATTTGACCTCTGCTCAGCTCGAAGTTGGTGGGGAAGCGTTGCTGGGCTTTTTCACAGCGGACATCTTGACTTCTCATAGCGGGAGAAGCACAGGTGGAACTGATAACATTAACGATGGCTCTGCTCCATGTAAGCGTCCCTGTTAGCCTTGACACTGACTCATTACACATAATGAGCCACTGCCAGCCATATTAATAACACCTGTGGTTATTCCTACTATGACGTGAAAATGTGCTGTTGAAAAGGTCCATTACCAAACTACACGGGCTAATAAGAATGATAGAGGTGTAAGGCTCGCTTGGCCGAACAGACACGACTAAATCAATCAAGCACATCCTCGCAGTCCGGAGAGGAGGTCTAATCAGAGGAATAAGTGAAAACACCTGTGTGGGTGGACCATGTGTGTGTAGGGCCTTAAATCATATTACATTGACATTAGAATAATTATTAACATAACACACAGGTAAAAATCATGGAAACACTTTATAATAACCATTATTTACAAATGGTAAATTGATAGTTAATTAAACTAAGTTGATAGTTATTTTACTGTTAACAAACAGCAACATGATAATTAATAATATTTGTTATTATTAGTTTTATTTATTAGTTATTTTAACCCTCTGAGACCCACAA
This sequence comes from Sebastolobus alascanus, assembly GCA_916701645.2. Taxonomy (NCBI): domain Eukaryota; kingdom Metazoa; phylum Chordata; class Actinopteri; order Perciformes; family Sebastidae; genus Sebastolobus; species Sebastolobus alascanus. The sequence continues at coordinate 5,600,150 of CAKAOJ020000005.1, forward strand.
TAGACCCATTTTTGTCTTTTTTGGGGGGGTACGGGGGGCTTTAGGAAGATAGCAGGTCAACAGTAGATGTGACATAGAAGTGGTGTACATCATCTGAAAGCTGGGAACCTGAAGATTAATTTGAGATGTGTGTCAAGTTGTTCCAGTCATTAATAAGAAATAAACATGAATGAATGGATTAATTCATTAATTAAAATTAATTTAAAGTATCTGTTAATGATTAAGATATTATTTGTAAACCTTTGTAAAAAAAAACAATTGTATCACTTTGTTAATGGTTAATAATTGGTTTGTAAAAGGTCTATAAACATTATTTGGATGGCTACTATTAAGTTGCAACTGATGATTATAATACTTTGTTAAAATACTTTATAAACATTATTTAGATATAGTTAATATGTTGTCAATGATTAATTATTGGTTTCTGGTCCATTTATCTATGTAATGTTTGTAGATGTTTTATAAACAATTTCTTAAAGGTTTACAAATAATTTGGTAATCATTAACAAAAACTTAATATAGCACATAAATGTTATGTGTACAAGAATAAACTGATAATAAATACATTACTAATGTAATTATTTCAAATTACATAAACTAATGAAAAAAATAACAGAAATTATAATGTTACTAATAATTAGTAAACATGAATAATTATCAGTAAAATAACTATTGACTAAGTTTAATTAACTAGATATGTTGTGGTTATTATAAAGTGTTACACACAAACACACACACACACACACACACACACACACGCACACGCACACGCACACACACACACACACACAGTCCTACTGAGTAGACAGCACGTCATGTCAGAGTCAGAGAACAAATCGGCAGAGAACAGCTGCCGGTGTTATGGGCTTTTTCGTCCCCGTCTGAAATAACATTTGGGATTAGCACGATGGCTGAGCAAAGTGCACAGGTCTTCGTGCGTGTAAATGTGTGTCTGTGTGTATGAGACAGACAGACAGCATTACACGCTCAGCTTTTTTAATAAAGTTTTATGATAGATGCTGCTGTCATTTGGCCGATGCTAGCGCTGCAACTTTTCTGTTTGTAATTTAGGGTAGCTCACTTGCCCTCCTACGTTGTTAGAAACATTGTCGTGGTGGTCGGTATTTCCATTTGCAGTTTTAAAGATCTGATTGCACTGTGATGAAAAGCAGTTGAATGTCTGCTCTCCAGCAATGATAATAAAAAGGTGCGTCTTTTGAAATATGCATCGGTGACAACGGAATAAAGTCCTACGTCAGCTTGTGACAGGGGCAGCTGCCATGTAGCCCGAGGGCAGAAAGGAAAGAGGGAGAATGAGAAAGAGGGGGGGGGCAGTATATGAAACACATGTTTTTATATGCGTCATGGTTTAACACTCCAGTAACCACTGCCACTTCCCTCTGGCATCATACTCCTGTTTTCCTACAGTATGTTACACTAGCAGCTGTTTTGTTGAAACTTTTCCTCTTTCTGCCCCTCTCTGCGGACCATCTATCAGATCGCAGACTTATTAGGTGTCACACCGTGCGCTTAATCATCACTGCTAGTCTTGTTTTCACCGTGTCATTCTGACAAATGAAAAACGGGAAAAAGCAGACCTTACTTTATTCGGGGTGATTAATTCCGCCATTGCTGCTTATGCTAGGCTCAGCATTTGCTGACTGATTGACTCCCTGCGGGCACTAGTGATTACAGTATTTCCACTGTTTGCTCACTCTGTAATATGTTCACGCTCTAAACGGCGTATCATAGCAGGACCCACACAAATGTGTTAATAAACGGTACCTGGATGTGGACAAAAAAGAAAATTAGGTTGATTAGCCTGTGTGCCCTCTACACAAACAGTTTTACATACATTTATTGAAGGTAATATGACACAGGACTTTCAACCAGGAGACTGGTGTTCGTGTCCCAAAGTATTGTTGAGTTATTTTGAAGTAACGTCAGTGACTTTGATGATGTGTTTTCCGTACTTATGTCGCGTTGTTTATGTACATATTTTTACTTACTTAACATTTTTATTTTAAGCCCAACCATGATGTTTTTTTTTTTTTTAACCTAACTAAGTGGTTTTGTTCCCTAAACATAACTGCGACCGTTTCACAGTAACAATGTGGTGTGAAATATCACACGTAAAGCCGTTTCACAACGTTAAGACCGTGGTGTATAAATTGTTGAAGAAAAATGCCCCGACCTTGGGCCAGCAAAAGATAGGGCGTCCTCCTTCAGCACTTTTATCTCTATAATAATCAAAACTATTGGAGTTCTCAAAAATCAGGTTAAAAAAAATTTGTCGAGAGAGGTCAACAGATCTTGATGCAAAAGTGTTTATTTCTGTCACAAAAAACAAACACGAGTCGTCAGTTCGAAATGGAGGACCGACCTTCATGACAAACCATTCCTTCTTGTACACTATAGGCTTCATTCACAATTCTCTTTCATATTCTTTACCCTCGGTGGGCAAAATGCCCAAAACTCATTATTTTCTTGCAAACTCAGCGATTCTGACTTATTTTGGTCCTATCTCTGACAAATTGACGACTCTAACCTTTTTACCCGAGCCTCCTCCAATGATGCCACCGCTAGGGGTGTTAGATTTCTGAAGTGTCTACTTTTCGCCAACAGTTTGTATCAGCTCCCCCCCTCCTGGAGGCAACGCTATAACTGGTGTTGCAGCTTTTGCTGGACTGGTTTGTCCTCCTTTTGGAAACCCCCCTGCCATGCTTCACTCCTCTCAACTAGAGAGGCAGTGTGTTTTCCCTCACTAATGCATCAGACACACATTATTGTATGTAAAATTAACATTAGCTTATATGAAAGAATAAAAGATACATTTGATTTATATTTTAACAAAAAAATACCCTAGTATGTGAACATTTTGTGTAAATACATGATATAAGTCTGTTCCCCCATCGAATAGTGTTTCCCTCCTGATAAAATGATAGCGCCCCCCTTTGTGGTAAGGGTTAGGGATAATGTTGCGTTCAATTTGGGAAGTCGGAAATTTTAACTGGAACGCACCCCCTGAAGTTAGATTTCCAACTCGGAAAGTCGGACAAACCTCACCAATCCCAACCTCAAAATCAGTCATACAAACAGTACTGTCCGACTTCTATCTGTGGACATGTTTCTGCGGTGTTTGTATGCCGCAGTAATGAACAAGATTCAGTCAGAAAACTCAAGCTCCATCACTCCATTACAGTGCACACTTTTCAGTGAACCAGTCATCCTCTTACATACTCACATGCCATGTAAATCACACATAACTGCTGCCATGAGAGCTGTGTAGCATTTCATCCAGCTTCACCTGTTTAGATCTGCTTTCATGTGTTATATGAATTTATACTTCTAAGTGAAAGCGTGGTCCACAGAAATGGTTTTCTGTGTTTGGTGTGGAAGGACTTGGCAAGCCTGCACAGAGATCTGACCTCCATCACCATCGAACATCTTTGGATGAACTAACCGACTGCCAGCGAGGCCTTATCGCTCAACATCAGAGCAAAGGTTTCCAACATCTAGCGAAAGCCTTCCCACGTGACTCAAGGCTGATAAAGCAGCATACGAATGCCCACTGTTTTAGTAAGTGATGCTAAACAATCACTTATTTTGTTGAATGGCTGTATCATATTCCACTATGTCACGTTATATATGTTATGGTTACAGGAATTTCTCTCCCTGAATTCTGTCCTCTTTCTCCCTTTCCTGCGGCCTCCATCCAACCCGTTCTCATTCTTCTCACAGAAATACCTGAAATGACCACGACCTCTTAACAGCGTTACATGGTGGTGGCACGTAATGTGTTAAAATCATGCGCCGGCACCACAGAAACAACGCCAATGGAAAGTCAATTAGGATCCTTTGTCGTAACCTTGCACACAACAAATCTATCTTGTCAGCCTTCAAATAATGCCGATGTTTTCTCCTGGAGTTAGTTTCACTTTCGTTAATTTGACTGACAGAGGGTTCGTCCAATGACCTGCCAAGTATTTTTTGAAAAGTGCCTGCCTTTTTCCAAAGAGTTTCCAATGACGGCTTCTCAGATGGTTCTGTGTAACAAACCATTTTGTCATGGTGTACACACAAATTCCCAAACTTGGGACTTTCACCTAAGAGGCTGTGTTATTGTCGTTTGCGTAACCAAAAGTCATCATTGACTTATTTTAAATTACGTAGGCTACCTAAGTTATTTTATCCCAAACCATGATGTTTTCAGCACTTGGCGTCACTTCTCATGCACTGGGTACCTCCTGGCATCACTTAGGTTTAGGCAACAAAGCCACTTGGTTAGGTTTAGGAAAAGATCATGGTTTGGGTTAAAATAAGTACATTACGTAAGTTAACTTAAAGCTGCAGTAGGCAGAATGTTTTTGGCATCATTGGACAAAAAAATCCATAATAACCTTTCAGCATATTGTAATTCAAGTGTTCTGAAAGAAAACTAGACTTCTGCACCTCTTTATGGCTCTGTTTTCAGGCTTTAGCAAATCTAGCCCGTGACGGGAGACTTTGGCCAATCACAAGTCATTTCAGAGAGAGCGTTCCTATTGGCTGTTCATTCAACTGAGGCTGCTGTCAATCACTTGCGGACTCCGATCGAACTAGGCAGCGTTGATCAAATATGAATCACTATTCTGTTACAGTAATGCCTTTTTCTCACCTTAAATGTTTTCAGAAACATCTTGTAGTGTACTGTTCAGCTGTAAAATGGGAACGTTTGCTCCGGCTGTTGGGCGGTGCTTCATTTTTCCTCAACTCATCGCAACATGGCTGCCGGGTCACAAATAACCATCACAGTAACAGAATATTGATTCGTATTTGATCAGCGCTGCCTAGTTTGACCGTTTGATAAGAGTTTGCGAGTGATTGACAGCTGCTCAGAGACGGCCGGCTCCAGCTCGGCTCCTATTGGTTTTTTTCCTCCGGTCTGTGAAATCATGCAAATGCCATTAGGAGCACCGGAGGACACAGAGGCACATGATTTTTTTTTTTACAGATTAACTGTCTCATGCACTACTGTCAGGATATAGTGACCGTTTTATAAAAATAACTTTTTTTTAATCATATTTGCTCCATTTCTACCTACTGCTGCTTTAAGTACATAACTCAAAATAGGTCAAAGTTGAGTTTTTGTTCCACAACGGGACACAAATAGCGGTCTCCTCTGTGAAAATTCTGTGTCTGTTTGACTCGTCCATCCACTTCAACCTCCTTCCTATACGTGGACGGAGTGAATGGACGGCCAGAGCAGTTGCTCTGAATATCTAATATTGGATGGGTTTACATTGGAGTTAGTTGAAAGCCCGGTGCGTCTCAATACAGACTCGGGCTGCTTTATTATAATCACTGCTGTGGAAAAACATGATTGCAGAAAAACCAGATGAAGTCATGGTTTTAATCAACAGTGTTCTTCAGTCTCCTCAGCATTATACGCCTCTCCTACCTTCTGTCGCCCGGAGCAGATGCTACTTCTGTTGCCCCTGGGTCCAGACAGAGCCTGGGGACCGTGGCTCCACACAAACACCAGCATATCCTCCTTCAGTTCTCCTCGCTTCTCTCCCTCCCCCCCCCCCCCCCCCCTTTCCTTTCACCTCTTCATTTCCTCCCCTCATCCCTCCCATCCTTCCCACTCCAGGTGGCGGACTGTGTGGAATCATATCCTCATTATTGGCCTGTCTATATGACGCCTTACGGCAACCTGCGCCAAGCCACACAAGTGATAATTTCTCACAAACTGCTGGCGGAGGTAGAGCAGGAGGAGGAGGAGGAGAAAGAAGCGGGAGCTGGAGGCTTAATGCTCTCAATGTATCTCACATCTGTGCCTGTCAGCTTTGCTCCGAAACAGAAGGGGAGGAATAATTTGCGCGCCGCTCTCGCAAAGCTGGCAACAAACAAACTGCGGCGCATAACAATTTACAGAAGCCATTTGGTGACATTATTTGTATGACAAAGCATGTTAGTTCAACAGACTGGGAGACCTAAATGAGATTCAAAGAGGCACGTTGCATAATACCAAATTACTTCGAAACACTAAGCTCCAATTTGCTCTGTGGGGGGAAAACAAAAAAAGAAGAAGAGATGGGACGGGGAAAGCAATATGTGGCCACATGACTTTGTTGCCAATTAGATGAACTAGAAAATGTGTCTGACCTCCCATCTTATTGTTCTACCATCAGGGCCTCGAGGTTGATTTGGGATTCAGGGCTCAAGCTCCGAATGTTTGTCTGTTCATTAAAGTAAGCACGGGTTGCCCGCTTACCTCGGACTGAGCAGTCTCCCAATCAATACGCCGAACAGGTACCTCATTGCAGCTCATATATAATCAATTTGCCACATAGCATTACAGCTGAACTTCACCTCCATTGCTTTTACACTAACGCCACCAAACTGGCTTTCACGCCTGTCACAGGGAGTCGAAACCAAAGCGGTAAATGAATTCTTAAAGCCGAATATTCCCAACAACAGCAACAGCAGCAGCTGTGCACGGGCATCGTATGCTGCTGGCTGCTTTGTACAAATGATGTAATAGAGTGTGGGTGCAGGACAATACATCATTTTTCATGAGGTTAAAGTGATAGCCTGAACAAAATCTGTGTTTTGAGCGGTTGTTAGGGATGGGCGATACCAGACTTTTTTTAATTTGATACGATAGCGATACTTTTTGTTCCAATTTTATCGATACAAATACTGATTATTTCTTAAATCTTTTTAAATAATGGTAATTTTTAGAACAAAACAAACAAACAGATCATTACACTTAAAGGTAAAATCGCATGACACATACCTGTAACTGTTTACATTCAGTTCATTCATTTGCAATTACTGTCTACCAAAAATCTATATTAGCTTACTTTATTTTACATTTTATTTATGTTCATAATTTAGCCCTATATTTTTATACACTATTTTATGTCTTAGATTCTCATTTTGCTTTCATTTGCATGATTTTCCTATTCTTTTATATTTAATGAGCATTGTTGGAGGGAGTCTAAGATCCAAGATTTTCATTGCCAACCACTGATTCACTGTAATTGTTGTGCACATGATTACAACGAATTTGAAACTCGTGTAACAACCAAAGTTAAAATTAGATTGCGATGATTGAAGTCTAGGAATTTAGGGTAGATGGACAGACACAGCAAAAACAAAATAATAAGGGTTCAACCTGTACCTGTATATGCTTTGCCTCTCTCAAAAACCCCACGAAAGAAACGTCTTGTGTCGGACAGAGGGTGGTGCACCGTGCAGGAGACTTGGATGTATGGCCGTCTTCTTGTTTTTGTTCTTCCTCCTTGTAACTTTCAGTGTGTGTTTTTTAAGTGTTTAAAGAGGTTACTGGTGTTGCTGCTGTGAGCCACTTTCTTGTCACAAACATTATTTTATTTGATCTACGGGGGGAAAAGTAGCACCACACCACGCTACGTTTCTACGATTCTGATCTCACGTAGGTTTCCACAGTCATGTGACACGGGCCAGCTCCGGGCTTTGTTTTGGCACAAATATTATATTAAAAACGTTTGGAAGTGAAGCAGCCGGTTTTGTTTATATAATTTTATTAATATTTAAAAAAAAAAAAATTGATACCAAATGAGTAGCTTGTGAGTATCGATACCACAGTATCGATCTGCCCATCCCTAGTGGTTGTTTTTAGTTACCTTGATGAGAGGGGACAGCCAATTCAGTCAGATACAACAAGTTTTCAAAGTGGGAAAATGTATCACAATATCAATAGAAACATGTCAAACCACTCCATCATCCTGTGTGTATGCTCATTATGTATTATTGATCACTGCTTCTACAGTCTCTTCAATAACGAGCGCCGCTGAAACTGTCTCGTATCACATCAGAAATCACCTAAAGTCTCTGTTTTTGGTGGACGTCTGTCTCACTCTCTCTGTGTGTGCTGTGTGCCTGTCAGGTCCAGTGCCATTTCTCAAGCAATATTGCATTTTCATATCCCCACTTATTGAATATGGACTGTGAAATATGATAAGTGTAAATGTATGAATAATCAGAATATATGGTTGCGCTGACTGTGGTGGAAATATGTCATGTGGTGAGTAATAGTCCTGAACTTTCATCGCATCTCTTTTTTAAAACTTTCAACTCCTTCCCGCACGTCTGTGATTATTTCACTCTAAACCATGGCTGTTATTGGTCTAAACTTTAGTTGTTCTTTATGGAGTTCAGTAATTAATTTCGCTCCTAATCGCTAATCGAAATGAGCAATTATCGTTATTTGTGATGATACCTCTAAATTGGCCTAGGTGTAAAACATGAGATTAAACTAATGGATGTTCTAAATGATCTGTTTTTATACTCTCTAATGGGTTACTCTGTACAATTAGATTATTTTATGCAAATGAAAAACCCTCTCTTACAACCACAGCTCAGTGATGTACAGCTACTGAACAACATCAAGCCATGAAGTCAAGTTCTGCCGGCAGTCATAAAAATTCAAGAGAATGAAACTGAATTATCTTGCCATCCGCCGTGGCCTCTGTCTGAGTCCGTTAAGCTGCCATTCCTTAAAGCTCCATCCAGTTTAAGATAAAGAATGAGATCTTTGCCGCGCACTGACCGTAGCTCTTTCACCGCTACCAAACTGCCTTTTATATCATTAGCGCGGTGATATGCAATCAGAGCCAGTCTTCTAAAAACAACGATATGTTTCCCTATATACCGGCCCGCTATCTGTCTCTATTCATCTATTGGTCTATTCATCTGTTGTCTCCTTGTATTGTTTGTTTGACTCTGTGTGTTTGCTTTTCTGTCTCTGTTTATTTCTCATTTCCCTCTGCCTGCTACTGGATGACTGCGCATTCATGCAAATGGAAATCAATAACATAACGTAGCTGTACTGTAATTACAGAGCATCTATCATGACAACGTTGCTTGACATTTCATAAAATAACCCCATTTTCCTCTCATTTAAACGCTGAGTTAAAGCTGAAGTCTGCAACTTTGAGCAAATATGATGACATTTTTTTTTTTATATTTATATAAAACGGTCACTATATCCTGGCAGTAGTGCATGAGACAGATAATCTGTGAAATAAATCATGTTCTTCTGTGTCCTCTTAGTGCTCCTAATAGCATTTGCAAGATTATTCTTTTAAGAAAAACAACCATGTTTGTCATCTGGCAGCCATGTTGCAAACAGTCGAGCCAAAACCAAGCACCGCCCACCAGCCTGAGCAGACTTTCTCATTTTACAGCTAAACAGTACACTGAAATATATTTCTGAAAACATTTGAGGTGAGAAATAGGCATTACAGTAACAGAATCTCGATTCATATTTGATCAGTGCTGCCTAGTTTGACAGTTCGATCGGCGTTTGCGAGTTTTGCGAGCAGTGATCGACCAACACGTTCTCACTCCCAACTCGTCAAATCACCGCCGCTTGGTCGGTGCCCCTCGGCATCGGAGACACATGGGTGCCCATCTTGTGTTGTTTTTGGACGTGTCGGGGTCGGCGTGTCAATATACGCTTGTTACATACATAGTGTCCTTTCAAAATAAACTTCCGTTTTCACAGGAAGTTACGTTTAGGCAACGCAACCACTTAGGTAGGGTTAGGAAATGGTTGTGGTTGAACACTGGTCTCCTGGTTGAAAGTCTTGTGTGTTTGTTTGACCCATCCACCAAACCTCCCGCCCACCCTTGGCAGACTCTCACGCTATTAATACTACGTCACTTGCTCCGATCGTCGAATTACTGGTTTTACATTGGAGTTAGTTGAAAGCCCGGTTTGTCACATACTGTTGCTAAAGGGCGCCTCTGTGCGTCGATGTCCGATGCCAATAACGAGTTGGGAGTGAGAACGGGTTGGATTGACAGCTGCCCAGAGACTCCTCGATTCTGATTGGTTGTTGTTGTTCGGGCGTGGTGGAAATGCCATTAGGGGCACTAGGAGGAGGTAGAGGAACATTATTTTTTTCTGTCTCATGCATTACTGTCAGGATACAGTGACAGTTTCATAAAAATAACTTTTTTATCATATTTGCACAAAGTTACTGACCGCAGCTTTAAAAGCGCTTTAGTCGCCCGTGCAGCAAACATTTACTGTGATGAAAGATCTTGAACCTGCAGCTCAGGGAGCAAAATGCCAAGTCCGGGCTACGTGGTAGCATCTACACGTCCTGAGGCGCTGGTCAGGATAAAATGGGCTTTACTCAGCACCAATTTAATCCTGCTAAGAGCTGCTGTCTCACAGCATTTCAATTCTTCACGGGAAAAGGCCACAGGAAAAGGTCGATATAGTCAGGGGAATGTTCTGCTGATTATTAAAATGGTTACCTTTAAATAGTTGTGATGATGGTGGCAAAAAAAAGTTGAGATTTCTTTTCTTCAGCCTCACTTTTTGCTAGAGGCCAATATTTGTGTGAATTAAGCTGTTAAGCTACCTGACTGAGTGTGATTGTAGAGGCTGGTTGAGACCCAATTGGTCCAAGGCACTGAGGAAATAGCTTCAAATATATAATTTAAAGGTTAATGTTAACATTTTTGAATTTTGTATATAATCTTTATTCACCAATTAGCTATAATCTGTAAAAGCAGCTCCCAACCAAAGACTGGTTGGTGGTAGACTCAGCCTTGGTTATTAGTCACCCTCTCCTGCATTTCTGGATCATTTTATCCCTGTGCGCATGTAATTATGCCTCATCTGGAGACAGAACCTAAAAGCCTCTATGGCAGTGATAAGAGGCTGATAAAAAGCTAAATATATCTTTGGTGAGATTTAATCAATGCATTGATCAGTTGCTCATTATGAACACCTGAGATAAACAGCCGAATGGAACGAGCTCAAAGCATCTAATCCACAGCAACCCTGCAAACAAAATCCCGAGTGGATTAGCGGGGTTTCATTAGATAGGCCATTAATATTTATAAATTAATTTCACACATTGTTTAACCTGAGATGGCAAAAAGGCTCTTTGTGAAATAATCGTCGGAGCCCAGAAGGTTCATTAAGCCTCCCGACTAATCCTAGCAAATCCACTCGCCTCCCCAGAACGCTCCAACCTGAACTGGCTTACTCCTAAATAATAGTGGCACCTGGAGCACCGAGACATTAAGTCCTTGTTGCCTCCTGTCTTGCCCAACCTGCCACTCTCACAGAGGCTCATCTGAATGGGTTGATACTAGCCAATGCTCTATCCTGGGGGCCAAGCACTAGTTTTGTTTTTTATGTTTTTGTGAGGAGGACTGTGTCAATACTGCCAGAACCACCCTGTGTTGGCATTGTACGTTATTGCAAACCACGGATACGTTGAATGTCGACGTTGCTGAACAGGGTAACATTACAGGGTAACGTAACAGCGTATCGTAACAGCTTAAAGTAACAACGTAACGTAACAGCGTAACGTAACAGCGTAACGTAACAGCGTAACGTAACAGCATAACGCAACAACGTAACGTAACAATGTAATATTTTTCCTCTGCAACTTGGCTGTGCTTTTGCCAGACATATCCTGAACATCAGTGCAGTTTATGACCAATGATCACCCTCCCTCATACTGTAGTTCAGGCTGTTCTCATACACCGTTCGTAGCTATACCTACGAAAAGTAATGAATTGTATCGAATGTAATCCATGTAATCGTGAAGCAGGATGTATAAAAAGTGACAAACAGCACATATAGGGAGGAGGTCGGGGTGGATGGGTGGGTCAAAAAACACCTGACTATCACCCAGGAGACTGCTGTTTGTACCCCATGTGAAACCAAAAGTCAAAAATGATTGTTTGTCATGTAACTTCCGTACTTAAGTTACGCCACTTCCGGAGTTAGGCATGAAAGCAACAATAAATGTAGTTTGAAGAAATAATTAGGTGGTTAAGATGTAGAGGGAGGGGCACCCAAAACTAAATATTGATATCGGAAACAGCAGTTGACGAAACAATCTCGCTTCAAGGTCCATTTAGTAGCTGTTCTGAAGTTTTTGATCTTCATCAGCAGATGGAGTTTGCCAGTTTTCATGTAAATTGTAGATATTCTAATTGTTTTCTGAGCACTTTATGGACTTCTGGTCTATGTTGGCTTCATTTTATTTCGAGGTGAGCTTATTTCGTCAGTGTCCCTTCTCCATTGATGTTAAAGCAGGTTAGTCTGATCTGACAATTAGGCGGGGTGTACTGAGTTGTCAGGGAGGTATCAATGGAACAACCCCATTCTGGTTGGCTATGTTTGTACAATACACTATTATGCAAATGTAAGATATTAATGCCAAATGTTTTTTTTGGCAGGACTATAAATCCTTTACTCTCTTGTCACTAGTGAATTCTGACACGCTGTATAATGCATGACGAGCAATGGCAAACCTAATGCGAAGGGTTTGCATTTTTCAGTAGCGCTGCTATGTGTGGCGGGATGCAAAAGGTTACAGATTCCACTGCTGAGACTTCGAGGATTTATATTTATCCCCTCAGAGGCAAATCTATCTAATATGACAGTTTAATCCTCTTAGAGGCGTATTAACTGTGATCAAAGAAAGGACTTCAGCATTCAAAGTTTCTCTGCCACCGTCTAGCGCCTTCACTCTTAACAGAAACCCCAACCAGCTGATTGTTTTATCCCTCCCAATTTACTTGGGAATGTAACCTGGAAGGAACATTTCGTACTTTTCTGAACATCCATTTGTATGTAATGTTTTCTCTAAGGTTGTGCAAAACGAAATTTTACACTTTTACAATCTGTGAAATGAGTACACAAACTAAATACTATTATTCCTCACTGTGCAAAAATTATATTAAAACCTACTTTTTTTCCCCCTTTAGCAAGATACATTGATGGAGTCATCAAACAGGATATTGTGTTCGGGACCTCTGGCTGGATCTTCTGTGTATGAAGACAATTAGAGGGCTAATTTTACTGCCTCTTTATTGTAGCACCCAGTTGGGACTTGCAGCAAAGCCCGCAGCCTTGCACGCTGATTGTAGAGAGGAGAAAAAAAACTGGGCTGGATATTTAGGGTGTTTTTAATTGGGACTACAGAACACAGCAGGGGGGGATGGAGACATTAATGATTCAGCCTGATATCCTGCACAGAAGCCTAATCTTTAAAAAAAGATCTCTCAGATGTTTGGAGGTTCAATACACATTCTCTAAATTCGGGAAGTTCGTCACACCAACTTTTTCCACAATGGAAACAGACAGTGTGTTAATCTTAATCTGCTATGTCTGATTTGAAGCAGCGGGATATTAATACGCAGAAATGTGTAAGTCCAACCCGTTATCACTCCCGGTATCCCGTGCGTCGCTCACCGATGCCGAGGGGCAATGACCAAGCGGCGGTATTTGATGAGTTGAGAGTGACAATGCGTTGGTAAGTCTGGAAGTTATATGCAGTGAGTTTGTGGACCAATCTGGACCAACAGTGGCAAAAACACACACTTTGGCTGCCTGAAGGTGTGTCTAAAGAATCATTGGGAGAGTATATAAAATGATTATAAAAGTGACTTTTCTTTTCTTCTTCTGTTTCTTAAGTCATTTGCTGCGATTAGATTAGATGAGTAGTTAAATTCATCACATTCACTTCCTGCACCGCTATCCTTCTAAGGTTTTTATCTAAAAGTAGGATGAAAGACAAATATGTGGACAGTATGTGCCAGTATCCTCACAAGCAGTATATATGCCAGAATGCATGCTGCCATTGACCACCAGTGAAGAGATGTGAAGTTTTTTTTTTCCCCCTGCGGGTCAGACTTGTCTTACAGAAGAAATGTGTTTACTCTGATCACTGTCTTTGGCTCACTTATTCCATCCCCTTGACTGACTAGACCCTCAAGCAAGACTAGGCACAAGGGCAGGTACAAGTGTTACCTGCATACAAAAGAAGGAGAAGAGTGGGTAAAGGTCTTTGGAGGAAGGCCTTTTTGCCTTGATTTGTAATGATATACATTCATCCTTGTTTTTGGGGGACTACACTTTACATGTACTATCATAGCACTCTTATCCAATCAAAGTTTCATGTATGTTTAAACAATTAAAGTCAAACACACATTGGACAAAACTGCACTCCAATAATTCTCATTTTTCTCGATGTGGTAATGAATGAGGTCTGCATGTGTTGGTTGGCAGTAATAATATGACAAAAGCGTTACTATCACTTGTTTTTCTCTGTATTTAAGTTGCCAAGGCTTCATTCGACCTGTTGCCAAAGAATTATGCAACTGCCTCCTGAGTAATGGCAATTAGATAAATAGGCATATTAAGTACAGGTCACAAACTACTTTCTGAAAAACACCCACAGGCTAATCAGGGGTCGGCGAGTGTGTCCAGTGTGTGTTCCACATCGCAAAGAGCAATCAGATAATAATCAGCTGCCTTGAACCTGATTTTCTAAACTAATGCAGATGTTTAAAATGGCGGAAAGTGCTCCGAACACATTTAGCACCAGTGTTCTTGACGTGCACGTAACGCCTAACGAAAAGAGGGAAAAGCGTAAGAGGCAAGTAATGAAAGAAAGATGGCAGGAAAAAAACAGGACAAATATAAAGTGAATGAACGACAAAGAGAAAAATAAAGTTAGGGAAAAGACGGAACAAGGTAAAATGCAAAGACAGAAGGAAGCAAATGATTACAATATTGATAATCCATGAGAGATCGTTAAAAAAATGTATGTAAACCCGAGGACTCCAGAGTTTCTAGATTCATACTGTAACAAGCACATGTAGAAAAGTTTACTCTTCTTCAGTCTAGGATTTATTATTGACATTATACAATGCAGGATGGCACAATGTTGTAGCCCCCTTTAATATAGAATAGAATGTAAATAATAAAATAGAACAAACTATATAAAAGTAGCACAAAATGTAAAGGAAAACTAAATTCTATTTACAAGGAATGTGTATACTATATACCAGTGTTGTAGTCAAGCCAACCTAAACCAAGACCAAGTCATGACCAAGACCAGAGTGTATCAAGACCAAGACAAAACCAAGACTTTGAGGGGTTGAGACCAAGTCAAGACCAAGACCAGACCAGTGCGAGTCCCACACTGCATGACACACTTACGATAAAATGCGGAACTTGCAAAGCAAAGGCACTCCTCAAATATATCTGACAATAAAACAGCAATTTAGTGATGTACACGCAGCTGTGGTCTTGACCGGTCTTGAAATAAAACACTGAGTCCTCTTTGTCCGAGACCTAGACAAGACCGAGTAAAAATGCGGTCGATTACGAAACGAGACCAAGACCTTCAAAAAGTGGACTTGAGACCGATCTATAACACTACTATATACATACATACATACATACAAAACATACAATATATATAACATAAGTATAAAATATGTGTTTTAAATTGTAGTGTAAATAGAAATCTTTGGTTGTAGTGGGAATGATACATCTTCATCTGACTTAAACAGGCCATGCAACTTAACTATATTACATTTCATCGATGCAAACAATAAAGGCTTGTGCTTCACTTGCAAAAGGACTGTTACACACATGCCAGCATGCATAATTAATGAATGGACCTCTTTGTTGGTTATTCTCAGACTCCAAGGACTGCAGCGGAAGGCCATATCTGTTGCAGAGGACTTTCATCCAAATTGGTGTTGGTGCACTTGATGGAAAGCACATTTACATTCAGACGCTTATATGCATATCTCGGGAAACATTTGGGAATTACAGGGGCCGGATTTCCATCATCTCGACGGCTGACGTTGGCTCTTGCTTGCCACCGTGGGCACCCAAGGGGAGGGCGTCAAGTGCTGGTCTCTCTCTGCTTGTTCCAACGTGAAGAAAGCGCGGCTCAGAGGGGACTCTTGAACTTCCTATTCCCCCAGCATCTAGTCCAATCAGGTATACTGACAGATGTATGGTTTGAAATTAGCATTCTCACCTAAAGAAAAACATGCACTTGAAAGACTTCACAGCCGAGACAATCCAGGCACGTCTACATTAATACTGGAGAGCCAGTCAGTCAGGTTCTCAGTGTCCATTTTGCTCCGCATTGATCAGCCTTTCATTTTATAGTGTAATCACTGGAAGGAGTGAAAGTCTTTGTCAGAGCTCCTGTGGTGATTGACATTGTATCTTGACGATATCATTTGTTTACATGTCAGTATTTTAATTTACAGTGGAAAAACCTGACTGACAAAGCCGAGGGGACCTTTCTTTAATCTCACTTTTGAGGGCATCGAATTGCCAACAAAATGCCAAGGGTCCAGCAGGGAGATGGAGCTCATGAATTTTTCATGTATTCCCTAATGTCAGACACTCTCACTGGTGGTGGAGACACTCGATATTCAATGTTGAAGAAAATGCTGCGATTAATTCTTCAGCGTCGCAGACTTCTCACTGTAACATGAACCGACTGTTTGAAGCCACGCAGCTGTAAAATAAAAAATCATTGGGTACATTTTCTCCTCATACACATTACATGCACACACACACACTTACTGTTGTCACACTGTGTGCTTTTACTGTAGAAATGGAAATCTGGAGCATATTTTTGTCTTCCCCAATGAATATGAGGAGGTGAAAAGAAAAGGTGAAGTATAATTGCTTTCAACTTAACAGTCAATGTCGCCATGAGACACAAACATTCTTGTTGTGCGTATTAGTTGGCTGCTATATGCTAATGTGAGTGTTTTTAAAGTTTTGAAAGAAATTTAAAGAGGACCTATTATGCTTTTGTGCTTTTCACCTTTCCCTTAGTGTGTTATATAGATTTTTTGTGCATGTAAAAGGTCTGCAAAGTTACAAAGTCCACGGCAAAGGGAGTTACTCTCTCCTACAGAAACACTGCTCCTGAACTGCCTGAAACGCCTTGCTTGAAGTCCCGCCTTTTCTTCTGTAAAAACCCATCTTTTCGCCCTAACTTTCAGTGAGTTAGCTAGTTATTCTTTTGTTATTCGGCTGGCGGGTCGGTCTCAGTCTCAATGTATAATTTAAGCCTAGTAGTCCTGCCTATGAGAATAATATTATTTTTAAGCCACTGCCTCTCAATAACCCTCCGTTGTTTATGTCCCACAAGCGCTGCTGTGTACCTCTGTCTCTCGCTGTCTCTCTCACTCCCCCATGTATGTTGTTACTCTGTACACACGACATCTATTGCACGTCTGTCCATCCTGGAAGGGGGATCCCTCCTCTGTTGCTCTTACTGAGGTTTTTCCTCATCCGATGAGAGGGTCGTACTGTAAAAGACAGAGGGTGTCGTATCCGGTACAGATTGTAAAGCCCCCTGAGGCAAATTTGTGATTTGTGACTCTGGGCTACACAAATAAAATTGACTCGACTTGACAAGTATGCACCTGAAAATAAGCACAATAGGTTCTCTTTAAAAATAATATGACAATTTGGAAAATGTGTGCACACTTTCCAAGACAATGCAAATTTCGTATTCCCTTATGAGTGTATATAAAATATAATCCATATTGTATACATTGTTGTGTATAACAGTGAGTCTTTAGCCAAATTTAAAGCTTATTAAAAACGTCCTCTAGACACAAAACAAGAGTGCATCACTCGATATGAACTGAACTTGATTGTGATCAAGTTTGAGACTTTATTGAAACCATCAATCATCTACGATTGATAGGAAATTGTTCTGATGCATGCCTACACAAAAACAGGATGGGACAGAGAGATGCAAAACACAACACTGACAGTGATGAAATGTCTAATTCCACTTTCTATATCCAGTTATTTATGAATCTTATATGTCTGATGAAACTTCCGTTGTGTGTGTCTTAGAGTCAAAGAGTAAAAACAGTTTACTGAGTGAATCCCTGGCTGTGGCGGTGCCATTAACTCCTGCCCATCGCTATATAACCAATGTGAGGCTATTACGTTGACATACTATAAATTCATAAGAGCACGGCGTGTTCTCCAGTGAGTTTTAGTAATGACTACATTATTTATGTGTGTGGAAAGGCTCCTTTTACAGTACATCCAGAAGCCCAAAACCACAGAAATATTCAGTTTAAAGTTGGACACCTGCAGCTCAGCACAAGTGTATAGAAAATATCATTATCTATTATTTATGCTTGCGGTCTTGAAGAGGAATATATGGTCTCTTGGAGATTACCTTTCTCTGTGTTCTCTCCAGGTAATGACAGTGATTCATCACTGAAAGCACAAGGGAGAGGAATAATGAATTATTGAGCTTTTCTTTTGCACAGATTCCCATCCCATGTGTATTTTTCGAGTTGGTATCATCAAAATAAACATGCAGTTTATGTCTATAACGTGTTTAGTCTTGTATGCACGGCAGGGCTGCGACTGTGTTTCTAAACAAGACGCGAATGTCATTCCATACATGTGTTTTTATCTTTACGTCAGCTCTAATATCGCTTTGCTTTCTCCAAGGAAATTAAAAAAAAAAAACAGGTTCCTATCTCTGTTCTCTCAAACCTTATTCCACATTGGCTTAGATGTTTGATATCAGTTCTATTTTTGGACTTATTTTTTTTCTTTCCCTCACAGAGTTTTCTTGTTGGCATTAGAGACCATGTTCTGCGGTTTGTTTATCCAGCCCAACTTGTTGAGTTGTATCAGGGGTATACAACATCCTTGGACTTTCAGCTGAAATCATTTTCCTGTTTGATAAATGAGCCTATCCGCTCTCGCTGCTCCTCTCTGAGAGTAGGGTTTTTAGAAATCCACACATATACGGGGTGTATATGCGTTCAGCCGGTTAGACTGTTATCAGGTCATTAAATGGTGTGTTATCAGTGCTTATAAGCCTCATAGATGTGGGTCAGAAGGGGCCTGCTATACACCGACACGATCTCATCCCAATTCATCATATAGCGCCACTTTGTCATGCCAATTGGCCTCACTTTATTTTCGGCATCAAAACCACTATAGTTCGGTTTAGGAAAGAAATACATGGTTGGGCTTAAAACTACTACGTTTGTACAGTGAAAATGACACTCCATATGGGGTGGAGGTCGGGGGTGATGGATGGGACACAAAACACAGTATGTTCACCCAGTAGACTGTGTGAAACCAACAACATGTAGTTGTCTTTATGTTTAGAACCTTAAGTTTCACTTTCACTTTTCAAGCATAGGCATTTTATGCCAAAACACAATCTTTTCCCCTAACTTAACTAAGTTGGTTTTGTTGCCTAAACCTAAAGACGTAGTAGTTTTGTTGCCTAAACTTAAATAAGCTGTTTAGTTTGTGCTCAAAACATAACGCTTAGTGCAGTTTTTTTAGTTTTGCTTTCACTTTTACAACGTAGTATGTGCAGTTTGGCCCATCTGATCCACTTCTATGAGGCTTATAACGACTGATAACGCACAGTTGATGAGCTGATAACAGTCGGATCAGGTGATGCGATCCACTTCAATAGATCTGCATTCATAGCTACCTTTGTGAGTTTTGCTGTGTCCACGTCAGAGAGGTGTATAGATGCAACTCTTTGGTGAGTTTTGAGGCTGCCAGTAGTCCTTTTTGTGTTGCACACAAATACCTTACATAGTGCTTATTGCGGGGCTGTGTACTGAAATGCATTATATTTGCCACACTGTTGTTATTTTGCCCATCCCAGGTACATACTAAACCCGAAATCTCATAGTTTCAAGGGATCACAAAGTAAAAAAAAAAGTCTTTTCTCCTGCTGGTGACCACCACGACCCATGCCATTGTAGAGGCAAGTCAACCTTTATATGTCAGCGGGGGCCTCCGTATCAAATGCTGAAAAATAACAAGGCTGACATCTCCCAGTTTGACTTTCTTCAGCTCCACTATCACCCCAGCGAGTCATAAACGAAGGTCACCGCAGCCCCACTTCTTCGAAAAATCAGCAAGCAAGGGAAGTCACGGGGATGAGAGTCACGGCATCTGGAGCTTTAACATTCACACGTGGAGGTGTGGATGATAATCTTGGTGCTCAGGAATACAAGCGAAGCACTTTTTCATGCATACATTCTGCAGTTTGCATCATGCTTCTGTTAGTTATCTGCAGAATCCCATTCAGATGACATAGCTACCCTTCCCTCCCTCCTCCCAAAAAAGAGAAAGAAAATGAAAAAGAGCACTCACCCGGAGGAGCTGATAAAATTAGTAATTTTGTTGGATGTAAGGCCATTTTCATTGGACCTTTAACTCGCGCGGTTATTACTTTCAATGAGCCCGCTCATCTGCTCAACTCGGGCTGGAATCCTCACCTTCTATCCTCTTCACTTTAGACTTATATTCATAAGGGGGTTGGCCGCCATTGTTATGAAATGGAACCATTTCATATTACTACGTTCCATTACTGTGTCTACTTTCTATTACGACTCCCACCTGTCCTGCCAGGAAAGTCATTTATTTTTGACAGAGCGGGGAGAATGGAAGTCTGCAGTCTTACAGAAATAAAATGAGCTCTTTTTAGTACCAGACTGAGGATCTCCCATCCATAGAGACTGCTCCTCTTCAAATACAACCTTTTTTTTCTTACTTACTGACTCATATCACACCATATGTGGAGCTAATTCTGACAATGGCTCTGCGTTTTTGTATTTTTATGGAATCTGGCCTTAAATCTTTTTAACATTTACACCTTCTTCTCTTGCAATCACTATTCCCTTTAGCATGTATTCTGTTCGTTGAAATAATCAAATTAAGTTTCAATTAAAATATTCCCCCTGTGTTAATTGCTCTGATAAGTAAAAGACGAGATAAGCTCTTTAATAAATTGGTATGTTATTGGGCTTTTATAATGTTAATTAAAAGGGCCAACCAACTATTTTCTAATTTCACTGCATGTCTAATGATCAAAGTAGTAACATTGTTTTGATGTGACTAGTTTCTCCATTTGTATTAAAGTTAAAGAAGCGTTTGAAAAACATCTGAAATGCTCCAAATGTCGATCTTATAATATGCAGGAAGGGCGGATAACTGGTGGCGTAAGGGCACAAGCTTTGTGATATTAGTCAGAATCTTATTAGCAGTGGAGCTTGGACCTCATTCTCTTTGTTTATCTAACTTAACTTGTTGAGTTGCATTATGGGTAAATAGCATCTTTGGACTTTCAGCCCGCACAACATAATTATTTTTCAGTTGATTGATGAACAGACTTACTGTCACCAATACTAAAGAAATGTTTGCTCTTTGAAAACCAAGCCTGAACCTTTGTGAAGCTTAACATAATTTGAGGCATATTTGTAAAAAAAAAAGTATTTATATGTAACCTTGAATTGCTCCACCCCACCCTGTGAACCAGTTTTACCCCATAAACACCCATGCGTCTCTTCAGTTCACCGAAAACCGCTGTTACTGAACGATGACACCAGCTTGACTTGTCGTTTGCCATGTTTCAAGATAAGTGGAGGAAAGTCTGACTTCCCCAGACTCCCTTGTTAGAGGATAAATTCCCCAGTGGCTGTGGGGTTTGGCGTCTGATTTCAGCTTGTTTTGTCTCCAGCTGACTGTGATGGAGCTCTGGGGGGGAAACGTCTCCCCGGGGGAGTTCGGTAGACATGGTGGAAGTCAACGGGAGGTGGATTGACGAGTTTTTCGGGGAGCTGGACTAGAATGTTGTGGGTAGAGTCAGACAACGGGCCATTTTGGACTTGGGGATGATGCATGTGGTTGTTTGATGTTTGGTTTTATTATTGTGTTTTTGAGTTTATTCCCTTGGCTCTTTGATATTGGTTAAACCTACCTATGGTTTCCAACTAATACTTCAGTGAAATGTTGTCTGTGTGTCTGGCTATGGAATTTAAAACTATGGGGAGAATGTAGCCCCATGCCAGTATAAATACATATATATATAGAGATATATATATAGATATATACATTTATATTCCGCACTAGCGGAGTGTATAGCCTGCTGTATCTCTGGAGAAACTGTTTTGGACTAAAATATCCTGTAATTGTTACAGTAGATGATACAAACATAGAAGATACTTAACTTAAAACACTGCCCAGCTCGTGACCTGGAGTCACATCCACCTACACAAAGTTTTTTAGAATTCCAACAACGTGTGCCAATTAATGCTGAATGCAGCCTGCTAGAACAATCACTTAAATAAAGTTATGGCCATTAGGGCTTGCTGGTCCATGAGCGCTTACGTTCTCATTACTGCCGTCTATTCATCCTCGTGACAACTGTGGAGGATGTTTACTGACCTGTGATCTGTTACAGACGGGAAACAATTGCTGCCATTAAATTAGTCGCGGACAAACAGACTAATTGTCTTTACCTTCCTCTGATATATACTGCTGCTGTCCTCTGGAATTCTTACATGTTGTTTATCAGAAAATGACAAGAACTCCTTATATATTTAATTGTCCTCTGGAGTGGAGGAAGAGAAGAGAAAGAACAATATAATTTTCAAACTGAAGTATTGAAAAGGACATTTATCTTTAGCCGTCACGGTTCTGTAGGCTTCGTGAGTTACAGAGACGCAATTCTCAGTGAAGTATGAGCTTTTCTTTTTTTTAGTGCATCACAGCAGACGCAGCTTTTTGAACATACAGTAACGGGGCAGAGGTTGATAGATTCAGCTTTTACAGTAATGGCTTTCCCCGCTTGATCCTATTCAAAACAAAACTCCATTCAACTCAAGTACTGAATTAAGCGAAAAAACAACAAAAAAAAAAGATACGACTCACGGTATGTCATAGTTGGTGCTGTTTAATTTTTCTATCCTTTTGTGTTTCTCTCTTGTTTGGTTACATTTTTTTTTTCCCTCCTTGTAGCCGCCTTCCAATCCTTTCCCTCATCTGTCTTCATGCCACATGTGTGAACAGTGGAAAGGGTTGTAGCATGTGTCGATAAATCCTAATCTCTGCACCAGCACCCCGAGGAACAAAGAAAAATCAAGTGTGAAATTATGACTCTTGCTTGCTGGTTTGCATTTCCCTATAGGAGAGGTGTCACTATACAGTCAAACAAAGCAGTGACTAATGTTTTAATATCGCATCAGCTCCCTTTTTGATGACAAATAATTTAAGTTTTTAATTGGCTCTCCAGTGTTGCATACATTAATGCAACCATTCTGTTTGTTTTTTTCTGTATTGCATTCGGTGTTTGATTCCTGAAAATACATGTGCACGTTTGCTTCACATTCTGAAACAAAGTTACAGATGTTCATCAATACATCCCACTCACTGTAGTATAACAGTTGTACAGTATTTTGCATCCGACGTTCCGCCTACGTTGAGCTGAGTGCGCTCTGTACTGTATCTCCATCCAAATATCGCACCAACATCAATCAAATGCCCTCGATCCCCACCTCCATTCTGTTGCCAGTGTGTGTTCGCCATGCAATATCAGGGAGGACAATTTTTCTATAATTCTATAACATTTTGCTTACCTCATTTCAGAAAGGGTTTAGTTTATATAACAACTATATGTCCTTTATATCAATAAAAAGTTTCCTGAGCATCCCCCAAGTGCCATTGAACTTATTTTCTCTCATCCAAAACTCGCACCCACACAAATATATTCAGTCCTTTTTCTTTTAGGGCCCTTTTACAAGCCAACATTTTATTCAAACTCTGGTGCCGTACGACCCCTGGTGCGGTTAGTTTGGGCAGTTGTGAATGCAGTAATCATAATTCGGCGAGGATCAAAACAACCAGTCCGAGACCGGTTGTGAGAGGTGGTCTTGGACCATTTCCAAGCAAACCAAGACGCAGGCTGCCTGTGCGGGCATTTGTTGAGATGTACACAGGTAAACAACAGGTTACCATGAGTGGGAGAGGACTGGCCTGGACTTCTGCAGAAGCCCGATGTTTGCTTGACATCTGGGCCGAAACTGGAGGAGAGGGGATTCGTGCGCACTGTAGTACAGTAGTGCCGAGTCAGAGTGAAAAAAAAGTCTGCCATTCCCTGCATAGAAGTGGCAGCTCTTCAGACGAAGAAGATAAAATCACTCCTTCTTACACTCCCGTCAGCAAATTACTTTTCTAGTTGGTCCGTTTTAATTTGTGCACTGTAAAACCGAACCAGACTTAATGGAAAACATATCAAGAGTATCACTTTCACCATGATTCAGAGACAAACGGACTATGGCTTGTGAAAGTGGCCTTAAAGGTTTAGTTTTGAATGTTTCAATACCCCTCTCTTGTAGGGGTGGGCGGATCGATCCGAAAATATTGATAGTACCAATACCTATGTCTGGTTTTGAAGATTCTGGCGTCAATAGGATCGATACAAAAAAAAGGGATCAGTTTCTCTCGTCTACACCCATTTGTATTTCATCAAAGAGTAGAACTGTCGGAGCAAACAATGATCTGTTGTATCGTTTGCTTCTCACTGCTGTTGTGTTTTAAAACATTCATTAGTCTCAACAAATAAATGTTTGCACTTTGTTTATTCAAAAAAACAAAAAACGTTTTTCATGTTTGCACATTCAATTTACAATAATAAAAAAAAAGCATTTTTTTTATTTGCCTTTAAAGGGGCTATATGTAAGAATCAGAAATTGCTTGTTCACAGCGACACCTGTGGCCGCAATGTCAACGAAAGTCAGCGTCCTGTTGCTCGCGCTCGCGCTTGTGCTCGCGCTACATTGACATGAACGAGCACCGGTCTAAACAGCGAGGCGACACACGTCAGCTAACACACAATATCACTCTATATCTCACCTGCTTGGCAGTAATGTTAGCTGACCAGACGAAGGTCTCTCCATGAATCAATGCTGATCCTAGTGTTGGCTTTTCCTCCCGATCCGGAGGGAACGGAGGGAACGGGGGGGGGGGGGAGACCGACACCCGGTCGGGACGATAACGTAACTCTCTGCGGAGCCCCGTCACTTCACAAGACTCTGTTGGTCTGGAGGAGCTGCAGCATTTATTTCTGCAAAAACGTCCACTGCACATTCACCAGATATTCTCAGAGCTAAACTAACTCTTCTGCAGTGTGTAGTGTGCGCGCGTTCACGTGGAGGTGGAGCGAGCCGAGCGGGTGAGAACGAGCGCGGTGTGCAAACAGGCAGGAGCAGAGCTGCTGCGCGCTCGCGTACCCACACGCGAGCGCGCATGGGATTCCGACCCGTTAAGATTTATGCGCGTGATAAGTTACAAATAGTCCCTTTAAAAAGCGTGATGAGTAATTAGAGTGGAAAGCAATATGAAAATACATAAACAGCTTTTAATTGCAAAAAGCATCATATCGGTATTGATATCGGCGATTCAGGCCCTGTATTACTTGGTATCAGATCAAAACCAAATTTTGCGGTATCGCCCACCCCTTCTCTCTTGTCTTTACACAAAATTTGAGGCTAGGTGGTTAGCTTAGCTTAGCTTAGAATAAAGACTGGAGGCAAGGGAAAACAGCTAGCCTGCTGCCCACATGTTTAAAAAAAAAGTAACAAAAAAATAAAAACAGTACCATTCAAGATCACTAATTAACACATTTTATGTGACGAAATGTAAAAATGACATGGTGTTGTATTTCCCAAAAATAATTGCTTAAAGCCCACAGCGGGGACATAATCATTATTTTAAGCGGAGATGCACATGAGCAGATTTCTGTAATTATCACTCACAATGGGAGGTACGTACGTCTTTCCAACCTCAGTTTGCTCCTCTCGTCTCACTCTCATTATCACAGCTGTAGATTCATCCATATGTCCCCCGCACAATAGAAATGTTCACACTTAACCACCCATGCCATCTACCTTTACATGACCGCCACACCCAGGTGCTTCTTAAAGGTTCTGATAGCTAACAAGGAACCCACAAGCTCTTAACAACACATCTGCATGAATACGTCCCTGGCCCCAAATGTACATCTAGGTTGTACGTAACGATTCCCTTCTAATTTATCCTTGAAATGCAGCAGAAGCATTGCTACCAAGAACTTAGTGCTTGACTCTGTCTCCCCAAGTAATAAGTAGCAGTCCCTCTGACAGCAATTACCCGATGAGTCTGGTCCCTGGATGACCACACACTATACCTCCTGTCATCATTATCAGGGCAGCAAAATCCACAGCCACCTGCACTCGCCATTAGACCTGCAAGGTTTAGGTTAAGGGCTTATCTTAGTCACATTAAATTCTTATTAGTTAATTTCGTTGGCTTTAAATTGAGGGAAATTCCAATTTATTACGATTTGAATCTTATTTTTGTGGTTTTGGCCATCATTTCTATCAGTTATGATAACATTGGACTCACCAAAATTGCTAGAAATACCCCATTGCACAGAAAAAATTTAACAATGGAATTTGTGATTGATGTTTATTCAATGGACAGTTAAGGCAATTAATTTACCATTTGCTTTTGTTTCATCTTCCAAAAAAGTTCAGCTTAGACCCTTGTTGTTTTCAAAGCACATTATAGATCCAATTGCAGTTATTTTTAATTGTAAAAGGATGGACCAGTTGGTATCATTTTGCCAGCCTTTGAAATGCAATGCGATCAATTTCATGGGGTTAACAGACCCGCATGTGGGAATAATGTACACCCATACATTTTTTAAGCAAGCCAGTGTACATCTGTCACTCTTTACAAAAATCAATTCACACCCTCGGGCTGCAGTTTCCACACCAGCAGTGTCAGCCATTGCCCCCCCCACCGCCCAACAGCCAATCATAGACAAGTTATTGGATTACATTGCAAGCAATGGCATCATGTGTGAAGAGCACGTGACCCACGGTGAGTAGTGTGATCAGAAATGCTCTTGTTTAAAGACACCTTCCTTGGTTTCCAAGGTTGACTTTATGCAGTTCGGGAGCAGCCCTATGGTTAAGTTTTGGTTATGTTTAGGCAATTAAACTATATGGTTACGGCTAAAACGTAATCAAAGGACTTATATGGGCATCTGCATGTGTTTGTAATCATATACAACTTCAACTGCATTCAGTCACCCATCTTAGACTTGAGTATGGACTGCCAAGTTTCAATTTCTAATTGGAAATTATATCAATACTGCCAATACTGAATCATACAGACCTCCCAGGCTGGTAAAAATAATTTTGGGGGTGAGAGACGCGTTCAAACGTTGTTTCATCTCATTGATGCAAAACCTGAAAGGACCTTTAGAGCCCAACTTTAAAGTGAAGATCTTTGATGACAATTGAACAGAAGATCTCAGATGAGTGTATCTGCTCTCGCTGTCTGCTGTGTTGAGGGATTCCTGGCTCATCTTTTCTAGTTTTGCCAAAAAATGTTTTTGTTTTACACGACTCATTGCTATCCTGACAGTTTCGATGTCCTTGCTACTTCTGATTTGGAGCCGTTCATCAAAGCTAGAAAACCAGTCAAATCAAACCTTTTAGCAATTCATTGTGTTACAGTAATAGCCAGTAATAGCTAAGAAAACTACTATATTTAGAAGTCTAAAAGAGAAAAGCGGTCAGTTCAAGGCCTGGGTGAATTTAGCAGCATGCAGCGAATGGAGGAAATTGGATATGAGATTGCTGGGAAACCAGCACCTAGACGTACGGCAACCTTTCCTTGAAAACCTGTCAGTGACCGGCCGACACGGAGACGCTGAGAAGATTTGATTCTCTGGTATGAATTCACACTGATTGTAATGTGATGCACGTGGAATATTTCTGTGACACTCAGATAATATGAGGCTGCAGGGAAAGTTGGCTGCTTCATATTTCCACCGCAGTGTTAACATTTTAAATGTCAAACTACAGTTTTTGGTCACAACCACACTGTGAGATATTATATCTAAGCGGACGTATGGATATCGCCTGAACTGAGGGAAACGTTAGGAGACAGGGTCATGCTTTAAACCTATTTTCTCTGCTTTTACTTCAAATTTTGTATAGACGGCAGAGAGGAAGTGTGTGTGGAAAGGGTGTACGTGCCGAAAGTCTGTTTGGAAAATGTCTAAGTGGTCTTTGTCACCTGGTTAAATGAATTTATTGACTCCGTCTCACTCGCTGCCAGAAATTGATTTAGCCTCAGAAATATTTAATTGGAAACTTCATCTCGGTTAATGCTGCAAAGAGAAAGTTATGAGGATAAACAGGCACTCTGGCTAATTGGAAATTAATCATTAGAACTTGGTTAGAATGAGCAAGGTGTCATGTGTCTCTGTCTGTCTGTCAGTCTTTGCTCTAATCCCCAATTGAGCCTATTATAAATTGAGGCGTTGGGCTGTACATCAGTCTTAAAGCAGATTAAGTATTGTTCAAGAATTTTTGACAGATCTGTAAATCCTGTGAGACACACGAGCATGTTAGGATTTTGAAAGAAGAGTCAGAGAAAAGGGGACAGCGAGGTGTAAAAATAGTAATGAAGGGACAGAAAAAAAGGTTAGAACCATTAATGGGACGTATTACACTTGATACACTTCAACGTAGTCTCATACAATTAGGAAAAGATCTACTTGTTTAGGATTAGGCAACAAAACTACATAGTTAGGTTTATGAAAAGATTGTGGTTTAGCTTAAAATAACTACGGCAGTGGCGTTACTTAAGTATGTAAACAAAATCAACGTTGACTTCTGGTTTCACATGGGACACTAACGGTCTCCTGGGCAAAAGTCCGATATTTTTTGTCCCACCCATCCACCCCAGCCTCCTCCGTATGCGACGTTTGCCGCTATTTACATTTCCTGGTATACGATTACGTTGATTACAATTCATTTTGTGGGATATACACAAATTACAGCGCATTACTTTACGTAGGTATAGCTACGAACGGTGAAAACCAGCCTGTATACTTATACGTCACTTAATAACATGTATCATTTTGGACCAAACCGAACAAATGCAAAATAATAATATCGTATATTAATAAAATGTATATTTATATTATTAATACAAATTAGTCCTTTTACTGGTTTTCTTAGTCGCTTTGGTACATTTCTCAGATCAGAATTGAAATTCTCACTTGTTCAACCTCCACATCATCTAGTCACTTGTGCACATCATAAAAGCAATTTCATTCTTTTGAAAAAATTGCAAATGCTTTTGCACATTCATGCACATGATTATTTACAATCATCTGCTGTCTCCTACATTATCAGTTGCTTATGTCATGTTGATGAAAACTTATCATAGTGGTTCATCTAGGCATTAGTTAATTGCATTATCATCAAAATGTCATTACATGCAAAATGGTTTAACCAGTTGTCATAATCTGTCAAACATATTTTATATCCATCTCTATTAGACCTTTTATTCATGTCCTGAATTGATGAATTGCTCTCAGGTGACTTTCACTAATGAAGGGGAATGTGTGAAGCGTTAGATCAACCGATGATCAACCAGTTCTCTATAAAATAGCTCTGTGCTATGCAGTGCTGTAAAACAGTCTTATCTTTTTCTTTTCTGTATCTCAATTACATGGTCTGTCAACAAATGACCGTGCAAACAGTAAATGTGAATCCTGTCCAGTCTCTTGCAATCAATCTTTCACATACAGTAATGTGTAACTCTGTACTGTTGAAATCGATATGTGCCGTAAAGAAAAAATGCAGCCTTGTACATATTCCATCATTGTCATCAATACCTTAGCTGTAGTTTACATCAGAGCACACTGTTATATTGACAACATAGCTAGGAATTTCATAAACAAGGACTTGCCATTCTGATGGCATGGACATGTTCACTGACAAAGTATGGACTGCCATCTTCCAATTTGTTATTGGAAATTATATCAATACTGCCAGTACTGATACCATAAAGACCTCCCAGGCAGGTAAAAATAATTTTTGGGTGAGAGACCTGAGTCTCCGGCTCAGCCGTCTCCATGTTGAGAGCCGTACAGAGGCAAGAGAAATACTCCCAATCTCGCACCTTAAAGGATGATTCAAGAAATGTGCCGAAGCGACTGAGAAAAACTGTAATTCTAGCAAATATACAATATTCTCAAATAGATATTTGCTGAACATGTTAATAAACTAGATGTAATTGGTTCAGCTTTGAACATTTATTTTGATTAATTTGACCACATAATAACTTCCCATGGTATGTTGAAATAATGATTATGCAGAATTAGCCAATTATAACTTCATTGTTATCTGTCAATACATGCACTCAACACTTCCTTGTCTTTATCACCATTGGAAATTTAAATTGACACAATAATGTTATATGACTATTGATTAATGAATTTGCAAGCTACAGTAGTTAGTAAGTTGGTCAAATAAGGAAAAACAATGTGTATTTAGGGGATTGTGTTTTTACTGGCACGTCCAACTTTTATTTGGACAGGACTTTATTTCCCAAATCTGTAAATCTCTCTCTACATTCTAATTATAATTGTTTGCTTCGTGTGTTTAAAGGACCTTAATTAGGTGTTCCACCCAATTAGCAGCTGTGTCAACAGAGATGCAACACTCGGCTCGATTAAAATAACTTTTCAATGGCACCGGCGATGCATCCTGTATGGTGTATTGCTGATCGGTAACTGTGTCCAGCTAGTTTGGCTTGAGGTCCTTGGGGCTTGAAGCTGGCTCGACGGTCGCATGGTCAAAAAAACATAACGATACCTGTAGCAGTTCAGAAAGCGTTTGTTGCTCTTCATTCTTTATCGCTTTCATCTGAAAGGTAGTTACGCTTATGAGAATATAATACGTTCTATAATAAATTCTAAAACAGTTCCCCTTTGTACTGGCACAGCAGCGTTGGGAGGTGATGGAGAGAGACCGCGCTGAAAGAAATCCTTTGTGTCAGTAGACTTTGAGGTAAACTCCACACTGCGGTAGAGCTTGTGGGGTTGTCTCAAAGGGCTATGCAAACAAACAAAATTCCTAATTAGTTGCATAATATGCCAATCGATTTAAGTGTTGTAAATCCAGTCCTGGCAGACATACTCCTCAGCGGCAATTACACACCTGCAGTTAAATGGCAGTGTGGTATGCTTCACAACCCCATCCAATTCCGAAGTAGACATTTTATCTTTATATGCAACACAAAATGTAAGCTTTTGTGGGCTCACCTCTTTTAAAGAAGGCTATCTTCTCAGCAAGTTTCCTTGTGGATATTAGATCTCAGTGACTGTGAATGGTTATTGTGGTCAGTTCACCACAGGTACTTGATGGGCTGTTCAAATAGAATATTTCTAAACGCATCTTGGCTGAGAGGACAATGTGTGGATTGAATCTGCTGTTAGAGAGACTGCAGAGCACACATCGCACATTGTATCAGCTCAATGGGAGATCCATTTAATTATCCACCTAAGTGCACATTTTTTAAAGGGAACATTATGAGCAAATGCTAATTAACTGAAGTCTGTCCCCACTGTACACAACCTGTATTCCACAAGCACGTTTAACAAGCTTTAGCACCCCGTGGCACGTCGTACTGTGAGGACGTGTGCTTTCATTACAAAGCCACAGCAAGGAATTGCCCTGCTGCGTGGTAAAAGCCGACAGTCTCCCACCCTCGACCGAGCTGCATTAACGTCAGAGCGCATTGTAGGGGGCGTTTTCAGCTTTCAGTTGCTCTTGTGTTTTTTTTCTTTTTCTTGCTGCTGCAGTTTTGTTCCTCTCTTACAGTCCTATTACTACTTTAATGTGACAGATGTGATCCCCACTCTTTCCTGATTTACTCTTATTTGTCAGTTAAAGCCCACTTTAACTCTGTTGAAGGGTAACTTCGGCATTTTTCAACCCTATTTTCTCATGTGTTTGTGTCTAAGTGTCTTAGTGTCTAAGACTTATGGGGACTACATTTTTTGAAATTGGTCCAGTATTGAGGGATAACGCTGTAACCGGCAGCACCGAAACATGCTGCGAGGGCAAGTGGGCATCGTCATTGTAATGTTATGTTCACTTAAAGTGCTTGTTTTTGCTACCGACAGGCTCAGATTGTTATTTTAAGTGTCTGACAACATTATGGAAAGGACCCTACAGAGAAATAATAACCTCCATTTTCCTTACCTTGCAACACATTCTTACTCCCAACTCGTCAAATACCGCCGCTTGGTAAGTGCCGGTCAGTGCAGAACCCTTGGACGGACCAGGGACGGCGTGTCAATATACGCTCGTTACACGCATAGTGTCCTTTCAAAATAAACTTCGCAGGAAGTTAGGTTTAGGCAACACAACCGCTTAGGTAGGTTTAGGAAACGGCCATGGTTGATGTTAACTTCACTGACCAACGTCTCACCTGATTCACAGGACTGACGATACTAACAACTCCCGTGACTAACGACTCACGGGACTCACGATACTTACTACTCATGTGACTATCGACTCACGGGACTGATGATACCGACGAGTCACGTGACAAAATAAGTCAACGTTACTTTTAGTTTCACATAGGACACGAACAACGGTCTCCTGGTTGAAAGTCTTGTGTTGTTTGACTCATCCACCACCCCTCACGCTATTAATACTACGTCACTTGCTCAAATAACGCAGCGCATGGGTTTACATTGGAGTTAGTTGAAAGCCAGGTTCGTCACATACTGTTGCTAAAGGGTGCCTCCATGCGTCGGTTTTCGATGCTGAGGGGCACTTACCAAATGGTGGTATTTGACGAGTTGCGAGTGAGAACGGGTTGTACCTTTCGCTTGATGCGGTCTGTTTGTTATTGTGTCCAAGTCACGCTCAAAGAGAAGTCTCGTTGTGAAATCTGAAAATCCGCATACTCATGGCTCAAATAAATGCGGGCTACCATCGACTTCAAAGACCTCATCCACATTGTCAAAATCATCTAATTATTCAGCCATGACATTGAAAATCTTTTAGATAACACTAAGCTACTACTACTACTACTAGCTTTCTGTACTCCAACACACAAAACTCTGTCTGGCTGGCCCTTCCAGGTTTCCACCATGGATGTATTCCACTATTCCACCATTGTCTTCAGGCAACACGAGATTTCAGAACGAGACTTCTGCTTGAGCGAGACTCTTTCCATAACGTCAGACACTTATAATAACAATCAGAGCCGGCCGTGCCCAAAACAAGCACTTTTAATGGACATAAATGACGGTGCCAGCTTGCCCCATAGGATTACATTAAAGCTTGTGAGCGGCTGCTGTCCACTGCACTCTGGCTCAATACTGGACCAATTTCAGAAATTGTTGTCCCCATTAGTCACCTAGACACAAAAACATGGGAAAATAGGGTCGACGTTGAAAAATACCGAAGTTACCCTTAAATGTAAACAACAAGAAACTTTTCAAAATCCATTCAACTCTTGTATTTGTTTATTTCTTTTTCCTGCGGTGAATATGACTCAGGTGGTGAGTGGTTCATTGGTTACCATTTTCGCCTCAGAGCAAGAGTGTCCTGGGTTTGGATTTGCATGTTCTTCTCATCTTTGTATGAGTTTCCTGTGCCAGGTGCACCAGTTTCCTCCCACAGTCCAAAGACATGCCAGATATTTGGAGCTGGAAACTCAGTCAGCAAGAAGAACACAAAGTCCCTCCAAGTCAAGTGAATTATGTGACCTTATTTAAAAAGTAAACAAGAAAACTTTCATATTTCTAGTGTGTGAAGTTTGATTTTTGTCAAAAGAAGTTACCTGGTCCGCCCCCCAAAAAAAACATTAATGATAAAAAGACAGATCCAGTTTAGATAAAAAGCTTGTGCAAGGTGCAATTTTTTATCTGACAAATCAAATCCATTAAACTTAGCCGAGTGTAGAGGAGTGTGGCCAATTATAGTGCAACTCAGGCTGAAGAAGCTCAGAGCCGGCGTGGCTTCTCCATAGAGGAATCTGCCATCTGTTGGTTGATTTGTGTTCAGGACTAAAAGGGATGCAAATATTACTTCTTTCAACGGTTCTATTATTAAATCTTTTTTTACACATGGAGTCCTGTTTGGAAATAAAATATGTATAGGTAAGTTAGTTCCAGAAGACAGCAGCAGGCAGTATGGGTTTGAGTGTTTATTATTGAGTGTTTATTCAGCTCAGCCTCCATGCAGAACACCGTGGGCCTTTCTCAAACCACGCCTTACACCCTCTCCCTACCTACTTCCACTCAATTTGCGCCATATTAAGTGCCATCCCAAACCAATTAGCGGGGAGTGGAAGTGGGTTATAAAACCCTCCAACAGCGAGCCTGCATCGATGCCGACTTGCTGGTCACGTGCAACGGCGCTTTGTGTTCGTCATGGAACACGCTCCGTACAAATGTAAGTTCCCTGCAAATACCCGCGCAAATCTAAACTGCTCAAACAAAGATAGACATTTAATATTGTCATACAGACGTTAACAACTTCAGGTTATGTTGTATTTAGAATCAAATTGTCTAGTCTAGAAAATGGTAGATGTGTTAATTTGATTGTAAAGTGTTGTATATTTACAGGGACTGCTGCAACAAAACAATCACATAAACAGTTAAGAGAGTTAAAAACGAGAAAATGTTTACAAAAAAGAGAAAAGAAATGCTACCACAGAAGACAGGGAGTAAGTTTTATTTTTTTATTTTTTGTTTCTCTGTATATTGCATATTCTTTTTATTCTTAATACTGTGAACCACAGTTTTCGTCAGAGAGAGGAAAGTTCGTCCTGAAGCTTGCCGCTGTATTTATACCCTACACCTTAAAGAAGGGTGCTTCATTCAGCTAAGAGTGCGACTACAAATGGTGTTCACTCCTTCATGGAGGTGGAGTGGGGGGGGGGGGGGGTCTGGTTTGACAAAGGCCCTGTGAAAGCCTAGTTTTACCCATGGATAATCAAGCCACCAGGGAGAGGAGCCATATTACGATAACTGGATACTCTTAGTCTTAAAACATAACTTATTCATGTCATTCTCTTGATCTTATAAAGTTCCCGCAATATTTATCAATAGTAACGATTTCCTTGCCAAGCTAAAAACTAGTTTCAAACCCAAATGATTGTGGTATTTGGAGCTTTAATGCCTGGAGGTATAAGGCTTATTTGTTTTTTGCACTAAACTTATGTTTATACCATTATATCATATATCCTTTTCTACACATTCTACTGTAAGAACCTTGCACTTGGATGTGATGACCAAAACACCGTTAACGGGGTTGGCCCTTGAACCGTTCCAAACACATTTTCGGAGCAATTTATGTGGAGTGAGATAATGAGCCAACCATCTAAGCACATTGACAAAACCTCAGTGGCTCAGGTGCGGGATATAAAAGATCGATGCAACACAAGTATCCACATGCAGGAAATAAAGCTCTGCTGTGAAACGGTGTTTATCGACAACATTTTACCCAAGCAGGCCCTCTTCAGGAAGTGTTTTCTATAGGGAGCCGCTGTGTGAGATGTAAACAAGACATCCCCTCATTCTGGCAAAATCAGATTAACTATTGCCTCTGGGCTTGCAGTTTGCTCGAATACAAAAATCTACCATCATTTTGATCGAAACTGATCTCATTTTTAAATGTGAATAGAACAACTTCAAGATATCCCCATGAATAACAATCTTCTTATGTTTATTATGTTATGTCTCTTTGTATGTTTATTCTAAAAGAGTAATGTGTCCTTTTTAAAAATGTCTTTATGACTGTTACAGTGTGAGTGATGCTTTACCTTGATTTGTTTAAAAGTTCAACCACAGAATCACTGTGCCACCATACCTCAGCTGTGCTAAAAATCCTAGCTGTTGTTTTGTGTTATTTTTTCTTTTTGTGTAAAATCTCTGACATTATCAGAAATGATAGATTTCTGACTTCCCCAATCTATAACCCCCTTAGCCCTTTGAAAGCACACAGAGGAGCACAAAATGATTTTGACACAAATCTGGGAATGTCTATGATAAAACAGAATATTTTGCTCTTTTACGTCAATTGGGACAATTTTGGTACGTGTTCTGTAGATATATTTGGTCATTTTTCAGAGAAAATCTCAGCAATATGCAGGCAATCGGCAGGGGAAAACTAGTCCAAATAGGGAGCAGGCATGCATTCAAACAGGATGAAGGCTGCACACTACAGCTAATGTGGCATCGTATTAATGATCTGGCAGAGGACTGGTGTTTGTGAGCAGGTATACTGGGTGGCTGATTAAGGGGAATGAGGGGCAGGTGTGCTGGCAGGTGATGATCAGGTGATTGGGGGAACAGCAGGAAGAGTTTAGAGGGGTTAAGAGGGAATGACAGGACATGTTAGACCTGACAGGCACAAACAAATATGGAAGCCCATAGGGGACTTTATTAAAATGAAAATGTAAACTTGAAAACTGAAAATTGCGTTATGCATTTTCACACGTGTATGTTACTTGAGTAAAAATTAAAATGCGATAATCCAATTTTAATTTTCACATACTCAAATGTGCGTTCTATGACAAAAAAAATGAAACCCAAAAGCTGTTTGACATTAAATTTTCAAAGTTGTACCCCGCTCTACAGTGGACAATATTCAAATGTTAAATCAAATTTGAACATTTAAATGTAATATAAACAATGCAACCAGAGTTTCCATGTATGCAAGTGATATTTAAGTAAATATTTCTAACAATTTGAAAATGAAAACAGCATTTGACATTTCATTTTTTCTGCTGTACAGTGGACAATATTCACATTACATCAAATTTGAAAATTAAAAAATACAACATAACAAATGTTGCCTACTTTTCCATTTATGCAAGCGCTATTTAAGTCACAATTAAAATTAAAATGTAATTTTTTTACCATTTGCAAATGAAAACATTTCATTTCAAAAAGTTATCCTGCTGTACAGTGGACAATATTCAAATTGGACTTATATTCATATCACCACGCTCTTTTGGTTTTAAAATGAAAATGCAACCTGTCGGTGCTCTTATCAAGGAGGGTCTTCAGTTAGGATGTCAATCATTCTCTGTATGCGGGACACCATAGGCTTTGAACCTGCACCCAAAGTTCAACCTAGTTGAACTTTTGTGCTGTGCACTGCGATAAATACCCAACATGACCATTAGGAAAAGTTCTTTTTTGTTGTTTCAGAATTCCCCGAATTATATGACACCAGTGTCTGCATAATATCTTGACATCAGGAGGAAAGGCCTATCTTGGCCAATGTTTTCCAGTTAGAATCCAAGGTGTGTTTTAACAATGCATGCCAATCCGATTCAACTTTATTGTCATTGCACAGGGATAACGAAATGGGAATAGGGCGAGTGCTATAGCACACTTTTTTACATTCAGAGCAACACCTTTTATCTTTGCCGGTTGCTCCGATAAAGTGCAAGTCTCTCTTGGGGTGGCCCGACACGCTGTGTTCAGGCTGTCTTTGAAGCTGTTATATTAGTGTAGCACTTCTCCACACACACACTCAAACAAACAGCAGTTGGTCTCACCAGTGCACACTACAGAGCTGATTCATCTCCTCGCTGGGCCGGCCCCTACTAATCTTTCTGTAGCCGGGGAGTTTCCCCCCACAGCGAACCTTGATCATAGACTTCATGTTGCAAGGGGCAGACAAAATCATACATGCGGCTCAAGGAAACCTCACGTGGAAATTGCAAACACGGCCACAGAGTTATGTTACTGTAGATTGAATGCTAAAGAGCAGCTTTGTAAGCACTCTGCAAATGCTCAGAGCAGCATGAGACAGATAACAGAGCTCTAAATAGGTCGCATTAGTCTGTGTCATTAGTGTGGTGCGTGCTCTTATTTCATTTCCTACAATTTTATAACCCCTGGTTCTCAATCATTACATTTCTAGTTTTCAACACATTTTATATATTTTTTACATTTTTTTAACCCAGCCGCTCAATAGTGTGTTTGGTCTACAGGTATTTCTACAGAGGTTTCTAGTTATCAGGTTTTCAGTGGCATGCAAGCCAAAGCCATGTTCTGTAGGCTATACAGGAGTTTTTGCACTAAATTTATCTCACTATACATATACACATTCAAGTGTAACCTTGCATTTCACCGAACACTGTTAACAGGGTGGTCCTTGAACCGTTCCAAACACACTTCAGTCACAATTTATGTGGAGTGAGATAATGAGCCAACCGTCTAAGCGCACGAACAAAACCTCGGCAGCTCAGGTGCGGGAAATAAAAGATCGATGCAACACAAGTATCCACACTCTGGAATTAAAGCTCTGCTGTGAAACAGTCATTATTGACAACATCTTTACCCAGCAGGCCCTCCTCGGGAAACAGTATTTTCTTTTTTTTCTATTGGCAACCACTGTGTGAAATGTAAAACAAGACATTATTCCCTCATTACCTGGTTTTGACTAAAGCAGATTAAGCTATTGCTTCTGGGCTTGCAATTAGATACAAAAAATCTACCATGCCACGTCTCAAGGATTGTCTTTCTTTAATTCTGTGACTCTGCCTGTATCATGACTTTCCCATTCTCAGCCCCCTCAGCGGTGTATATTTGGGTTGGGAGCCAGGAGCACTTGGTCTTCAGGTATTTCTACATAGGGTTTCTAGTTATCTGGGTTTTGCAGACACGTTTTCAGTGGCAAGCAAGCCACTGATATGGGCTATGCGAACTTACTTCAATGATGTGTTGCGATAGAGGCTTTGCTTACCTTTTGCTGGCAATGCAGTTTGCCAGCTAGGTGACCAAGCAGACAGTCTGCAGTGCTCTGTCTGTGATAAGTATAATGAGTCCGCTGAAGAAATTGAGGATAATTTCACAGACAATTCTCCATGCGAGTAGTAAGTGAGTGAACACGTACGCAAAGTCGGCTTGCAGTATGTTCTGCAGGATGAGTCTAATGCA
This sequence comes from Sebastolobus alascanus, assembly GCA_916701645.2. Taxonomy (NCBI): domain Eukaryota; kingdom Metazoa; phylum Chordata; class Actinopteri; order Perciformes; family Sebastidae; genus Sebastolobus; species Sebastolobus alascanus. The sequence continues at coordinate 5,638,606 of CAKAOJ020000005.1, forward strand.
CATAATAATCGTGTATTAATTGCACTAAAATGGATTGCCAATTTGTTATTCTAAACATTACATTTCTTTCGCATGCATCTCAAACTATTGGCAGTGAACCTTCTTTATGATATATTAGAGAAATCATTACCCAGGCTATAATGTTTCCCCCCCCCCCCCAAAGTGCATTTAGATAATGGGTTAAGCCAAATTATAGTACTTGTGATCCGGTTGCCACCAATGCTGAATGGGATTGATTCACCATTCTGTGATGTGTTTGCATTCATCCATTTTTTATGCAGCTGCATGTCTGAATCACAGTGGCAGCAGGCTAAGCAAAGTGGCCCAGAATGCCCGTCTCACTTGCTACTATACTCCCTTCACCTCCAGGAAGACCCCGAGGCACTCTCAGGTCAGCATTTTCAAGGCCTTCCCCAGGCTCTCCTTCTAGTTAGAGAAGCCCGGAAAACCTGCAGGAGGAGGCGTCCAGGAGGCGTCCTGATCAGATAACCCAAACCACCTCAACTGGTCCCTGTCAGTGCAAAGAACCAGACTATATGTTTCTGTCACAACTCCAAAAAGATCGACCTCTACTTTTAGGACGGCGTCACTATTAGTTTGCCTGTTGCCCACTCTGGGCCATCCTCTCCAGGTTTGGCTCCTGAGAGGGACAGGCTGAGGGCTGGACCGTCTGTACAGGTTGTGCAGACCATCAAGGCAGCAAGAGCAGAAACCATCATTGCCTGTTAAAAGGCAAAGTGGTTAGGGTTCAAACGGGAGGAAAGGAGGCTAGATCCCCTATCCTGTGCAGTTGGGTCTATTCTCTCCTTCGTGCAGTGGTGGATAGAGGGCTGTCTCGTGCCACTGTTGAAGTGTATTCAGCAGCCATTTCTTCCTGCCACGAGGGTTTTGGCGACAGACCGGCCTTTGGCCACCGTTTCGTGAAGATGTTCCTGCAGGGGGTCAAGAGGCAGTGGGAACTGCCATTGGTGCTTGAGGCCTTGGTGAAGGGTCCCTTTGAGCCTCTGGAGTGCTCTTCTCTGAAGGCATTGTCATTCAAGACAGCTTTGCTCACACTGAGAGTGTGTGAACTAAAACCTAAAACTCAACCTGTCGGTGCACGGACCAAATCAGACCAAATCCCTCCTTTGTTCCCAATAATTGTAAGGAGTTCTTTCAGGTCGGCGGTTAAAGAGCTGGATGCTTTTTGCTAAAACTGTGACAAAAACGGTAGACACATAGGCATACATTATAAATAAAGCGATTTATTAACCAAAAAGTATGTCAAAATAAGTCAAAATAATGGCTGGGAGGAATCTGTAAAGTCAGTAGTGTGGGGAGTGGATCTGGAAAATGTGCTGCATGGATGTTGTGCTGTTAAAAACAAGGAAAAGAAACCAAAAGCCACAACACAGAGATATGGGGTAAGAGGAGATCTGCCAACAAAGGACTGCTGCTGCTCAGGCTGTTATGCATGGGGCACACGGGGCCCAGGTGTGTCCCATACCGCTGATTACACTCCTCAGGTCTGCAGCCATGGAGATAGAAAACACAGACACAGCAGAGGAACCAAATAGAGGGGCCATGCAGGTTCAGGGAAGCTGAAGCTGGACTGGACTGGAAAAGGGTGGGGTGTGTGTCGGTTGAGTTGCACTTGACCCCCACCCCACCACCCCCGCGCATGATACACCTACATGTTCCTGTGCCCGTTGATGACCCAATCAAAGTGGTGTGCACGGTGTCCTGCTTGTCTTTTTGACCCCTGCAGGGTTAGGCCATGGCTTTACCCAGTTCAGTTGAATACTATCTGGGTTGGCTTGGCCCCCCTACTTCTCCGCTGTGGCGGCCAATGTTATAAAGAAGTCGTTGGGCTGCGGCGACTAACCTCTAGTCAGTCAGAATCAGCGTGGTAGGGACGATGTTATGCAGCAGGCCGTGCATTCATCAGGCTCCACCCACTGTACCTATAGAGTCCAGTAGAGGGCGGAGGCCTGTGTGAATTAGAGCTCCTACGCCGCTCACTGAAGTTGGTGTAGGATGGCAGACAGCGGTGTGTGCTATGGCGTCCGCACATATTTGGGTAGGCACGTCCGGATTGGCTGGATACGAATGCTGCTCGGGATTGGAGGAGAGTAGTACCCATAGAGTCCAGTAGAGGGCTCGGTATGTGCTTATAGAACTAGGGTTATAGTATTGTAACCTTCGTTTGCAGCATGTTGCAAATGATCTGTTTTGCCACTTCACACAAAGAGTGGTGTTTCTACGGACAACAGAAAATATTTAGAAAAATGCCTCAAGCACAACTACAACAAGCCAACTAGTTCAACATTACAAATTTAACATTTGGCCTCACACTTTGCACATTTCTGCACAAAATCAACAGCTCTTCCACTTTAAAAAACATTATATTTTTACATATTTCTTATTTTTTTTTCATATTCTCTATTATAATTTTTTCTATTTTCTATTAAGTCTCTTGACTTTTGCACTGCATTTATTGTTGTGCTCCAAAACACCAAGATACATTCCTTGTACTTGGCAATAAAACTATTTCTGATTCTGATTACTCAATTGTCTGAGTAACTGGCCATTAAAGTCAGGGCCTCGCTGCTTTGTCATTTTTTAATGATCCTTTTTTATAGGGAATGAGCTTTCAGTCACCAGTCAGAGTGTGCTCTTGATTAAATCTCTTAACAATGACTTTTTGAAAATATACTTTAATGAGAACCAGATTTCCATAGATCCTTCTGCAATGATTGCATTCATGCACGGACGTATGGTACGGACTGGAACACATATTAGTCGCTCAAAATAATTGGATGAGACCACTGTTGATATTTTACAGATTTTGGTGCATTGAAGTGGGCCTGTTGCAATTGGATGTTGAACGGATTTAGGTTTAGACAAAAGTCCAAGCTTTCAGTGTTCTCTGCATTTAAAAACAGCGTGCACTGGGAAAGAAAAACTGCCCAGTCTGGCAACACTGTGCCCTGCCCCACACCTAGTGCAATAACTGTCTCTTTGTAAAGCAGCTGTACCTCCTCATCCCAAAAAAATAAGGATTCTTCTTCCATTTACAGCTAAATTGCATCCACACCAGGGCATTATCTGCGTCGACTGTCAAAGACGAGATCAGCCATCACCTGGGTGTAACTCCCAGTCGTCATCCCCTAGAGTTGCTGAGCCATAATTTGGTCATTTTTCCTCGCCTGTTAATGAAAATGTCCCCAACTGTGATATTTGCAGGAAGGCTGGCCACTAACAAACACACAGACTCCGAGTTAAAAATGAGACCGAACAAACAGAGCAGCAACAAAAGGGGAAGGAGAAAGGAGAAGCCCCGGTGACCAAAACAAATTTCACTGATGGATGCCCCTCAGAGAGGCAGAGAGTGTCCAGGCAGGCTGCATACAGATGTTTTGTCAAGAACTAATGCTGTTGCCTATCAGCTTCTGCAGTGTTGCTTTATTTTTATGATTATTTGCAGATTAAAACATCAGCCCTTTCCTATTTTGAATGTTTAAAATTACACGAAAATCTGACAGGACATTATTATACAGAACAATCAAAAGCCCATTTATCCGGTATCAGCAATACTGCCCCGGTGTTACTTGGTACTGGATTGAAACCAAACTGTGTTTTTTTTTTCTTTTGCATGCTTTTGTTCCTCCAGACCAGAAAGTGATTTATTATTATTTTTTTTTCAATAAATGTTCATCCTCAGTCCCTTTCTTGCAGGTCAGTTTATTTCCCTCGATCTTAAACATGGTGCGTTTCCTGCAAATATTTTCAGACCAATCTCCAAATAAGGTGCTAGCAGGTTGCAGGGAAAGTTACTGTATGACCATATGAATGATCTAAAATCATTACTTGTCTAAGGAAACTTCTGTGATATATGATGGCAATCTCTACATTGCATCTTATAGATATTGTCAACAGTGACAAGAGTCTTGTTGGTTGTCTCTGAGGATTAATGTTGGAAGCAAAACACTTTACCATCTAGTCACCGTCGTCCGATAGTAACGTTTCATGATTTATGCTTTGATATTTATTACTGATACACTGGTGTTTGGATTATTGGTCAACTGATGACGAAATTCAGAGATTTCTGCTATTGGAGATGTTTGGATAGTTTGACCCTCTGGTGTAGTGTGCTCAGCCTCATGCCAAAGCTTGTGAGTAGCCCACAGCTTGCCCTTATGTCTCCTTCTGTTTATCATTATTCTTTGGAAATGAATTCACTTGGCTACTTTTATTTGGATGAATTGCTTTTGCAGTGTTGGCGAGGTATGATGATGACTGATAAGTGTCTGCAATATGCTCTGCGCCCTACCTTACGGTGAGCAAAGAGCAGATTTCAGATCTTGCTCTTGATATTGTCTAAAAGTGAGTGTGTTAACATGGACATGAGTATCCTATTTATGATCGGGGTTTTTGAAGCAACCAGTTTAGCCTATGTGTTTGAGCATGTAAACACCATATCTCAAATTCAGAAACCCGAATAAGCCCTTATCCCGTTTATGAGAACCCGGGATATGCTAGCTGGAGTATACCGAAAGGTACTGTTGCATCAACACATTCTCACTCCCAACTCGTTCAACTTGGTCAGTGACCCTCGGCATTGGAGACCGACGCACGGGGTACCCCTCTTGCGTTACTTTTGGACGGACCAGGCACGGGGTGTCAATATACGCTTGTTACATGCATAGTGTCCATTCAAAATAAACTTTAACTTCACTGACTAGCGACCCACGTGACGATACTTAACAACTCACGGGACTGACAATACTAACGACTCATGTGACTCACGGGACTGACAATATTAACGACTCACGTGACTAGCAACTCACGTGACTCATGGGACTGCCAATACTAATGCCTCATGTGACTCACAGGACTGACAATATCAACGACTCACGTGACTAGGAACTCACGGGACTCATGGGACTGACAATACTAACGACTAACGGGACTGACAATACTAACAACTCACGTGACTCACGGGACTTACAATATTAACGACTCACGTGACTAGCGACTCACATGACTGACGATACCGATGAGTCACGTGATTTAAGACTGCCGTGACAAATTAAGTCAACGTTATACTTTCAGTTTCACACGGGACACAAACACCAGTCTCCTGGTTGAGTCTTGTGTTTGTTTGACTCATCCACCAGCCCTCCCGCCCACCCTAAGCTGACTCTCACACTATTAACACTATGTCACTTGCCCAGACTGTCGAATAACGGGTTTACATTGGAGTTAGTTGTAAGCTCGGTTCGTCACATGCTGTTGCTAAAGGGTGCCTTTGTGCGTCAGTTTCCGATGCCGAGGGGCACTGACCCAAACGGCGGCATTTGACGAGTTTGGAGTGAGAACGGGTTGGTTGCATGTATAGCCTACACCTTATCCCGGTTATCAAGAGCCGCCGTCTACCTGCACAGGCGTGGCTTCAGCCAAATGACGTAACAGAAATACAAACAATGGCGGCAGCGAAAGCATTTCACTTCTGAAGCGATGAAGAAACAGAATTTTGTCTTTGGGTAATGAAAGAGGCTGCCTATCTTCATCCACTCACATCCCCTGCTCCCGATTTCTCTGTGTTGCGTCTTAACCTCTTCTCACAAACATAATCATAACCGGGATACTCATATCCATGGAAACACATGGTCTGATGGTGCTGCTGGTCCTGTGGTTACTATGTTTGCCACAGGGAGCAGTATATTGACATGAGACCTCAGGCTAGGATTACTTCATTTCCAGACATGAATAGAAACTGTCATTTTGTTTTTCACATTCATTTTGAAGTTGAGCTGAACCGACCACCTTTAAGAGGAAAAAAGAGAAAATTGAAACATTGTGCTGTACAAAAGGAGAGGAAGAAAATGAGTCATAGAATTTCTATTTAGGAGAATGATTGTCGTAGGAAGGTTCCCTTGGGGCTCTGGCATAAAAAAGGCAATTGACTTAAATAAGCAGCGTTCAGGAGAGTGCAGACACGGAGAAATTAAGCCTTGAGACGATGGAAGTAGAGGAAGTACATGGGGAATTTGACAGCGGAGAATAATGTAAGCCCCCGTGCATAACCACAGGACAGTTTGTCACCGCGATGCGCTGGTCAGCAAAGTAAAGTCAGCAATGTACCGCACATTAAATGAGGATTCCTAAGCTGTTCTGTTTCAAATGTTGCTTCGTCGACTGTACTCCCTAATGAAGTCTTCAAATATATGTTCTTGGCTTTTTCATTTTCTCTATAGCTTGTTTTTGTTCTGACTGAATTATATTTTAATGGGGGGGGGAGGGGAGTTGGCTTTTTTTAAGGGTTGTTTCGCTTGGGTGTTGGAGCGACACTGAGGCAACCAAGGAGTCGAAAAGGGGTGTGCGTTTAAGAATAATTTGTTACAAAAAACTGTTATAAAATAGAGATTAAAATGCTATGCACTAAAAAAACCTAAAACCCAGGTAACATTACAATAAACCAACAATTAAAACATAACCCTAAAAGATGTATGAAATTTCCAAAAGTCTGAAATAGCTTTGAGTAAGAGCCGGGGACACTGTCCTTGTGTGCCCGGACCTCACCGGCTGGCTTGGCCACCGTGGCAGCTGCTCACTTGTCAGTTTTTCCCTCTTACGACTGCTTAGCGTGGGGGGGGGGTGCGGACTGATGTAGGCACCGGAGCCCAACACGTTCTCATCCCAACTTGTCACATACTGACGCTTTGTCACGCCAATCAGCGTCACTTTATTTTTGGCATGAAAACCACTATAGTTACCCTTGGCCTCACATTAGGTTTAGGCAACAAAACCACTTAGTTATAGGTTTAGGAAAAAAACAACATGGTTGGGCTTAAAACTATTACGTTTGTAAAATGAAACTGAACGTTGTAAACACAGGACACGAACTGACAGCTGATTGTACCGTTAAAATTAAAGTTAACGTACGGGACACGAATAGCGGCCTCCTGGATGAAGGCCTTGTGTTTGTTGGACCCATCCACCTCCCCTCCCCTTCCGCCCGCCCTGTGTGTCTTTCGCTCTTTAAACCCCGTCACCACAGCACTTTCTCTGAGCGTTTCCTATTTGTATAGGAGCGTATAGCGTATTTGTACTTTCTCACAGCAGACATTTTGACTTATCAATGTAAGAAAAGCACAGGTGTTACTGATAACACTAATGATGGCTCTGTTCTATTCAAGGGTTCCGGTGAGAGTGACAGTGAGCCAGCATGCACGATAAATTGAACCTGAAATCAAAGCAGCTAAATCGAATTCAGCCCTCATTAATTTAATTATTTACACCTGTGATTTTACTCGGTGACATGTCAAAATGTCTTCTGTGAAAAAGGCCTATGAGGACGGGCTGCAGAGCCTGGGGAGCGCCGCCCGGTCTGCGGTTGTCTGTTGCCATGGTGCAGTGGCAATGCTGGACCCTTCCTCTCCCTCTTCCCCTGACTCCTTCGCAGCCCTTTCTCATAGGCTTATTTCACAGAAGACATTTTGACATGTCACTGTAGGAAAATACGTACATCATCAATGCCCACATGCTCACCTGGTCCTCACCTTCAGTTGCAGACCGGCTCAGCGCTGCTCCCCAGCTACATTGTCCCCCTCCTCGGCTTCACCCTGCTGCCTTCCGTCCCTTTCGTCCCTCTCGTCTCTCTCTGTGTTGTCCTCATGCTGTGCTGTTCTTTGCTTTTGTCTTTATTTCTGTATTTGGAGGTCAGGTCCCTCCTCCCAGCCACACCATTGGTTCCAGTAGCTACATCCTTGTGTCTGATAGGTTAAAAGCAATGTCAGTTAAAAGGTGAGTTGCTCAACCAGGTGCAGGTAATTAGTGGTAATTAGCACATGCCCAACAGGAGGAAGTAAAGATGCACCAACATAAAGCATACAGTACATTTCAAAGTAAAAGCATGCGAAACATTAAAACACAATATATACAACCATGGCAAACTAATATAAATATAAGTAAAACAAATAAAAAACATTACTTTTGCCATGTGACAATATATCATAGAAGAGAAGCATATATTGAGAATCATTTGACCAACAGCTGCATCGCCTGAGTTTAGAAACACTTAATTAAATGATGTAGTCAGTAGTAATAAGCATAATAATCATGTTTTCCCGGGAGGTCGGAATAGGAGAGACTGGTTTATTTAATTTGTGATCATTCCCTAACCAAGAAATGATTCTAACTCACCACAACGTTTCCCTAAAATACGTAATTTTTGCCTTAAACTAAACCATAGAGGCGTCAGATCAGAAAATGCTTACGTGTCGTTCTAAAGGGCAGCTCGTTTTTGAAACTTGCAACTGTTGCAAAAATCTGTCAGAAGATTCCTTAACGGATATGTCAGCCATGTTCCCAGCTGGCAGTTAGGAAACAGATTAAAGTTGGAGTAGGCTAATATTCACTAGAGATCTTTATTTTGGTTTGTTTAATATCTGCTGTCTCTGGCTGCCTTTGGAGATTGCAGAGAGCAGGAACTAATTTGTCTTTCCCGTATGTACTTTTTGTGTGTCAATGACCTAAGAAGCAGCTGTCCTCTTGTCATTTAACATTCATTCCCTCCCTTCCTTCGTGACCTAGTTTTACTGTATCCTCCTTTCCTCTCGCTTTAAAATCCTATCACAAAACCCTTTGCTTTCAGTCTCTCTATTACCTTTTTTATCTCTATTACCTGCCCGGTCTCCTCCATTTTTTCCCAACGGGAATAGCAGCAGCACTAGTTTTCCCACACCCATGCACGCATACATCAGCCTCCATAAATAATTGCACAATCAAGGGCAAAGCCCCAATTCTACTCTGAGATTAGAAACGGGCCGGGGAGGCTGTTGCAGTGCCGACACTTGCAGATTAAAGTTAAAATGCAGAACCTCTTACAACAGCTATACCAGACAGACCCTGTGGTTTCTTTTCCTCTCGCCATGCTTACAACCCTGCAAACATCTCTCAGCCAAGTGGGAGAATTCAAAACCATCATGTAAAATAAGATCTGCAATCTACCCAAAGATAAAAAAAGAAAAGAAAAGAAAACCCAGCAATATGGAGATGTGTGATAAATCACAAGTTCTCCTCATCTGTTTTCTGTATTCGGATGCTTTATTGTCCCTCGCATTAAGAATTAGTTTTTTATGACTGTATCACAAGCTAATAAAAGCCCGCCAGAGAGAAAAAAAAAAACACGAAAATGCACATGCCTGTTTTATATTACAGTTTTATGACTTTCTTTATACTCTCTCAATCATTCTTCCTCTTGTGTTGGCTTTTTTTTCGCGGTGATAAAATGGAACAAAACACATAAATGACATGAGGAATCGACGGGCCTGCGAGAAACGAGGTTATGGGAGGCCGTTTGGCGCACTAATTCACAGCCACAGCCTCTGCAGCCCTTTAATTAGTTTATTCGTTTCTAAATGCAGACAGAAGATTTAAGAGTGCTCTCTTTGCTTGCTTCTCTGACCTAAATGAAATAAATTGGACTGGGATTAGTTCTCGGCACAACACTCAGCGAGTGATTGGTGAAAAATGATTCCTCCCACAGGACATTGTGGAAGCCAAGATATAAAAAGCCTGAGGGAAATGAGCCATTCCAGGATTGCCTAGAACTTTCATTTGTTCTGAAAAAAACTAAATTACTATCATTTTCAGGTCACAGGTTGACCATTGTCAAATGATTTTTTTCCACTGTGTTGTTTGCCTGAATAAAACATCTCTGTGCCTTGTAAATACGCCTCAATTTAAATATAATGCATGTCCACCTCCACAGGTGTTGGTTTATTTTTGTCCATAATGCACTGAGCAGCATACCAGCAGATGAGGTAGAATGGACCACTGTTGCTATGGTGCTGGAACAGGTGTTATGAAAACAAAAATAGGAATTTGAGTGCAGCTACTGTATATGCATTTTTCAGAAGCTTGTGTTGCGTTGGAAGTAAACCTCAAAGAAATAGCGTGTTTCACTTCCCTAAATACCTGAAATGGTTAAAAAGGTGTTTCTTTGTTTAGCTTCTCGATCTCCAGTCAGTTACCAAGGAGATGGGGGATTTCATTTACATGCAAATGAAATGCAAATACATTTAAGTTCCCTGTGAATAAAATGGATGAGAGGAACAGGTTGTATGTGTGCGTCGGTGTTTGTTTCCTTTGTTTATAAGCTCTTTGTATGCAGACACATTGAGTTGATTGAGCTGATGTAATATGGTTGTTGTCTTGTTGAATTGTAATTGAACATTGTTAGTACACCTGTCGTTTCTTTTCAGTTGCTCATATACCTACCGCTCAAAAAAGACCACAGTGGAAATAGGCCCATGTTTTTTTAGCATTATTGTGTTGTATGTTTTAAAAAAATATATCTGTATATTAGAACGATACCTCATGTATTTGTAACATGTTTACATAAATCAGTCAAAATAGACATAGAAATATCAGTTTCATGCCTCATCCCCAAGCGAGGAGTGTCTTCTGATCAAAGACTGGACATTTTCACTCACAACAATTCAATCTAGAGGAGTGGGCTACCTCCAGGTCTGAAAAGTGAAGCCAATGCTGAAGTGCCTTAAACTTGCATTCTTTCTAATAGCCTGCAGGGGGGCGACTCCTCTGGTTGCAAAAAGAAGTCTGATTGTATAGAAGTCTATGAGAAAATGACCCTACTTCTCACTTGATTTATTACCTCAGTAAACATTGTAAACATGAGTTTATGGTCTCAATCGCTAGTTTCAAGTCTTCTTCAATACAGCATGATGTTCATTTAGTGAATTATGGTCACATTTAGAGTCAAATAGACCATAAACCGGGGAATGATTTAGGGCGGGGCTACCCTGTGATTGACAGGTCGCTACCACGGCGTTGCCCGGTTTGGGTGATGTCCGTGTTTACGTCGTAGAACTTTAACCCTTTCAGAGTGTGTTTTCAGTTCATGAAAGTTAATTGTAACATTTTGGTTGCTTGAAAATGTCTTAGTCAGTGTTCGGTTGTACTTAGCTCCACCCTCTCGTGTCACTTACGGCTGCAAAAAGCCAACTTGGCGACGGCCAATATGCCGAACTCGAGGCTTCAAAAGGGCAGTCCACAAACCAATGGGTGACGTCACGGTGACTACATCCACTTCTTATATATAGTCTATGGTCCAGAGAGGGAGGGTCATACAGTTTATAAATCCTCTTAGGCTAATGAGCCTGATACAGAACCAGGGGGACGAAAATTGCCAGGGCCTTTAACGAACATCATTTCCCATGAGCACTAGACCATCACAGGTCACAGATTCCGTGTCATTGCTCTACAAAATAGGCAATGGTTAGCTCAGACATGTCTGAATGTAAACCCTAACGCGTCAATTTTCCAAAAGACTGATCGAAGAAATGCTCAACAAGAGATTGCATTGTTTAAGTGACGTCATGACTCATGACTCGTCATGATATATCTTCTGGCCAGCTGTGACAGCGCTGAACGCACTTCTTGGGGAAGAAATCCGGTGACTTTTCTTTGACTTTACGTGTTTTTTTTGCGCCTAAGAATTTGCAAAAGAAGATTGCCTAACATCGGATGTGCTTGCATTTTCAACAGTCTTCTGGAAACCAATTCCATTAGCTGCTGAGTGACTGAAATGTCTGAGTTCTGGGAAATGGACAGCAATTTTGTATAATGGTCCTGGATCAGGGATAGAGTTAAATCCTGAAAGTAAACACATCCAATTTGTTGTGGAATGTAATCTATATAAGCACTGCTATTGTCTAAAGTCACTTTTCATTACTGGTGGTAAACACTTTGTCATGCAGCTTACATCAGTCCCAGGATGCTCTTCTTGTCTCCCTGAAACAACAAAGTGTCCTTTTAATGCCGGTGAAGACAGAGCAGATAAATGCCGGTTGGTCAACTATGCCAAACACTCCGACGGGACCTGATATTCCTGCCGAGGAACCGAAAAGGGACATCGGCGGGACCAGTGTGTAGCTGAAAGAAACGGATGGAGAGATAAAGTGCGGCCTGATCTCACTGAGCTTAGTGAAGCATTGTCCCTCCCTCCATCTCCGGCGCGGCTATCAACCTTCTGAAGGTCACTACATGGATGTGTGTTGAGAAGATTAGGAAGAAAAGGATGACTGTCAAACCAATCATCCGAGCCAGAGGAGGTATAATAAACCCATAGTCTGTTTGTACTCGCATAATTATGAGAATCCATGACTGCGTTTGCCTCTAGGTGTGTGCACCTTCTCCTGAGATCTTTCTTGTTCCCACTCTACAGGGGGGCATGCAGCACCTTGTGTCCTAGTATTTCCTGTGTTGTAACTGTGATGTGAACAGTGTTGCTGTTTAATTGACTGTGGCTCTGTGTCTGTGCCGTGCTCTGTTACAGACAGCGAGGCCCAGTCCTTTGGGAGGAATGCGATCAATGCGCAGGCAGCGTTACACCAAGGGCTCAAGGCTTTGGCAGCCCATTTTAACATCTTGACACAACTCCTCCAGCTAATGAACAGCATTAGAGACCCACGGGCCGGCACACACAAACTCGCGGACAAAGACACACACGAAGGCGCCGAAGAAAAGTTTCTCTCTTCTTTGCATCTTACACCATTTCAGTAGAAGCTGTTTCTGATTCACGTTATTTCCCTTTTTTTCCCCCCCTAACTTTCTCTCTATGTTACAACTTTGTGTGAATTTAATAAAGCACGAAAGAACTGGGGCTACGTCGATTGTCTGATAGGTAACTAAATGCTACACGCAAGGGGGGGTCGTTCTACTGGCAGACAAAGACAATCAGATTCCTTTTCTTCTCTAGGAAAAAAATCGCAATGATTTAAGTTCCGTGTTATTGAATTCTCCCCGTTATACGCCTTCATCTCTCCCCGTCTCCCTCTCCTCTCATTCGCTCCCTCATTTCCCCATTAGGATTCCACCTAGGTCTCTTTGGTTATTAGTCAACTATATGCACGGATGGTCGAGCTTTATCACTTGCTCGGCCGGGTACAGCCATAAATCTCTCTCATCCAGTGACCCTAATCAACCGGATACGTGGAGCTGAGGAGGACTCCGAAATGATATGCATTCGCAGTAATATACATACTAGATTAGTACATACACAAGGATATAAACACTCATTTAATCCCTTCTCTGTGCCACCTTTTCACCACCTCTTGGCTCTGACAGGTGTGCTCCAAAGGCTAAATGGCCAGTCATCATCACCCTGTGTGTGTCCCCGACGTTAATTGAGCCACTTTCTCAAAGGTTCTGTACAAGTTTTCACTCGTCTCCACACTTATATAAAGTTAAAGATGTGATTTTCTTTTGCTATATAACTTTGACAGCCTTCTTAATTTAATGACGGGTCATTGCCTGAGAGCGGCATGCTGCTTTTTTTTTTTTTTTTTCTCGAACCACTTACTCCGAGGCGTAACTTGTAAATGGCAAGATGTCAACGTTAATACCAAGCAAGGGCTGAACACTACCCCACACTGATGCTGCTGACTCGTGTTTACAGCCATCTAAATCTCTTCCCTTGTAGTAGTTTGGGACAAATATGAGGGAAACTATGATAGATTAATGTAGCCAAATGGGATGCAAGGCATGTCTGTCAGCTCCAGGGTCCATAAAACATTTCCACCTCTACAAACACACGCTTAGTGGGTTGTTTTATAAGTTGCTCGGCAGATTGCAAAGAAGGTATTTAAGCAGAAATCGGAAATTTATAAATATTTATATATCAAACTGGTGACATCACATTTGTGCATGAACAGAATAGGAAGCTTTTCTTTAATTATCCAGAGTTTTCGTCTGTAAATCATCTCTGCAATATTGTAGGTTTGATCCTATCTGAAAGAAGTCATTTGCTCATCTAACTCTGCAAGAAAGCGAGTATCTGTCTTTCCCAAAATGTCAAACTATTTCTTCAAAGGTAACGGTGTGACCCTAGACATCAGTGCAGGTTATTGTCATTTTGTCAAGTCAAATTGAAATGAACTGGAAGTGGCGAACCTCAACGAAATGCTGCCGGCAGTGCTAGTCCTAGTGCAGGTATTGTGTTTTAAGATTATTGTGATTGACAGTAATGGAAGGCTATTAACAGTCTGAAAGCCTGCATCTGCATGAATGTCACACCCCATGTGGTGAAACCCAACACAAATTATTTTTGCTTCAGCTCACTCTCTTGATAATAAAACACTGTTCGGTGTTGGCTGCCATTATGCCGTCTTGATTGATTGTAGGGTCAGTAGATAATCCTTAGATGCAAGTCATTTAGCAGCTACATATTAACAGAGCCTGTCAAACCAAGCTAATTAAGCAGTATTAAAATGGAGATGACAGTGCTTGGCAGGACTTCACCAATTCTGGTCTCTGTGGATTTTTCTACCTGTTGGCAGGAAGCGTGTTTTTCCATGAGAGAGGACGACAGCATACTTAATATCTCAATGGAGACAGATTCTGTTTTTGTATATTTATGTTCATGACTATACAGTGTGTAAAAAAAGAAAAAGGGCGTACGAAAGACACGATAATGCACAATGCGCTTACCGTGCAATAAGAACGCCTTTCTTGCTTTTGGCGTGTCATTTTTATGCCATGTAGTCTGTATTGACTGCAATGTAAACGCATTCATGTAAATACGTTACGCTCAGAGCTAGCGACGTGGAATAAAGCAAGAAAGACCGCTTATGGTGGACATTAGTGGAGTTGAGTGGGTCCAACAAACACAGGATTTTCAAGCATGTGATTTGTTTTGTAAGTTACGTTAATCACGTTTGTCAAATTTTTTAATGACATTTGTGACACGTATTCCGTATTATGTTATGTTGTTTCCGCACGTATTTTACTTATTTGATGCCCAACCATGACATTTTCCTAAACCCAACTAAGTGGCTTTGTTGCCTAAACCTAAGTGAGTGGTTTTGTTGCCTAAACCTAATTGTGGACGTTACCATAGGTTTGTTGCGTGGCGTACGAATGACACGCAAAAAGCCTAAAATGCCTCCTCATGACATGCCTGCTACACAACAGCCACAGGTATTAATTTTCCTGCTAATGTCTCTTTCTTATCTAACTTACAAACCCATGTCTTGTCCTCCACATTGCTTGTTGAATGAGCTACCACACAGACATTGTCGGGGGACAGTGCACTGCTAACATCAAGCTGGCTAGCTAGCTTAATTAGCTGGTCAGCTGCAGCACAATACAGCTGAAATACCTGACATTTTTGTCAACATAGATGCTGGTCGTGGCGTACATACTCTTCAGTGCTACTGTTAACAAAATGCTGTCTGCCTCGTGAGCCACAGTTTGTTTGTCATTTCCCTGCTGGAGCTCAGCCTGCCAGTTTTGCTGTCAATAAAACATGGACACCCCACCCCCTTTAGACCCCCTTTTTTTGACAGAAAACAGATCATTTCTAATATTTCTCCACAATATATTATATATTTCTTTCTTAAAAGTAAAAAATAAAAGATTTTTCGACTGCAAAAAGGGATGACTGATTGTGATTTGAGATGGACTTTAAGAGCACCTGACCTACGCAGAGAAGGGTGTTATGGGCAACCATAGGTCACAGAGGTTCATTAAGCGAACACCTCAAAAATCACTAAAACTCGTAATGCGAACCTGAGTGTCAAGCAAGCAAATTGGGTGATTGTATAAAAGAAAAAGCCATGCAATCATCTCTGAATGACCCTGAATGACCTTGTGCGGACCGAACACCATTAACACAGCTTTAAACGGAAATCATTTGTCATTTTTATATAAAGTATTTTAGAGACTTGAAGTCTCACAATTGACATCCAAGTCTTGAGTCTAAACTTGGAGTTGGAGACTTGATTTGAACTTTTCTCGATCGACTTGAGACCCGACTTGGACTTGCGTCAAACTCTGACAGTGTTTACGTTACTTAAACTTAAAACTACAGCTAGAAAATGTTCTTTTGTGTGGTTAAAAAATTACATTTTCTTACTTATGTTAAATGGGTAAACAACTCATTTTAAATCCCTCTCCTAAAGGTTTGGGTTTCAGTGCACAGATACTGGGTTTAGAAGAATTCTCTCTATCTTCTTTGGCAAAGTGTGAAGCAGAAGAGCAGCAGCCAGGAGTTACTAAGGGACACAGCCATTGCCATGCTGGATAAGGTGACCCCAAGCAGACTATTTGCAATGACAACGAGCTGTGGATTCTGGCAGTTCTGCCTCTTTGTCTCTTTTTTTCTTTCTATCTATCATGAGCAACTCTTTGCTGCCATGCATCCTTGTCACACTCTACCCCCACCCCCTCCTCCATTGCTCTATTGCTTTCTGGTTCATTTATCCTTCTATGAATGGTGCGCCTGTCTCTATCTTACCTCTATCTCACAGAGCCTCTTGTCTTGTAATCTTATCTCCTCTGAACTCCGCTCCTTCCCTAATAATTTAGCTCTTCTTGTATAGATTCTATCTCCTGTCCTCTCTTCCCACCATGTCTCTCCTCTCCTCTCCAAGACTTCTTAACTTCTCTATCTTGACAGGGCTGGTTTCAGAGACAGGTTCCGCTTCTCCGTCTGGTTTTTGGACAAACTTTCAAGATGTCAGTCCCAATTTCAACCCTGACTCTCCCTCCCTATTGTTTCATTATCTCTCCCTCTGCCCAAACACACAGATAGTACACAAACGGAAAGGTAGCATCATCCACTTATCTCTTCTAGTGCCCCGCATTTTTCCTGGACACTTAATCTTGTGCTTTGTTTTTATTTCTCTACTATTTCTTTATTTTCTGCTTCTTCCCTCCTTCAATTTGTCACTTTTCCTCACATCTCTTCTATGTTTTCCACCTTATCCATCTCTCGCTCTCTCTTCTTTTATTGCTCTATCATAGCTTGATCCATTGTCATCACTCTCCGTTTGCAGGAACAGGGAGTGATGACGACGATGATGAGAAGAGAGGATGGAGAACGAGGAGATAAATATAGGGAAGATCTTCAGGGAACAGCTTCAGTCGTTATAGTGACAATGTATCCTCATTAAATCCAGACAAACACATTTTTGTCCCGTGTGAGGACATTGTGTTGACTTACATTTATTTCCTGGAGGTTTACCCTAACCTTAACCGTAACAGCTACATGCCTTAAAGTGACAGTAGGCAGAATGTTTTTGGCATCATTGGGCAAAAATTCCATAATAACCTTTCAGCATATTGTAATTCAAGTGTTCTGAGGGATAACTAGAATTCTGCACCTCATCATGGCTCTGTTTTTAGGCTTTAAAAAATCTAGCCCGTGATAGGGAGACTTTGGCCAATCACAGGTCATTTCAGAGAGAGCGTTCCTATTGAGCGTTCCTATTGGCTGTACTCTGGCTGGTGGGCGGTGCTTAGTATTTCCTTAACTGATCTCAACATGGATGCCAGGTCACAAACTTTCTCATATTTCAGCTAAATACTACACTACAAGATGTTTCTGAAAACATTTTATGCGAGAAATAGGCATTACAGTGACAGAATATTGATTCATATTTGATCAGCGCTGCCTAGTTTGACCGTTTCATCAGAGTTTGTGTGTGATTGACAGCTGCTCAGAGATTGGTAGGCTCCAGCTCTGCTCTGATTGGTTGTTTTCCTCTGGTCTGTGAAATCTTGCAGATGCCATTAGGAGCAGCAGAGGACACTGAGGCACATGATTTTTTTTTTTCTCATGCACTACTGTCAGAATTGACAGTTTTATAAAAATAACTTTTTATAATCACATTTGCTCCAATTCCACCCACTGTTGCTTTAACCTACTGTGAGGCTGCATGTAGGCACAGCGGTGGTTTGAGCTGAATGCCAATATCAATGCTAACAAGCTGATTGATGCTCAACTTCTGGTTGAAAATTTCATTGCAACCTGTCAAATAGTTAGTAGCGATATTTCAATCTGGATCAAGTGCCCATCTAGCCCCCAACATCCACACCCTTACCTTCCATCTAAATACTAAAGCACGTTGCTTCCTGCATTGGCACCTAATGTTGACACCGGACGAACTGTACATCCTGCAGAATCCTCAAATATGAATGTAATTCTTAGGGATAAAGGGCTGCACACACATTCACATTAAATTATTCAGGGTTGCTCACTCACTTGCTTCTCTCGTCTGCTTATCGTCACTGAAATGTCAAAATGTTAACGTGAACTGGGCTTGAGCTAGCTTTTGTTCTTAATAATGTGTCACTTTACAAGTCTCCCAACGAATGGCCTGCTGATCAGAGCAGACTGACTTTCTTTCTTTCTTTCTTTCTTTCTTTCTTCTGATTCATAACTCAAATTATATAAGGATCTACAACGCACATTGAATCCATCGCATGATAAAATAAGAACACAAACCACTAAGTAATGACCCAAGGAACATTTGTACATGACTTATGTAACCTTTCAATAACCATTGCGCCCTAAGGCATGAATGCAATACAAAAAAATAGCTTCTGGCTCCATTATTTACTCAAGCCACGTGAACACGCTGGTGCTGGTGTTTTAGCTATGCTGTGGGCATCACTATGCAGGAGTATGAGGACGCTGTACATATGATGCAACTTGTGTTGTTATACCCCTGACACCCCTGAATTCATCACTGCCTACATGAGTTCGAGGAGTCTTCTTTTCAATGTTCTTCTTCACTGCTGCCTGTGTCTCACAGTACAGTAGCTTCACCCACCGCAGTGCAACAGCAGCCCGGCTGTTGATGAACAGGATCGTCGAAGGAATGCGTCATTCCCCGATCTTTATTTGCCTGCTCAGCAGCAGCAGACTCTGAGCGCTGTCACTGACCTTGTCTCGAACTCATACAAGACTCACTTCATATGAGTACGGATGCTGAGAAGGCTGCACACGCATTCCAACCCGTTCTCACTCCCAACTCGTAAAATACGATGCTTGGTCAGATAAAGACGCACGGAGGCACCCTTTTAGCGTCTGTATCAGGCTTTCAACAAAGTCCAATATAAGCCCACTTGTGTCATTATTAGACGGTCAGAGCAAGTTGTGAAGTAAGAGCAAGAAGTCTGATTGCTAGTCACGTGACTCGTTATTCAATCGCTAGTCAGTCAAGTTAAGTACTTTTGTTGCCTAAACCTAAACTTTCTGTGAAGACGGAAGTTTATTTTGAAAAGACACTATGCATGTAATGAGCATATATTGGCACGCCGTCCCTAGCACGTCCAAAACTGACGCCAGAGGGATGCGTCGTAGTTTGATGCTGAGGAGCACCAAGCGTTGGAGTCGGGAGCGAGAATGTGTTACACGTTCACATTAAAGCTTGCTTGTGATTTACAACCACAAAATTGACATTTTTGCACGTTCAGCTGACCAACTTCCAATTGACTCTCTTGGTTACACTATCAATTAATAGGAATTAATTAATTTAAATCTAACCATTTGAACACTGTCTCCATCTTCCCTATAATTAGTACCATATTAAACGATCCTCTCCAGGAACCTTCAAAAGAAATTACAGTTATATCAGTTGTTTTACAACAAAATATTACAAAACAATGGGACCATTAACCCCTTACCATTCCACCCTTTTTTTTAGGGCAGGGGATGTTCAGGGGTGGATAAAAAGTCAACAGTATATGCCACATAGAAGTGGTGTACATCATCTGAAAGCTGGGAACCTGAAGATTAATTTGAGATGCAGCACTGTGTGTCAAGTTGTTCTAGTCATAAATAAGACATAATAAGTAATTAATTAATTAATTAATTAATTAAATAAAAAAAAAACCCATTATGGTATAAGTTTGTGATTGCCATTCCCATGCTCTATGTCTCATAAATTGTTGTGACTAAATGTTTTCTTTCAATGTAGATTTGAAAATGAAGGTTGCATATTACTGATGGTGCTAGACCCTTTTTATACGATGCCAGCATTCAAAATTATCTCTATCTACTGTATATATAGCCTATAGTGGTTTTGAATTCCTTAAAATATGCCATGTGAAAGTGCCCCGATCTTAATTATCTTAGCTTTTTCAACTTGCGTCTGATAAAAACATGATCAGACTCAATCATCAGCCTCAGTTGCACGTGGCTGGCTATGCAGGGTTAGTTCTTCATTCTTATGCGTATCCAGCGGTGCACTAATCTAATTTGAGCAGACAGTGGTACACTTGGGCAATTAAAGCCACTTAGGAGGAGACAGTTAAAACTAAGCGTGAAGCCTGAAGGCTGCGTTGTGTTGGATAACCTACACCACTTCTTTTTTCATTAGCAAAAGCTGAGTAACTTTTTTTTTTTTTTTTCCTCCGCAGGAAGGAGAGGGTAATATAATTAATATACATTCCTAAGGCATTTTTTTTCTATAGCTGGTTTCTTTTTGTAATCATTTTAATGAGTCCAATTTTATTGCCGCATATTTTACATCAGCTGTTTAACAGCACAAGTTTACATCTTACTGAGTGTTGAAAGAGCAGTTTTATAAGGCTTTTAGTGACGATAAAACCAAATCAAATCAAAATAAATACGCATTAATAATGGAAATGTGGGGCTCCCTCTCAGTTCTTAGAGGAGCATTAAACGCTCCTGTCTCTGTTGGTGGAACAATGTTAAACGCTACGGTTGCATAATATACAAGAGGCCAGATTTAAGTCTCTCTTGTATTTGACTAATGCGTGCAGTGGAGCAGGAAGTGTAACATCTCCTTGGGAGCACAAACAAAACAGACAGCTTGGCACACACAATGGCTGGTATTCTGCCACTGTGGACCGTCATTAGTGCTAAACATGTTTCAGTTACTATATTTCTTGCGGACCAGAAAGTCTTCGAGGTTGAGTAGATCAAAAATTATGAAAAAAAACTAAACTTAACTAAATGCCATACTCGGTTGATCACTCGTAATTGCTTTTCACAACTCCATGAATGTTGATATTTGACGATTCTGCAAAACTCTGGAATATGTTAAATGCATTGGACTTTAACAGTCCAATGCCAATATTTTATCACGCCCATCCGGCAACTTGATCTCCACACCCACGCCTCTCTACATAAAGCACTACTCCCTTCCTGCTGAACTTTGGGACTGTACGTAAATCATGCGGTGTGGAATTGTTCAATATGGACATCATTTCCTAGGATAGGATTTAAATGCATCAATAAAATTAGATGACAAGACAAAATATTTTTCTTCACAGATGCGATGCTTGTCTAAAACTGAAATGTTCTGTCATTTCTACTTTATACGTAATTATTTATTTACTAAATTATTTTTTTCATGGTCTCAAGCAGAGACGCGTGTCCCAGTCTCTTTCAATAGGCCTTGCGTTGTATGAGGATACCCTGCTTTTTGGGAGTCAGATTTTATGAAGGGGAGATAAAGGGAAGTTTGAGGGAAAGGCTTGGCGATATTTAACACCCAGGAATCAGGGTTTGTCTACTGTATTTGTAACATGGCCAGTCGAGCGTAAGCTGCTAATACCAGTAAGTCAGACCCAAGTGGCTCAATCCTTTTTTTTAATGTGCTTTACTAATGGGCTGAAGGGGGTTTCATGGCATTTACAGTATGTCTACAAGGTCTCACAAGGAGATGGAGCGCAGTTGTTCATGGAATTAGGAGTAACAAATCTGTCAAATACCTTCAGTTTTGTCAAGTTAAGCGTAAGATTTCCTCACAGTCACAAGGAGAGGGTGGCAGGCGGAGCATTAATAGGACAATGAATAGGAGCCTTGGTTTGTGACTCATGGTAGTTATTAGCTCAGACACATACAGTATAATGGGGCATATAATGTTCTTTTAGCAGATCATTTATCCTCTGGGATCTTTCCTCAGACCTAATTGTCTCGGTTTTACAGGGAGCAGTAATATCAAATGAAGAGAAGCAGACGTGATTAAAATCACTAAGTAGTCCATCAGTACTGCCTTACAGCTATTACTTCATTTACATCAGTTTGAGTTAGGCTCTTCAAGTGTGAATTTTAAATTTGTAACGTATTTTTTTTTCTTGCGGGTGCCTGAAAATAATAAAGTCATGCAAACTGCTGTAGAGCTGACGAATCAAGATGGGGTGGAATATACTACCAAGTAACATTGTGTGGTGCTTAGTGGCCTTTTGGATTATTATTTGGTGGGTATTTTACCCTAACCTGCATGTCTTTGCACTGTGTGAGGAAGCCGGAGAACCCGGAGAAAACTCACGCTAACACAGGGAGAACATGCAAACTCCACACAGAAGAGCCCCGAGCTGGGTTTTCATGGGATCACATATCACACGAAAATCCATCTTGTCAGGCTTCAAGAAGGCGTTGTAGTTTATGGTTGTTGGTCTTTGCAGCAGAAACTGGCAAAGCAGCCCGGTCGCACTAAATGGCGCATGAATGACACGGTAATTCGCAAGTCATTTCACGTGCAATAAGAGCACCGTTCTTGCTTTTGGCGTGTCATTTGCTCATCATGTAGTCTATATTGATTGCAATGTGAACGCATCATGCGTAAACATGCTATGCTCAGAGCTAGTGACGTAGAATAAAAAGTGAGAAAGACCAGAAAGATTATGGCGGTAATACCGTAATACCAACTTGAATTGACTAATTCAGACTGCTAAAGCACCAGTTAGCTTTGATTAATCATTTAATTCACTTTTGAATGCATTTCTGTACAGACTGGGGTGTTTCTAACATAAATTGTAGGCAAGTTTTAGTGTAAGGAAGCTTCTATTTAACTTTTTCAGTTGCTGAAGTTTGAAAATGAAAAAAAATCTGGGGGTGTTGAGTTAGAAAGACGTGAGCGCACCAGACCTCTGTAGCGAACTCCTCATCTCTGCTTGAGGCTAGAAGTTTGAGGCTACAATAGACGCTATACTTGCACAACAGACTCGGATCTCAGACCGAACTGTTGGGTGTCGAGTCGATGAAGAATGTGTGGAATAAAAATGACTATATCTCCGGTTCTGTTGCATCGATTTTGATCCTTATTCATGTTAAATGAGTACACAAATGAGACTCTTTGAAATATGTTTTTTTTTTATATTTAGCTTTAATAGCATTCAAATGTACCATGTAGTGGATGGAGTTTAAATGGGAGAAACCCCATGTGCTTAAGATTTTTGAGCCAACAGAAACTTCAGATGTTTTGTGAATTTCTAATAAGAGCTTAGGTTTAAACTGTGAATGTGCTCAAATGGAAGCACTTTAACAGCTTCATTTGAATTCCGCCATCTGTGGGTTATCTCGCTCGCTATACCCACGTCCTCCGCTCACATTCATTTCTTCTTGGAAATTCAAGCCAATTTGTCATCATCAGTTAGCTGTAATTATGCCTACTTTATGGTGCCATGCTGATGACCCTTTGAGTAAATTCTACAGATGGCATCATTTAACTAGCAGGTTTTTAAAACACTTACAGTATGTGAAGTAGCCCGTAATTAAGAGGAAGACTGGAAGAGGAGGCTGTCTTTTTCGTTCGTTCCTCCTTCAGATTTCCTTTGACGGTCCTTAATGAAGTATTTTCTGCCGTTGCTCAGTCAATCTCTGTCTCTTTCTCTCTG
This sequence comes from Sebastolobus alascanus, assembly GCA_916701645.2. Classification (NCBI taxonomy): domain Eukaryota; kingdom Metazoa; phylum Chordata; class Actinopteri; order Perciformes; family Sebastidae; genus Sebastolobus; species Sebastolobus alascanus. Next base: position 5,662,051 of record CAKAOJ020000005.1, read on the forward strand.
TGTCCTTGCTTTTTCTATCTTTCTCCTACTCTCTATTCATTGATCATGCTCTCCATCTGTATCTGCATTTTTTTCTCCCTCCTTATTAGCAAAGGCTAAATGAGCGTGGCCTTTTTTTTTCCACTCTGCTGGGCAAATTTAAAAAGACTTTAATATCAGCTCAGATCCGTCTTGCTCTTGATCATTCTCTCCTGACATTTTGTTGCAGTGTCACAACAAGTGCTCTTAATTAAAAAGAAATAGGCCAATGCATTCCAAAATGATCCATACGAGTGATAAAACACTGGTTTAGGCAACTACAGTAACACGACAGCAATCGTGTACTGTATCAGCAATAAATGTATGCACAGCAAGGTGTTACGTACAGTTCAAAATGAACCACTTGTATTTTCTTATGGTTGTTTTTTGTTTTTTTTAAATTTGTTTCCCCTTTGTTCTTTCACAGGCCCTTTGTTTCTCTACCTGCCCACCATATGTCTTCCCACATGTCAGTGTCTTCCTGCTCACTCCAGCAGCTGTCTAATTAGTAATTAGCTCCTATGTGTCCTCTGTGGCTGCTGAAACTCTGAGAAAGTGCAGCAAACTTGTAGCAAACTCGATATTTCCTCACATCACTCACTTTTCACTGGTTGTTGTGCTCTGTCCCTTCCTCTAGTCAATCTGTGAGCACAGAAAGACCATGCGTGAGCAAGGCTAATCCACGTCACAAAGTAAAAAGTAGAATTAATAACATTAATGAAGCCAGTGGCATTTTCCTTATTCTTATTTTATTCTAACATGTTAAACTATTCTATTGTTATTTTACTGCTTACTTGCACCAACAAACCAAAGCAAATTCCTAGTGTATACCTCATACACCTGGCAATAAACAAGATTCTGATTCCGATTTACACCTGTGCTTTTCTGTGACATTTCAAAATGTCTTTTTTGAAAAAAATGTACCATAAAGCGAGATTTGTCAAGTATTTAATACATTTATCAACATGGGAGTGGGCAAGTATTATTGCGTTATGCAAATGTATGTTTATATCTATTATTGGAAATCAATTAACAACACAAAACAATGACAAATATTGTCCAGAACCCTCACAGGTACTGCATTTAGCATAAATAAATGTTGAATGCTCAAATCATGACATGGCAAACTAAAGCCCAACATGCAGCAACAGCTGTCAATGTATCAGTGTGCTGACTTGACTATGACTTGCCCCAAACTGCATGCGATTATCATAAAGTGGGCATGTCTGTAAAGGGCAGACTCGTGGGTACCAATAGGACCCATTTTTTAATTCACATATCTTGAGTTCAGAGGTCAAGGGACCCCTTTGAAAATGGACATGCCAGTTTTTCCTCGCCAAAATTTAGCACAAGTTTGGAGCGTTATTTAGTCTCCTTCGTGACAAGCTAGTATGATGTGGTTGGTTACCAATGGATACCTTTTTGGCACTTCTTTATTTTAAAATAATTCCAACAGGAAAAAAGTCACAGTTTTAAGAGCGAGATGAAGACAGTTTCTTCCTTCCCCATCCCACCCTGCTGTAAAAAAACATAAAAAAGTAACTTTGTAAAGTTATGATAAATCTAGTAAACACTGGATTTAATTTTGCTTGCATTTATCTTGATGATGGTTTTTCAGTTTTGGGCACTTGTCTATTCTTTTTCAAAACTTTTATTTGCTAATATATTGAAGACATAATCAACACGAGAGACATACACACAACAATACATAGTCACAGATGGTGGGTTGGGGGAGCAAGGGGGGTCAAGGAGGAGACACCATTAGCCCAGTCCTTCCGCAAATGGGACGGGTATGCATGCAGAGCCTCCAGCCTGGCACCCTCGCAAAAGCAGAGAGCTCACGGTAATACCTTTGACATCAAAACAAATCATCAGTAGGCTCATACACAATTTCCAACAAATCATCAAGGTACGTGGGGTAGCATATAAATCAGCATTCAGGATCTCAATTTAATTTTGTTTCAAGCAGCAGACAGAGCACCACCAGAAAAAAAAAAAAAAACACACAGAAGGAAAACACAAAACAGCAATAAAAACTACTGAAAAAGTATCACAGATGATGTATAAATGTACTTGGTCCACCACAACCATGCCAACTCAGATCTAATACACGTTTTATTTAATTTGTGGGGGATTATACATGACTTGAATAAAATCTTCAACTGATCTGTGGCGAGAGATACTCGCACTGTGATCTAATATCCATGCAACAGTTATAAAAAGTGTATGACAAGAGGTTGGGAACGGTTCCTTTGCCACTCACTGCCTCTCTCTCTCTCTCTCTTTTTGTATCAGCTTGTATGGGGATGCCCTTTGCAATGTCACCATTTAATAAAATGTTTGATAATTGTTAACTGTATAAAATAATTTGGCATCATTTAAATTATACTGCATTTTCAAGTCATTAAATTCAATAATATTGTCATCAGAAAGAAATCGACACAATTTAGTAATGATTTTACTGCTGCCGAACTCTTTTAAAAACTGGTTTCCCTCCCGCTGTAAATAGTGGGTTCTTTCAAATTGGACATGAAGGGAGGGACAAGCCAGAAATAGAAAGACTTCGATAATGTTCTGTAGTTATCTCACATGAATGGAGAATTAAGGGGTTATTTCTATTACATTTAGGGTGGTATCACAGGGAGTCTCGAGAAATGTATTTGTTATTTTCTGCAATGATATTTTGCTCCAACCAGCCCCAAAAATCTACTTCATATCATGCTTTATATACTCATGACAGTGGATATCTACCATTAAAGGCAAAATAATATGAATAAACATCCGGAATACCCAAACCACCAAGTTTTCTGTTTCTTTTTTTTGTCTTTCCATGAAAAATTGTCAACCCCTGTGTTTTCCATACAATGGGGGTAGAAGCTATAGGTGATCGGGTATTGTAGGATAGTTAATCGGGATGACTTCACTCTCAGACCAATTAACCTTGTAACCAGGGAGTTGGACAAATTCATTAATGAGCTTTAAAAGGTATGGAATTGAGTTCTGGGTTAGATAGCAAAATGTCATCGGCGTAAAGATTGAATTTAAAATCGTAGCCATAAAGATGGATGCCAGTTATGTGATTATCTCTAATAGTGCAAACAATGGTTCAAGTGCTAAAATAAATATGCATGGAGAAACAGGACAACCCTGTCTAGTACTGAAGATCTAAGCAGTTGAAAATGAGGTGACAATTGGTTTTACCACGTGCAGTACAATAAAGAGCCTTAACCCACTGTATACATATTGGTAATTAATAAATACAGCCATTCTATCATGTCAAATGCTCTCTCAGGATCCAGTGATATTGCCACTGCTGGATGCTGAAATGATGCCACTCTTGACATTATGCGAAAAGGTCTCCTCATGTTACTAGGGGATAGGCAGCCACCAATGACACCCACTTGATCTATATGAATTAAAGATGAAACCACTCTCTCAAGAGATCATTCACCTGGAAATGGTCTTTGCCTGGTTTTGGCAACAGAGAAATCACAGGTGGAACAACTCTTTAAAATGATTGTTAGGGTGTTTTGAAGTGTGGTTCTATGAGGTGCTTAGCGATAGTAGGTGTATTACTTACAGTAGATGATGGTCGGCACGCCCCCAGCTTGGAGAAACAGACAGTAGCACCGACACCGGAGCAAAGCAATACAAGGCTGTGGATGGGGACGGCAGAAAAACATATTTTAGCCACCTAAAATAAAGGCTCGGCTAAAAAAATTATCAATATCTGTTTAAGTGTATGCTATATTTAGAATGTTTTCACTGATTTATCTTGCTGTCAGACAGCCCTTTCCTTCTCCTTTCTGCCAGAGAACTGAACTGAAACTGAAACGTATCTATGACAAAAACAGTATAGATACGTTTCACTTTCAGTTCAGTTCGCCATCGGAAAACATTTTAAATATAGCGTACACTTAAACGGATATACATATTTTTAGGTGAGCCTTTCTTTTAGATGGCTAAAATGGGTTTTTCTGCCGGCCCCGTCCACAGCACTGTATTGCTTTGCTATGGTGCTGGTGCTCCTGTCTGTTTCTCCAAGCTGGGGGTGTACCAACCATCATCTACTGTAAGTAATACAACTAATAAGTATAAGTACCTCATACAACCCCACTTCAAAACACCCAAACTATCCCTTTAATGCATCTAACCTGATCCAGAAGACCATGCTTGGTTTGGCAGTAGCACGCCAACTTCACATTCTTTCACAGTTCATCTAGTTTTTCTGCGGTTTTGTGTTCTCGACATTCATATGTCTGAATTTTATTATTGTTCTGCGGTTTTGTGTTCTTGACATTCATATGTCTGAATTTTATTGTTGTGAGTTTTATTGTTGAATGTCGTCATGTGATTCTGGTAATTGGATACAAGTTTTACCTTTTTTTGAGTTTTTATTTGTAAGATTGAGGTTTGGATGGTTGCATATTCCATCTGCTTGGGGAATACAGACTGGCAAAATCAGCATTAAAATGGTATGATTGTTTCTAAAGCTCCCGTGTTGCAGGGTGACCAGGAAAGCTTGGCGGGATCTATGGAAAAATCGACAATAAAATTTAACAACAAATGTGTTGTTTGATCTCTTTCTTCCTTTGAGTATACTTGTCCTCATTATGTTTTGGCAAATGTTGTCATTGAATTGAAAATCAAATCAAATTACAGGAAGACTGAATGGATTGAAGGGAGAATAAAGGCACAATGTTGAGGTAAAGTAAATAATGAAATAAAGTTGAGCTTTGGCTGCTTTGTGTGTGCTGCTTATTTGTCGAGCTAAAGTGAAAAGTATCGACCACACAGCTTTGTGCTGGGTGAGACGGGCAAAATCTCAGTAGGCCGTCCCTTTTGTAGAGGGATGCTGTCTTTTTCTAACCCTCAGTATTTTATCCTGAAAATGAGCTCATCACCAGAGGGAGGAAATACATTTCTCCGATATATGTATACCACTTATCCTGTGCAAGATTGTAGGGGACGGGAGCCTATCCCAGCAGGCACTGGGCAAGATGCAGAGTACAGGCAATTACAGGGCTATCACGTATACAGTAAGGACATAAGATTGCTGTTTGGTATGTCTGTTACTGCCCCTTTTACTTGTAAGAGGCAATGAAAGAAAAATTTGACGATTTATTGATCTCCATCACAGACATATTGGTGCTTCCGCTGATGCTCAACGATGGCCCACGAGCTGAGCCGTGTCATTTTGTCTGGAATAAATTGTGAAAATTCATCCGCCCCAACAGATTGAATCTTGGATTGAATTGGACTTGCTGTAGTATTGTAAATCAGCTGAATCTCGTGTGTTCTGGCGTGCTCTCCTTGTCAAGTTTGAAAAGTAATTTCTGAGGCTCCAAGTTGGTGAATGCCTTGCAGTTTTCCGCTTCGAGTGTGTCCTGTTTTTGCCAGTTTTCTTTGGAAATGAACTGAACGATAGCGACATACCAAAATGAGCAAAAATCACGGCTAAATACGCTGTTTTGATAGTTTGAACGATATATGAAATAGCTAAAGCATACACAACTTTTTTTTTCATATTTAACATGAATAACTAGTATGAAAACGTCCACATAAGTCAGACACAAATTCACATTCAGTGCACTGATGAGAAAAGAGAAGCCATTCACCTTTCATACCCCCGCTTTGCATGGAGCTCATGCATTCCTCACGCATATTGTATTGGCAGACGGTGGCGTATGTGAAATTAGTTTTGACGGTCCTGATGACATTCACTGCATAAATGTGTCCCTCCAATTTTGGCTTGAGAGGCCTAATAATTTTGGAGTAACGGGAGAGACATTCACAATTTTGTGTATATTTTCTGGCAGTAATGAGGATGTTTTTGGCCAGCAGCCTTTCTGGTATTAGGCTCTGTGTGAAATATTGTTGTGGGGAGACAGGGAGCTGTGTCTGTTCAAAGCACCCTTGCTGCACTATGTGTGTGCTCAGTGTGACAGGTGGGAGTGTTTTCCTACGCAACAGAGCTGGAGCAAGGCAGGCCAAAATAAATTGATGACCCCTAACATGTCCTCAAACATATTTGATTGTGCAATTTGGGATGGGCTAGCTCAACCCTGCTGGCCGTGATGGGGAATTGCCAGGAAATCAACCATTACCATATTTCACTATGCTTGGGCCATGGTACTAATGGGCTCTGCAAGGATCATTGCAGCAGGAAACAGAAATAGGATTCAGCAAATAAAAATGGATTTATGAACACCAGCCCTGCCACAAATACCGTATTACTCGTCCTTATAATGTTGAGACAAAAAAAAAAGTCACAGAAAAGTTCTTGCTGTACATTTAAGTTTTGAGGCTAGTTTTTTTTTTTGTAGCAATTAATTGCAATGGAAGGTGTTAACATTGTCTATCCAGGTATGTTTATCAGGGGAAAAAACATATCATGGTAACATTTAGAGTTGATTGATTATTTCATCAATCCATCCATCCATCCATCCATCCATTTTCAATTATCCAGGTGCAGATCAAAATAGCAGCAGGCTATGCGAGGATGTCTGACCCTGTCCATATTGGTGAGTCAAGAAATACTGCCCAAGAAAATCATTTATTTTTTCGTCAGCTAAAGCAGAGTCTGTAAAATCACATGTCCTGTGTTCTCTTTTAAGAAAAAAATCAGAAACCAAAAGGAAAACATTAATATTTTATACTATGATGGCGTTCGCTGCTTTTGCATTAAGTTGTTGGAATACTGTTAGTTCTCTGTCTATGTATGGATAAATTGCTCCACACATAGACACCAGGTGTAATTGATCAAATCAGTCATGCTCCCGTTTTTATTTAGTGTGTCACAGCCATTCTAATGAGCCAGCATGCGCAATACAGAACTGACTCAGGACTCAGGACCATAATTAATGTTACTGATTACACCCGTGTTTACCCTGAAATGACATGTCAAGATGGCTGATGTAAAAAGGGCCTATTAGCTGCTCAGCTGCAGCACATTAAACAGCATGTAAACTTACCTGCAAATGTCACTCCGATCAGTTTAGATGCTGGTGTCGCCCTTATACCACTAACAACACACTGTCTGCCCATGGCTTTTTAAGCTAGCAGCGCAAGTTTGCTTACTTCTCTCGTTCTACTCTCGCCTCTCGTTCCCTGCCAGCTTCTGTCAATTAAACACAGATACCGACACGCCCCCTCCAGCCGCTGACTGGGCTTATTACTTTTACACTTTACTGCTAAAAAATAAGTGATGCAATGCTTGTCTACAGTGAGGCAAACATGCCTGGTGCAGGTAGAGTAGGCTGTGTAATAAGAATAAATCCAACTTGCTCAACTCAATCCATTTACAGCAGAATAATGATGGTGAAATTCCATTGAAGAATAACAGCGCAGTAAAAGTGCATCCGCTCTTAATAGGTAGTGCAGCTCTGAATGCAGAAAGCCTGCGGTGTAGTCCAAAAAGTGTCAGTGCTCCAGCTGATGGAGATCAACAGAGTGTGAATGGAGACTCTGCATTTGGCCCCAGCAGGCCTGCAGCACCAGCAGCTCAGTGAAAACCGGATCAGCTTTCACTGTACCAGTTGGAATTTGGAGCTTATTCTCTTCTGGCTATGGGCCACAGCACGAGTGTATATATATATGTGTGAGCATGTGTGTTCGCGCACACACACACTTGTGTTTCTGCACCTTTCCATTCCTTTAACTGGCTGTTGCTCTTGCCTTTCACTCAGCTCTGATTAAACTGCCAGTGTCTACAGGAAGGCAGGTTTCCATTTCCTGTAGCTCAGAATTACACCAATCATCCCATCATCTGCGCTCCCCTGTTCCGTACCTGTGTCATCTTTGTTCCTGTAGTTGTTCTCCCTCTTTATTAGTTTATTATGGCTTATTTGAAGGTTTTATCCAGCTTATCCTTAAAGACAGAATACTGATTTTTTTATGCCTCCACGCTGCCGATTATGTTTTCGGTTGTCCGTCTGTCCCGTTCTTGTGCACGCGATATCTCAGGAACGCCTTGAGGAAATGTCTTCAAATTTGGCATAAATGTTCACTTGGACTCATGGATGAACCGGTTAGATTTTGGTGGTCAAAGTCACTGTGACCTCACATCCATCCGATTCTTGTGAACGCAATATATCGGGAATGCCTTGAGGGAATTTCATTACATTATACCTTCAGTAGCTAGCGCACCATTGAAGTGCTAGTTACTAGTTGACTAGCTCGAAATCCACAAAACCAGCCTGAAAATGAAGAAAATTCAGAGTCAACAACTTTATTTATCCCAGAAGGGCAATTCAGTTTTACAATCTACCCAGACCAAACACACAGGCACACAGACACCAGCAGTCACCAGTATGTCAGAGACAATAGATAAGTGAATAAATAACTCAGTCCATGAGCAGAAATGCACACTGGCACCTCATGTGGCCCCGTGCATACTGACTCACACGAGGACCAGGCGAAGAATAATAATTCACATAGTAATAGAATAAATAAATAAATAATAATGAAAACATTTTTACACATTGCACTTACATTACTACATACAATGATTGTATAGGCTTACCAGCCATGTGAAGAAAAACAGACATTGGTGTAAACCGACTATTGTGGTTTAAGAACAAAATAAGGCATTCATTCAAAAAGGCTACTATCGACATTTACTACATGGCTTTGCTGAATACTCGATTCTGATTGGTCGATCACGGCGTTCTACGGTCTGTTATTTCTTTATAGCAGACCGTTGCTATGTATAACAGACCGTTACTATGGGTGCGGTTCTGATGTCGGACTCTGGCGGACCGCTTTTCCGTCAAATTATTGATTTCTTAAGTAAATAGCCGTGTAATAAGCGGGATAATGTACAGCTAGGGGGTCATTGTTTTGAAAGAAACCCCAATGCCGGCTCGCTGTACATTATCCCTTACTTAGCAGCCTGATAGCAGAAGGAATGAAGGACTTCGAGTAGCTTGATTTGTTTTCCAAGAGGGCGCTCTGTAGCGCCAGCCTGAGAGCATTGAAGTCTGAAATGAATGCACAAGAGTCTATAGAGCAGAGCCTTATAGTTCTCGGAGCTGGTCGATGCTACGGAATGATTGGCCAGCTCTCTGGCCATCGGTCCTCTGTACTGTTCTGTAAAAAAATATTCTATAAGTGAAGGGAGCATGTTTTTTCACTGGAAATTATTCACTTATCCATCCATTATCTGTAACCACTTATCCTATTCAAGGTCGCAGGGGGTCTGGAGCCGATCCCAGCTGACATTGGACGAAGGCGATGTACACCCTGGACAGGTCGCCAGGGCTGACACACAGAGACGTGAGAACACCAGAAAAAAAAAAATACACTTAATAGCTTTTATTAAATCCCTTCCAGTCTTCAATACATATATTATGAGTCTGGTAAATTGTTACATTATATATCACTTTTATGGCTCATACAGAGAGTACAAATGCTATAAGTGCATTTCTGGCACAAGTATGTATGTTAGATGAAAGCAGAGCCTAACTACTATTTCAGTATTTTTTTTTTTTCTTAACTGTATGCAATGAATGCTTTCTGTTATGGTGCCACATACTGTATCTGTGACAGACTATCACCTCTGCAGCCACCCACGCAGTAATTTCACAGTTAGATAAGCTTGTCTCTGTGTTTGTTTGTATGTGACTGGGAGGCCACATGCATGCATGCCAAGCACAAACTGATTCACACTGGAGGGAAGATTATGCTCTATTTATTTTTCTGTTTTGCTTGTGCTTGTGCTATTTAGAGCAGTTCTTTACTGGGATCAGAGTGATCTATAGAGAGGTTTATGTCAAAGCAAAACAGAGAGGATGAGGAAATGTCAGTGGAAATTATCCACCTGTTTTTGCGGGATTTAAAATCAATACGATCTATGCTTCATATTTATTTATTTTCTAAAAGTAAGGATGACGTCATTATGTGTCATGGTTAAAGCTTCAGTAGGCATTATGTTTTTGGCATCATTGGGAAAAAGTTCCATAACAACCTTTCAGCATATTGTAATTCAAGTGTTCTGAGAGAAAACTAGACTTCTGCTCCTCCTCATGGCTCTGTTTTCAGACTTTAAAAAATGTAGCCTGTGACGGTAGACTTTGGCCAATCACAGGTAATTTCAGAGAGAGCGTTCCCATTGGCTGTGCTCCGGCTGGTGGGCGGTGCTTGGTATTTTCACAAACTTTCTCATTTTACAGCTAAACAGTACACTACAAGATGTTTCTGAAAACATTTGAGGCGAGAAATAAGCATTAACGTAACAGAATATTGATTCATATTTGATCAGCGCTGCCTAGTTTGACTGTTTGATCGGAGTTCGCGAGTGATTGACAGCCGGCTCTCATAGACGGAAGCTGGACGGCAAACTCAGCTCGGCTCTGGTTGTTTTGTTTTTTTCGGATTACCTGTTTTATGTACTACTGTCAGGATATAGCAACCGTTTTATAAAAATTACTTTTTTTAATCATATTTGCTCCAATCTTGCCTACTTCAGCTTTAAGATTGGCACTGGTTAAAAAAAAAAAAAAGGTTGCATCTACTTTAATTAATCACTGATTTAATGCACCCCTCCGGCAAGCTAAGAGACCCAAATCGAACACACCCATGATGTTGCGTGACCAACAGGTGCACGCTGGCTAACATGATGATGATCTACTCGGGAACTACTTTACTTCAGTGATGTGTGTGGGGCCTTTCTGCTGTTTGTGTCAATCCCTGCTGTGACTGCAGAGCCAAATTCAGCACAGTGTTTGACAACTGTTGGAGCAGCGCAGTGGGAATGAGAGACTGGTTATATTATGCATCGACAATGAATGAGCAGGGAAGTTGAAGCGAGAACAGATTGTGGAGGACAAACTTACTGATTGTTGCACACTCACTTTACAGAGGAGGATGTCAACAACCACAGCATAGCTTGGCTATATTTGTGTGTGTGTGTGTGTGTGTGTGTGTGTGTGTGTGTGTGTGTGTGTGTGTGTGTGTGTGTGTGTGTGTGTGTGTGTGTGTGTGTGCTACACGGTGTGTAAACACTGTGCAGCTCTCTTTTTGCTATAATGTGTGTTTGTGGGCTGTAGCTGCTGTGGAGTTTTTATTGTTGTCTGCCTTTGGTGCTTTAGTCTGTTGTTAAAGTGTCAAGCTGCCCAATTTATGCAGTCTAGTATTGCATGGTGCACCAGTCACAGTGTCCATCTCTTTTAATTTATTGTTGGTCATTTACGTTTAATTGTCTGAGTTTTGTCCTCTTTTCTGATTAACTCTAATAAGGCTGCACTGAAGAAGGCAGATGTGTATTTATAATTGATATCAGCTGTATGCAAAGGCGGCTACGGAATTGTATTGTTGGTTTGGACATAAATAATCTGTGTCATGATGTTGTTTGGCTAGTGTATATGCTGACATAATGCACTTTATTTTGTTCTTTAATTTAATAGTTAACAGACTTTTTTACTTTTTTTCTGAGTACATTTTTACACAAGTACAATTTCTTTAAAGTACCACTGCTTTGACTTCAGTAAAATATTATAGTACTCTTTCCATCCCTGCATATTAGTCTCATATTCCCATTACTACACAGACAACATCCAGAGTTTCCTACTAAAACCAGTCAGCAGTGTGAACTGCACCCGCATGAATGATATTAAGTGACATTAATAGCAATCTTGGGTAGTTAGAACTCCTCTGAAGGTAAGACCATTTTTTTTTACGACGATATATCAAAAAAGATAATTAATGTGCCTGTTTCAATTTTGGTTCCCTCATCGATGAGTTCCAGACTACAGAGAGTCTTCACTAAATATATCATTTTTGAGGCTATTTTTTTTTCTCTTGAAACCATCATCTCCCAACAGCGGTCCCTCCAGTTGCCACATCAAAATTGCCACCGTGACCAGCAGAGAAGTGCGTTTACCACCAAAATACTGCAATTCCTGCTATTTATCTCATTATCTTTTCAAATTGTACCCCCCTGATAGATTCAATCTTTATCCTTAGGCAAAAAAAAACGCTGCGTGACTTAATGTACCTAGTTATTACCGTGCTTGTGCTGTTGAAAATCACCCGTGCGGTTGACATTACCAGCTCCATATTCCATAATTGGTAAGTGTAGAATATACTGTGTGCAAAAAGTAAAACAGAATACTGTCGCTGGAATATTACCAGCAGCTAACCCATGTCAAATTATGCTAGCTAATATGTAATGTTCCCCGTACCAATTACGAATGTGGGAGACTCACGAGACTAGTGCAATTGTGTGCAATTATCACAAATAATTAGATGTCCCAAAAGCTAGGTAAAACTGTGTGAATATGGCTAAAAAACAATAACCCATGTGTCCTTCTCCTGCCTCTTTTCTATTCATTTTTGCTTGGATGCTTCCTCCTCCCGTGTTCATCTTGTATTCATTTCATCTGAAGCCTCAGCAGCTCTGTTATGGGTATATCATGTCTTGGGCAGCATTGCAAGTGAGAACTAAAGAGGCTCACCTTTAAGCAGAAATATCTGGTTTCATACCTGACTGAGGAAACAGCTCATCGGCTGCAAGCTTGACACGTGCTTTGGTGCAGAGAATTTTAAGTAGGGTAAATAATTCATACGGTACAGAATCTTGCATCCTGTTTAAGAAGAAGGATTCTTATTTTCTCCCAAGTGATAATGACATTCTTTGCGGCATTGCTTAATTGCGAAGCTGCCTGAGGGTTATATTGTATCCCTCTATTAAGGGTTGTGTTCTTTTGTTACTTTCATTTTTCTCTGCTGTTGTTTTCTCTCTCATTCCCTCTCCCCAGCTGTCTTTCTCTTCAGCGCCTCACCAGTTTCACGTGTGAAGCTGTTTTTTTGGGGGGTTTTTTTCCCCCTGTGTGTCTCAGCTGCTGTTTTACAGCCTTTCCTTTGTGTTTCTGGTTTGTAACAAACTTATTGTGGAGCTACTTCCTTGTAAAAAAATGTCCATTTCAAATATGATGAGTTGGCAGAATTAGCTTTTTTTTCTCTTGTAGGTTGCATTTGAAAAGGTGAAGGATCAGTTTAATCAATTTCATCTAATTAAATTCATGACTGATTTATTGTTCGCAGACTCTTGCAGATATTGCAATATGGGGATAATGATCGAAGGAAATTGCTACTTGTTGCTGCTCTCAACCGAGACCTTTTATGTTGCTATGTGTTCAGCATGAAATACAACCTAGATGCAGTACTGTTTACTGTCCTAAAAGAAATGTAGGGGAAGGATGTGAACCACAGATAGTAGGTGGCTTTGCAAAAATTCAAGTTAGCAACGTTAACACTTTGTGAATTAAATAAATAAATTGTTCAGATGAAGCTAACTACCACTGTTACTGATGCTGCTCTTTAGTTGCACTTCTACATCCATTAATAATACTAAAAATTGTCTTTTAAACCAACATTTCTGTCACATAAACACAAATGTTCAATTATGTATTTAAGAAGTGGACTGTGACGTCACCCACTGGTTTGTGAAATACTGTTTTGAAGCCTCAAGTTCGGCATTTTTGGCTGTAGCCATCTCGGTTTTCCATCGCCATCTTATTTATTTGCAACCAGAAGTGAAACAAGAGGGTGGAGCTAAGTACAACCGAACGCTGAATAAGACATTTTGCTAAACAAAACACACCGTGAAAGGAATAAAGTTCTAAGACGAAAACAACTCCCAGACCGGACAACGCCGTAGTAGCAACCTGTCAATCACAAGGTAGCCACGCCCCAAAGCATACCCTGCTTTATGGTCTATTTGACTCTAAATGGGACCATAATTTACTGAATGAACATCATGCTGTATTGAAGAAGACTTGAAACTAGCGATTGTGACCATAAACTAATGTTGACAATGTTTACTGAGGTAATAAATCAAGTGAGAAGTAGGCTCATTTTCTCACAGACTTTTATACAATCTGACTTCCTTTTGCAACCAGAGGAGTCGCCCCCTGCTGGCTATTAGACAGAATGCGAGTTTAAGGCACTGCACTTCCGCATTGGCCTCACTTTTCAGATCCCAGAGTTGCCCACTGCTTAAAACGCATACACAGAAACCATGTAGTCATGGGTTACAGTGTTAGATGATGGGCCCCTGACCACGGATGCCTAAAAACCATTTGGTGGTCAAGTGACCAAACAGTTGTACACTTGTACACTACTACATTTGCACAGTGAAAATGACACTGAACTGTGTGAACACAGGACTCGAAACTAACAGCTCGACGCACAGGAAGCTTTCTCCTGGATGAAAGCCTTTTGTTTGTTGGACCCATCCAGCTCACATCCCGCATGGGGATGTGTATCGAACGCTGACAGCCTTGACAAAGGGTATTTGAATCCCTGGGAATGAGAACGGGCTGAGATATAGGTAACCTTGGGTAAATAAAACTAAAACTCCTGTGACTACATGGTAGAGGTATAAGTGAGAAAATATATTCTTTTCTGTAATTTGGGTAAACATGCATGCTTGTGGAGCACTTAACACAAAGGCTCCAGCTTATGAACTCCTTGTGGAAATACTAGAAAGAAGAAAAAATGAAATGTTTGCAGCGACCTTTAGCACTTGGTGTATTGTTCAGCTATCCCAATTAGACACTGTATCTCTATCAAACCATAATTGATCTATACACTATAGTGCCATTTTAGGTGAACATTGACCTACCTTATCCTCTGCTAAACGTCTTGAGACTTCCTTAGTGTTATTCCTGCGTGTGAATGAATAAATGGAAGCTTAACACCGTGTGGAAAAGGTCAAGGCAGGATAATGTTCAAATCCAGAAAACTGCTCCATTTGCCAGATCATATTCTTTGTCCATGTACAGTCACCGTCGGGTAATTTACAGTGGCACAGCACCAAAGGAGGAGAGATTTTTCCACATCATTCCCTGACTGTGAAAATCAAAGCCTTCTTGATAAAGGACGTCTATCTGGATGTTTTTGGATTGAAATCCTCCAATAATCCCAAAAGTGTATGAGATCACAAAAAGCCTAATTTTTTTGGCACTCCTTACTTCCATCTGTGAGTGTCTTGCCTTGATACGATAAGACACGTGGGTCAAAAGTCCTGCTGTTCTTCTGGACAATCCTGCGTATGCGTGTGTGAAAATAGTTTCATTTGATTAGTATTGCCTTTTATCTGCCTCTACAGCTGTGCTGCCTTTGATAAAGCAGTGAAGTGAGGCTTTCTCAGTGCGTAATTGTCCTCTGCCACTGAGGAATAGATTACTTTGAGTCGAATCGAGTGGAGCGAGGAAGCTTTCTCACACTGAGCCCATATCCCTTTATTACTGAAGCAGATATTGTTATATTCCTTCTAAGCATTATGTGAACAGTGTGTGACTTTTATCTTTTTTGGCCACTATTCCAGATGTGAAAAGGAAAAGGGGAAAAAGGTCAGTGTTAAGTTAAGTACTCCCGGATATATCTGCACCAGGTGGCAAACTTTTAAATGCCACCTAGAATTGGACGTAAGTTAAAACCCAGAATGAAGCTGTAAAGTCTAGATTTATTTATATAGCCCTTCACCACACTTCCTTTCGACACCAGCTTCCTCTCCACTCCCTTTCGTCTGGTTTTAATAAGGCCTGATGACAAAGTTGGCTGTCCACAACCGTACAGCCAAACTGACATGGGAATAATGGGGAACTCTGCTTTTTCCTTGTGCACTTTTTAATAATATCTGCAAGCATTTCTGTCCACATGTCTTCCCTCTGAAGGCTTAGAGAGGTTATTATTTTTTAGGATAATGAATACTAAACATAACATAACTAATGAAATAAGTGATATGGGATTTTAACTGACCTCATCGTAGTTAAATAATGGCAAACTGATGTGATAGCATTTTTAAAAGGGCTGTTATTGATTCATCACATTAAACTTTGAGTGGTCCATTCTGTGTCCACTGCATGTAATCATATGTACAACCATGCTTTATATTATAATTTTATATTTACCATTGGGGAAATTGAATCTAGACTGGATTGCGGTATTTTCATTATCTCATTCTAATGAATGTGTGTGTGTGTGTGTGTGTGTGTGTGTGTGTGTGTGTGTGTGTGTGTGTGTGTGTGTTTTTGTTTATATTAACTACATTGTGGGGACATGTACCTGCTCACATAATGACATTATGGGGACTTACCTCCCATTGGAGACAGCAGAGGTCCTCACAAGGTTCACCACTGATTTTGTTAAGGTTAAGACTTGATTTTTGGTTAAGGCTGAATAGTTCCACATTTTGGGAAATATCAACTTTCTTGCTGAGAGTGAGATGAGAAAATCCATACCACTTTCATATATGTGTATTAAGTATGAAGCTGGAGCCAAGACATGGTTAGCTTAGCTTAGCATACGGACTGGGAGCAGACGGAAATAGGTAGCCTGGCTTTGTCGAAAATTTAAAAAAACATCTGCCTACCAATAGTATCTAAAAAATTGACAAATGAACACATCATATCTCATTTGTTTATTCCAAGCGGAGTGATTTCCTAGAATCTTGTCAGCACTGAGAAGACCGTATGTGTATGTGTGTGTGTGTGTGTGTGTGTGTGTTTGTATTCTTTCTGGTTTTGTCCCACATAGTAGAAACAGATGCAATATGTACAGTAGGTGAACTGGAAACACTACACTGCCTGTATGTGTAAATGTAAATGAAGTGTGTTAGCTATATTTGTTGTCATTTTGCTGTGATACAGACTGGCAGGCTATATATTTCTCCATGTTCACACCTGAAAGCTGTCCAATTCAACCACAGTCTTACCGGGCAAACCTACTGTAGCAGTTGAGTTAAGTGCCTTGCTCAAGGGCACCCCAAGGGCCCACATTTACCCTAGCCGTCTGTAGATCAAACACTTCTGCCACAAGAATGTACTGTGCTTTTTGGATCAGACTGAATGTGATGTCAGTCATGATTACTCATAGCTGCTGCAAACTAACTGTTTGCACTGTAGTATGTCTTTTTAATTGCCCTTTCAACCCAAAAATGATTATTTTATGACCAATGGGAAAATAATAAATCAAAAAATAAAAGTATTTATAAATGTTGATTAGTTTGCCATTTGACTCTGGGTGACTTTGGAAAATGAAATGTTAATGAAAAGGGGTGAGGTGAAAAATCTTCCTTCAGGCACTCTGGTGTTATGATGTTCACTTATTTTTTATTGTTGCCATTTTTTTGGTAAGTGGCTGGGATGAGGCTGTCTGCTAAACTGCTTGTAAATCCAATATGTCAGGTACCTGGTACCTGACATAATGATACCTGACTTGATAAAATTCCAGTCCAGTGCTGCTTTAGTTTCAGAGGGGATGAAAAGAGAAGTAAAAGAGGCAAAGATTAATTGTTGTTACAAACTGAGGGGAAGGGACACACACACACACACAAGGGTACACAATTGTGTTCACGCATTACCTTTAACCATATTTTCTAACATTTCTGCTCATTCTCTAAAGTGTGCTGCTGTCGAAAATCATCTGAGTGCCTTCAAGTGCATGCTTCAATTGTTTCACTCCTCTTAGTGGAGCTACACGGTGGGGACACATCATCCCTGGTGCTTTTAAAACCACTTACCAGCTTGTACGTACAAAGTGTATACCTTAGCCATTAATTTCAGCCTATCACATTCATGTGATGTTGCCACAGCTCCCATATTGAATATTTATCTTGATCACACTCTCATCTCATCTTATCTCGTCCTCAGTCTTTGCCTCCCATCTCTCTTTTTGTCTTCCCATCTGTTTATTTTTGTCTCAAATTTTCCTCCCATTTTTGATTGTTTGTCATAATGAGTTTTTCCCTTTATATGGGGGGAAATACAGTATAATAGATGGGGGGAAAGATAGAGAGTAGTGAAAGTAGGGAGACAGTTAGGGGAGAAATAGAAAATCACAGAGTGTACGCAGTGTCTTGTGTCATACATAGAGAGAGAATAATCATTTCAGTCTAGCTGGCTATTGTACTGTATGTGCACTGGATGGCTGTAGTGTTTGTTTAGGAAGAGCATTCTCCCTCACGGTCCCCAGCTGGATGTTCCACGGTGCATGCAGGAATGCCAATTGGCCAATTGGACTGTGACAGAACACGGGGGGGAACACTGGAGCTTTTGCCTGAGTCAGTGGACAGCATAAGCAGCAGCAGCGACAGGGGTGGTGTTGGCGGTGTCCCTCTTTCACCCCCCATCTATCCTGTCTTTTCTCTCCTGGTGTCTGCTGTAGTCTTTTTTTTTTCTTCACAGACAAACAGCCCTGCTTCTCTGGACCCCATGCAGAGCAAAGCAGCCCTGAAACATAAACTCCTCCACATTCATCCTCTCAGGCTTCAAACTCTGGAACGTGGGCAGAGCTTTCTAAACAATGGCCCCAGAATAACTGTTCCATTAGAAATGCAGACAGCTCCACTGTAATTGGAAAAGACCTCTAATGAGACGGGGCTGAATGCCTGACCAAGGGCCACCGAGCCTGAAGCCCGGGAGTTTGTATTGTATTGCCCTCAGAGGGGCTTGGATGGGATACATTTTGTACTGTACTGTATTAGCACTGCACCTCTGTCACTATTGCAGTGGAATTTCCCTTCTCGTCACACAACCTCACCATGTTACGATGGATTGGAGCACATTACAAGCAAGTTTGATTAACTGCTTTATCCCCAAAGGGAAATTGCAGTATTTGCAGTATAGGTACAGAAAAAAAGGAAACTTTGCAAGTTAAAATTAAAAAGACACTTGCATCTGGACATCCATGGTGGACATCCATACCAGTGGAACATCACAAAAAGGACCTTTTTTAAACTTGTGCTTCTGGTGAACTTAAGTTGCAAAGGAGATGTGCCTAGCAAGAGAACGAAGACATTCAGGATCGATGACCGACAAAATTGGTTTCTTTCCGCAATGGGTCCAATTCTGCTCATACAGTACTTGTTGGAGACAAATGGCTCTTAATTGGTGTCATTTTAACTCTGTTTGTGTTCCTGTGACCTGCACCTTACATACTGTAATCACACTGCCTTTTTCTTTGCTGCCAAAAGTGAGACTCCAGCTATGTTTCCGAGATCAATCTCTTTATAATAGAATTTCCTCCTCTCCATGATTACCTTTCTTTCTCTGTCAGCCACAGCAGAGGAGCAGCGCTCTGCCGCTCTCTCTGATATTACACACCAGCCTCTCCACGTTCAACAAAGAGTGAGGTCGCAACCTGTCTGAGCTTCATTCTGACTGGCAGGCATGATGGCCCTGCTGGGTTTCCCCTTGGCAGGAGAAGTCTGCATTTAATCTGGCTTTGACAAAGCAGGGCCGGGAAAACACAATTCCTGACCCAAATAAGACGCAAGCGGCAAAAAAACAGCAAAGCAATAACGGAGCAGTGACACTGACACCTCTGTGTTTTCTAGCGAGAGACCGAGTAGTGAGCTTTTTCATTGTTATGACAGTTGCATTGACCTGTTGACTGTTGTGCTCTATATCTTTAATTAAAGGATAAATACACCCCATTGCAGTTAAATCTCTTCTAATAATTCCTCTTGACAAATTCAGTGAAACACCCATATTCAAGTGAGTAACTCTTTCATGCAGACTATAGCTCTGGGTAGTGAGTTGGTTGATGATTTGTGCACAACAACTCAGTACCTCTGAATTGACTGAACTTGCAGTTTTATCTTACTTCAAGCTGACTGGTCATGGTAAGGTTTGGGCTACCTTTGTTGGTATTGCATAATTTAAATCAGCATTATTCTTACCGTGTAATTTTGACTGAATCTACTTTTTTTACTATTGGGGAAAGATCATCTTCATGATAAACCAACACGTTTTCCTAACTATATCAGATTTTTCCCTAAACCTAGTCAAGTTGTGTTTGTGCCTAAACCATAGACAGTATAAAATATGGACGTAGTCTCCATGACGTGATGAAATCGTACAAGGTAATGTAACAACTCCAGTGAATTGCAATCCCGTCAGCTCCTTCAATTTGTGCATTTACGTTCAAGTTATTCACCATTAAGCACACGTCTCCTAATTTTTTCTTAGAGTCATCAGTTCTGTCAGATCGGTATACAAAAAGAGTCACGGTTGAATGGCGCTGTCTGGTCTTCCAAGATTTAACCAACTGTCGCGGACATTACAGTTCCCGATATCCAGTTGGAAACTGATGCGGGCACGGAGGTCCTCCAGTGGCGGCCCATTGTCCAATGCCAGCACATTGACCAGCATGGATGCCCGTCGTACAATTAACCGGACAACAAGCCATATTATTTGTCCGATATATGCGTAAAAATATCTCCAAAAAGGCACCAACAACACAAATGCAACCAAGAGGCTAAGTTCAGTGACTTGAATAAGCTGACGTGACACCCAGCAGACAGCTAGCGGCTGTGCTGGCACCCTCCTTTCACTCAAAGCGGCCACGCCCTTAATTATGCATAACTTTAAGCCTTAATATAATTTTACGGCAGATTTTTATTTTTATTTTTTTCAACAGTGATTCGTAACACTTTTGGAGGGCCCAGAGAAATGATGTCTTCCTGCCGATATGGGCATCAGATCAGAAAACACTAGTAAGCCCGGACAAACAATGATACTTGGCATTTAATTTGGAGGACTTGTTTTTATTAATTTTAGGTTCAAGACAGGATGCAAACACCAATATCTCAATATCCTTACTTTTCACTTAAAACCAAACAACATACCGGAGCTAAACTATATAAATGTAACACTTCGTAAATTGCATGTTATAGAGTCATCCAGTACAAACATCACTGCAATAGCAGATATGTCAGTAGCAGCAGTGTGTGCAAACTGAAAACATATCAGCATAGACAGCGCAAAGGTGAACTGTGCCAATGGTGAATGTGTGAAGTGACGTGTTTGATGTGCCACTTGTAACTTGTTTGAACCAGTCTCCATATTACTTTTATATTTATATTTGGGTCAGAAGTAACTGTAAAGTAAAAAAAAGTTAATTTTTTTTTTTTGTCCTCTCCATCTTCTCCTTCCAGTGCCAATTAGGACAATTTATCCATGTTTTTTTTCTTTTCCCTGTTTCTTTGCATCCTATTACTGAGAAATGTCAGCAAGACAGAATCCCGCACATTCATCATTCATCTGAATCCAGTACATTTCATTCTGGCGGTGTCCTACAGCGAAGGAGGGTGAAAGAAAAACATCTCCTTGCCTGCTCTCAACTAGTGAGTGATATAAAACTGTCATTACTAATCAGACACACTTCTAAATCATAATGATTTTTTAGGACAGAGCTGTGTAAAAACATTTGCGAGAGTGATGATTTATTACATCCTTGCTCACGCACACAAACACGGCTGCTGGAAGCTCAAATAGAAACAAACCAACCATTATTACCTCTACGGCGTAACGATCTGGTACAGATTCAGTGCCTTTCAGCAGCCATAAAGTACCCCCATTTTCATTAACCCTGAAATGAACCTGGAGAACAAGAGAGAAGGGACTTTATTGTGACAGGTGGGTGGACAGGAAAATGTACAGCTGTGCCTTTTAGATGTTTTATGGCGCTAAGTTTCCCCCAAATATCCATTCGATGCATTCATAACTCATAATTGCGACAGCGAAGATCACTTTTCCTGTGCAGGATGGCCTATCAGAGCCCACACAGACGTGTACAGATGCAGGAATTAGAGAAACACATGAACACCTAATATATAACCGTCTTCTGTCCTCTCCCGATGACACTCCATTTAACTGTTCCATTAAACACAAGTGGGCCTGCAAAATCCTCTAATTTATTCAGAACTGTGCATCACTGAGGCACAGTTAAAACACTGCCGTGAGCAATTTTGTTGTGCCGTGAGCACACCATGAACATACTTAGTCAACTTCTCCATGGCAGAAGAGGGTTTTTCAACATTGCAGCACCGAGCAAGTTATTATCCCCACTCTGTGCTAATCATATAAACTATCTGGCTGCATGAATGTAACAAAGGATTAATAAGGGTATGAACGAGGATGCATAGACATTCCCATTTTTCAATTTAACTGGATTACCATCATCTTCTTCAGCTCCATGAAATTGCCTAAGCTGCACAGACCCCGATACACATATTTTTTTCCCACAGACACTTCTGTGGCCTTAAGTTAGCAATGGTCGAGAGGGGAGCCATTACTCTTACCAACACAGTCCCGTAAAGTCCCATCATTGTCTAGTCATTCCCTTTTTATTTCTCCTCCCTATCCACTCTTTTCTCACTTTCTCTGTGTATCATGTACTTCATCTCCTCCATGCTGCCCCTTCCACCATCACCCATCCGTCCATCTTCATAAAATTCTCCCAAATAAATCGAATTAATGGGCCGAGCCCTTGTGCAACTGGGCAGAACGAGGCCCACTAAGATGCCCAAATGGGCAGCAACGGGAATGCCACTGAAGCGCAATACTCATGCCCATGCATGTACAGACACAGGACACACTTAAACGCACAGTTGAGCATATTCACATAACACACTCATAAAGTCCACACACACATATGCAAAAAAAGTGCACTGATCTGAACACATTTACTTTATGGCTTTACTGTACAGTTGCTGTGATGATTCTGCAGCTAAAAAGAAAACTATTTTGATTTATGTGTCCTGTGGGTGAACTGGGTAACCCTGCCATAGCACTCCCTTCATTAGCAACTAGATCCAAGCAAGTGGCAGGGCGGGGCATTATGGGATTGACTAGTTGGGGGGGTAGAGGCTTTCCCCTCTATTACTCATCTGCTAACGCTTGCATCAGGGGAAGACGCAAAGGGAAATGGAGCAGTGAAGCTCACATCTTTATCCCAGGATTCGCAAAAATAGCTTCTCCACATCTATCCTGCAGTATAAGTACAGCCTCATGTTTTTTAGTTATTTTTTTGTGGGAAATACATATACTTTTTTCATCCAACATTTTAATACTTTTATTTGCTATAAAGGCTAAGAAACAGTGATTTTCCAGATATTCACCAGTAGTCTATACTCAGTGTAGCATGAAATATAACCGGTGACATCATCAGGCTGTTCTCATACACCGTTTGTAGCTCAACATATTCTCATACAACGGTTCGTATGATATCTTACGAAAAAGTTGTTCCTCCTTTTTTGTTCGTTGTCAACACGTGTGAATTTCTGCACCTTACATGCATACAGTCTTTTCAAAATAAACTTCCGTCTTCACAGGAAACAACTTGGTTAGGTTTAGGGACAAAATTACATAGTTAGGCTTTGGAAAAGATCGACTTGATTAGGAATAGGCAACGAAACTACTTAGTTAGGTTTAGGAAAAGATCGTGGTTTGGCTTAAAATAACTCCGGAAGTGGCGTTACTTAAGTAAGTTCCGTGACAAATAAATCAACGTTGAGTTCTGGTTTCACACGGGACATGAACGCCGGTCTCCTGGGCGAAAGCTTGGTATTTTTTGACCCACCCATCCACCCCGACCTCCTCCCTATGTGGTGGTTGCCACCCTTTATACTTCCTGGTTCACAATTATGAGAATTAAATACAAATTGATTTTGTGGAGTACATACGAATCACAGTGCATGACTCGTTTATTATTTATTATTCGTTACGTTTAGCTACAAACAGTGTATGAGACCTAAACCCAACCAAGTTGTTTCCTGTAAAGACTAAAGTTTATTTTGAAAAGACTGTATGCACGTAACGTGCAGAAATTGACACATGTTGCTTGACATTCAAAGGCAAACATGTGAAAAATAACTTTGTAAGATATCATGCGAACCGTTGTATGAATGAGTTGACAACATATGTGTCTGTATTTTCAATCATTAATTCTGTTTCCGCTATATCATACCAAGCTATTACCTTGATCCTCACAGAAAGCATGTTAGGGTGAGAGCACATCAATCATTGTATCATCAGTCTCTGTGTGATCTCTGTCTAATGAGCCTGGAAACAGCTGCTCACACATGCTTTTCTGAATAATAGATGTGATGGGCCGGTGCTTCCACCACTCATCATCTCGTAGATTTCGTCGGCACACAGATTGAATCAACTGGAGAGGAGAAAGAAAGAGTCATCCCCTTTCAATAGATGCTGCAGTGAATCCGTGTTATTCTTCCTCTGTCTTAAGTGGTCCTTGACATGGTATTGGAGGTATGAGTGTATATTTCCTCCTTGAGCGGGGTGACTTGGAATCCATCTATGGGTGGATATGATGTCTGAAATGAACCTATACTAGATTGCTACTCTGTTTGAACTGTAAAAAAAGATCTAACATGGGTCAGAAAAACGTTGCACACAAAGCTGCCCTGACTTTTATTACTTTTATTCAGAAGCTTATTTGATGGAGTATGTTTCAAATACTGTCCGACATCTATCCATATCTCTGTCTCCTCTGTCTGCCCAGATATATTCAGCATCAGTTGGCCGTTTTGCTTCATTGCTGGCCTCAGTGCAGAGGGCTTTTGCTTTTTATCTCCATCTAGCACGAGTAGGTGGTTGGTTGATGGCTACGTAATGCTCACATAAGAACACAATGACACAGTGGAGGACAAAATGAGCTATCTCAGAATTTACTCTACACTACAATCCTGGAAGTCAGGCAGCATTTGCAGCAATCAGTGGAATCTACACGGGATGAAAGTTCACCTACAGTAAGGGATGCTGCCACATACAGTTGCATGCATGGATATACAGTATGTACTATATACACTCATAAACACACAGGGACATCTGGTCCTCCAAGATCATAATCGTTGGATACACTTCATATAGTTTAACTCGCATGTATCATGCAAGCTTCATGCCATCTCTTTTCAAGACACTTATGACAAGATATGGACCATCTTTAGATCTGTACTTTCCTCTTGGAATGAAGTGTTCCTACATTACTGTATGCTCTTTTGCCCACAGGCTCTGAGGAACTCAGCAACCTTTATCCTCCTCGCTGGCTTTTGTTCTACTGGCATTACTCTGACTCACCCTGCTTCCTGTTGCTCTGATCACTGAGCACTGATCACATCTCTTCAGCCACTGTTCTCCCCTCCTCTTACTGACTTCAAAGCTGGAGATTTCATCCACTTACAAACTGCACTGTAAAGATGCCAAAGATAGCTGTGTGGTTAATTAGATCAACGTATTATCGTACAACGGTTCGTATGATATCTTACAAAAAGTTTTCCTGCAAACGTCCAACATCAATTTTTGCTCTGATCTTTTCAAAATAAACTGATGTTGATGTAATCTTTTCCGAATTCATAACATGTTTTTATCTAACAAAATGTTGTGCTTTATTCTATATTTGTTGACGTTTAGCCTTTCGAAAACAACATTTTCACTGTGGTCAAAAAACAGTTTGCTCTGGGGCTTGCCACACACAGCGGGGTGGTCGAGCAGCAATCTAACAGCACTCAGGGTTTACACTAGACTTATTTTGACAGCCAATATGGCCATTAATATTCCAGAATTTTGGCCATAGAACAACTACCAGGCATATGTTTTAAAAAGCCATTTAATAGCCTACATTTAAACAGCAATAAAACACAAACGCTACGATCAAAGTTCCAACAAAAGCAGAATGAGCTCCTCACAAGACATTTGAATTGTAAATCAACTTTCGAATGCTGCATTTTCACTGCGGTCCAAAAACTGGTTGTTCTCCAGCTTGCCACACACAAAGTGAGGGAGTGGTAAGAACGAACAGGAGCGGAAATTCCTGCCCGTTCTCATTCCCTATTTTGCAGCGGCTTTGTATGTATATTTGAATGAGGATACATTTAGAAATGGGCGTGCCCAGTCCTACTCTAAATAGTGCAGCGCAAACACACTCTCGCTAAATAAAGGCACTCTGTTTAATTGACAGCAGTCAGTGATTTGTGTTTTGTGTTGCGCAGCATCCTAGCACACATCCTCCTGGCCGGCATGAATAAATCGCGCATCTCAATCAGCATTTCCACCACATCCTCCTAAGTCGGCTCAGCATCTTCGTGATGTTTGCTCACTACTTCAATTAAAACTCAAGGCTCATCTCAAGGGGGGATCTATATTAAAGGAGTGAACAGTTTGGTAAACATAAGGACACTTGCTCACTTATTTTATTTTCTGTAATTCTTTGAATATCCCATGCTCACCAGTCCATCTGAGCAATCTAACAGAAGCCATTCTGCCAAAACTGCAATTGATCTTTCAAAAAGTTGATGGCATTATAATAAGACCCGCTGGAGTAGGGGACATCTTTCACAGTCATGGAGTGCTGCCTAAGTGAATGAAGAAATGAGAAGGAAAACAGCTCTGCGTTAAATATTTGCAAATTAGGCAACCCCTAAGGATTGAGAGTTGTAACACTTTTCTTGGAAAGTAATGGTCAAATGGGACCTCAGTCAGTCTATTATAAATTATGAAAATATTGCCTTGTGTTGAGAGGGATTTTATGCTGTTGTCATACTGAACGACACACACAATAATACAATATAATAACAACGAGAGCCAAAATGGCCCTAAGCAATTATTTAAGAGACTATTTTGGTTAATCCTATGGAGAATGGCATACAGAAATCTGCTGGAACTAATAATTTATTTATTTTGTAACAGTTATGAGTCAATGCACACATACACTGACACAAACGTTGGACACTCACAAGCACAGACAGTATTGGCTACATTCACACACACCAACACACACCCATGCACAATATTAACTGCAATGCCCAGAAGCACATTATTCCCGTTCACATTTACAATGTCTACCAAACCCAAATTCTAATCCATCTTCCTTCTAAGTAGCTCTCCAACTAAAAGTGGTTTTGTAAATGTGTACTGCAATGCAATAATATATCCAACACAAAATCAAGAGGAAGCGAACACGAGCCCATTTGTACACTTCAGTCAGGCTATAGTGGAAGTAATGGAGAGGAAAATGTTTTAAATATATGTCACACTTTACTGTAAATTATGAGAGGCCAATGCGGGTAGATCATTTTCTGCAATACATTTGTATTCACTTGCAATACTTTTGAATTTATGAAAATTATCTTTCTATTCCCTCACATCACGTTCAGTGTTGACAGTGGTTTAATGTAAGTAGTAATACTTTGTTACAGTAATTAAGTATTGTTTGGGAGTATCTGTACTTCACTTGAGTTTTTATACTTCTGTCAACTTTCACTTTTACTCCACTACATTTCCTAAATAAAATGTGTAATTTTACTTTCATACATTTCCCCTAAGCATCTTCATTATGGAGTACATGTGCACTCGATTCGACTCTTTTCAGGCCATTAAATAGGCGTTATCAGTCACTATAAGCACCATAGATGTGGGTCAATAGGGGCCTACTATGCTGCGTTATAAAAGTGAAAGTGAAACTTAAAAGCAACACCTTCTAACATGTTGTAAAACTGAATGAAACGTCTCCTGGGTAAAAAATCCTGTGTTTCCCCAACCTCCACCCCTTATGGAGTTCTACACTGTATACACTACAGCGCCTGACTTCTGCTTCTGCTCCTTTCATAATTACTACAGTTGACAGAGGTCGCTGTTGTGTTCTTTTATACCTTATTTTGGTGATCTACCATGTGAATAGATGATAAAACCTAATAGTGGGTGTAGTAGGGCCCTATTGACCCACATCTATGGGGTTTATAGCGACTGATAACGCCTATTTAAAGGGACTATATGTAAGAATCAGAAATTGCTTGTTAACAGCGACACCTGTGGCCGCAATGTCAACGGAAGTCGGCGTCCTGTTGCTCGCGCTCGCGCTTGTGCTCGCTCTACATAGACATGAACGAGCACCGGTCTAAACAGTGAGGCGACACACGTCAGCTAAAACACAATATCACTCTATATTTCACATGCTTGGCAGTAATGTTAGCTGACCAGAGGAGGGTCTCTCCATGAATCAATGCTGATCCTAGTGTTGGCTTTTCCTGCTTCAGCCTGCCGACCGCGGAGGGAACGGGGGGGGGGGGGGGGGGTGATAACGTAATTCTCTGCGGAGCCCCGTCACTTCACAAGACACGGGAAACCTCTGTTGGTCTGGAGGAGCGGCAGCATTTATTTCTGCACAAACGTCCACTGCACATTCACTAGATATTCTCAGAGCTAATCTAACTCTTCTGCAGTGTGTAGTGTGCGCGGGTGCACGTGGAGTTGGAGCGAGCAGAGCGGGTGAGAACGAGCGCGGTGTGCAAGCAGGCAGGAGCAGACTGCAGGAGCAGAGCTGCTGCGGGCTCGCGTACCCACACGCGAGCGCGCGTTGGACACCGACCCAGTATGATTTATGCGCGTAATAAGTTACATATAGTCCCTTTAATAGCCTGGCAACAGTCTAATCGGCTGAAATATAAAGACGAATAAACTTCATAAATCTCAAAATTATGACTTGCTTGCTTTTTTATTAACAGCATTTACTTGTACTTTTACTTTCAATATTTAAGTACATTTGATATCAGAAAATTACTTTTGATACTTAAGTACAGTAAATATCAGATTCTTTAAGACTTTTACTAAAGTGATATTATAATACGTGACTTTAACTTCTACTAAAGTCATTTTCTGGTTAGTTATCTGCACTTTTACTCAAGTGTGGCTTTCATCCACGTTGATGACTCCCAAACCTTTTATATTTTCTGATATATTTCTCTTTAAACATTTTCTATTATGTCAGTATAGTTCCGGCCAACTTCAAAGTCATGAGTAAATTCAATAAGTTGTTTCATTATTGTGGTGTATTGCTGGGTGCCGCGAGCAAATGTACTTGACTGAAACATGAATCTGAGGGAATATAAAACGTAGTGTGTGGGAAGGTAAGGGAAAGACGGCTTTAAAATCAGATTTAAAAAAGAGGCTAAAATTGTAGTTGAATACGCTTAATATTGAAAAGGGCTTTATCTGTCCAAGTAAATCCTGACAAAAGACAAAAGCCCTTAAAAAACACCAGACAGATTTTGCGGCTGAAGATTTAGAACTCCAAATGCTATCAACAAAAATATGACAAAGTCTCACAGAACTTAGTCATGGGCCAAACCCACCGAAACAGTCCTTTAGGCTGCATTTGAAATATTCCTCTTTTCCCCCTAGAGTCTAGACAGTCTGATTGCAAAAAGGTTGAAAAGATCTGCCAGCCACCCTCTGGTCAATAAGTTAACGCAGCTTTCTGTCCGGACCTGAGGCATCCAGGGGAAATGACCCAAACACCCTGACCTTCTGTGTATCCATCCTCAGAGTGAAAGTTCCCTGCACATTGTTCCAATCACCATCACTAGTGAACCATGATACTTCCAAATTTGATTCATCACTTCCTGGGGTAGTTTCCAATCCTTAATACCTCTAGATAATAAATATGCCCTGCAGTTAATAGCACCCAGCAAAATGTCATTATAAATGTGTCAACTACAAGTGTGTGACATTTCCAATCCTACACTGTCTCCTACAAAAAAAAAAATCATAAACTGATAATTTCCTATGCCAAATATATTTTTTGAGAAACGTAATTGCTGCCTGAATTTTTTTCATGCAATTTTCCAATCCAGAAGGTGTGACATCCTTAAACTGCGCCTGCATAGAAAACTTATTTTACTTCCTGTCACCAATATCAAGACACACAGTCTGGCTTCACAGTGTTTGATGGATAGGTTTAAGGTTGATGTTTATAACAGATTGAATCAACCACAGTTCAGCGATTTAAATATGGTGATTTATTTTGTATAGAGAAAAAAAATAGAGGAGCCAGCACCTTATGAACAGCACGAGGCACAGAAACACGACTGTGTGCCAGGGGTTTAGTTTATTGGAGCAGCTCTAATTATTGGCAATGAATGCTGTGCGAGGCCTGACTAATAAAAACTGAATTACGGTTCGAAATTAAATTAACAATAGGGACTGTAAAAGAGAAAAGGTGAACAGCCACAGCTGAATAATGTGTGCTGGTCTGATTTCTGTCAGGTCTATTTCAAATGGCTGTGACATTTCCTACAAATACGAATTCCCAAAGACGAGAAACAAATAGGACTACATTTTATAGACCCAATGTAAGAGGACAATAAATGAAGAACAATTTCTAAGAATCCAAAGCAGAATTAAGAAAATTGTAGCTGGAATGAGGCGTATTACCCCCCCGATGGAGAGGTAATACAACCAGACATCACACTGTTAACCTGGGGAGCGATTTGTGCGCGCTGATCCATAGCAACTTAGTAATGGCGGCCACAATGGGGAGTAGACATGTTATTCAAAGCCGATATACCAGGTGAGGTGTGCTTTCTGACAACATCACGTCAATTATAGCATTCATAAAGGACAGTGCTCTGCTACCAGCCCTGGCCGCTAATACTAGCGTGATCGACCTAGCCCACTGCCTCTTTTACTGGAGGTGGGGCGGAGATGGTCGGTGTGTGTGAGTGTGCTTTGACACTAGGCAGCAATGAGGCGTCATATTTGTTGGGGCGATGGGGGAGATCCTATCGGTCCTTCCTCGGGAGCGTGGTGAATCCCAGCCACACATGGCGAGGGCCTACAGCGGCCAGAAACATCACACGACCGAGCCAGGCCGTACAAACCATGGCCGAGATGGCTCACCGGCTTGGGTGGAAGCGGGTGGGGGGGGGGGGGGGATGCATCAACAGTCCAACATGTCCTGCCGCTGTGGTCATCACTAGCGGGACGTCCCGTCGGAGGGATGTCGGTGATGGACTTCCGCGGGATGCTGACGTACTGGACACCGATGAGATATTGTCGTCATCATAATCATCTGCAGACAAAGCCGTTGTCTCAGCAGGGATGGCTGGAGGCAGCGGTAGAGCGTTGGTGGCTGTGGTGGGGTCCTCGACGGCGTTGATCTCAAGCTCCGGCTCGCTCTCATTGCAGCGAAGCATCACATCGAAGCGTCGAAAGTGCCCACCGCTGCTGGAGTCGGATCTTGGGCCCGGCTCAGCAGTCCAGGTCTTCGCTGAAGAGAAAAAGGATAGCAGACCGCGATGTTTGTGGCCTTATATACTGTGGAGACCGCACGTATTCAGAGGTAGACACGTCCTGATTGGCCGGCTACACTTATGCGCGCTAATGCGTGCTTATTGGAGGAAAGTATTACACATAGAGTAATCTCTAAAAAATGGGCACAGAAGCTCTGTCTGAAGGAAACTTGTGGCTTAACATCACTTCCAACGTGGTCGTTGGAGGAAGAGAGGACCGAAGGATACAGAATCTGATTTTCAAGTCATAGATCAAACAAGGAAGCAGACAACATGGATGAGGTCTAGCCACAAATCTGATCAAGAGGTCATCTGCTGGTGCCACAGAAAGCAGAGCAATATTTTTCTTCTGTTGGCTGTGGGATCATTCTGTAGCCTCTCAAACCAAAAACCACCTTATTTTGAGAAGTGCTTGCTGGGCCTGCTGCACTTGAGTGCAAAAATAAAGAATCCCCTTTCATTTGCCATATTGTTGAAATCTGAACCCCAAGTTCAGAAATGTGTTGAGTTAAGCTCACACAGTCACTAAGGTATCGAGAGGGCAGTCAGCTGTAACAACAAACATTGCGTGCAGAGAGGTCAAATACGACAAAAAAAACACACAGTTGAGTGCAGCATTTAGAGCTGAGTCAACAGAAGTTTTCGGCATTTCAAAGTTGTTCCTATCTACTCGATTGCTTCAAATTTGGAAATTACAGATCCAATACATTTTGAGATTGACATTTTGACATGCCATGACAAAAACAACCAACATATTGAACAGCTGATTTCCCCAGAGGAGTAAATTCATCCTGATTTCTTGCTGCTCCTATTGCAAAAACACACTTGGAAGTGTTCACTCAACAGCGCGTTTTGAGATGGTGTTAAAACAACCATTTGATAGGGGTGAAATCGTGGTGCAATGAGCACAATCACGCGCAAGATCTGTGGTGTATTATATTGTAAATGTATTGTTGCCAATATTTTCACTGCTTGAAGAAAATCAGATCAGGTTCTGTGCAGATCAAAACAGAAAATAATTTACATGTTTGCAATAACGACAATTCTGAATTAACAATATCCTAGTGGTTTTGTAGCAGACATGCTATGATTGACTGGAATTTCATATTGATATATTTTTTTGCTCACAAAACATAAACACAGCCTAACACACATTATTCATCAAGGAAGGAGGATGACTGGAGTACAGAGTTTATTTGTCTTTCTTTAACCAAATTGAATGCTAAAATGCCAAATAATGTTGTTAATCTGGACGGATAAACAGCAGAAGAACCGAGAACTGCACCAAGTCCTCTCGAGCAGCAGGGAAATGCTGTGAAGTTTGTTTACTTGCACTCTGATGAGTCCATTAATGTTAATTTAACAGACGAATCACAGGACGAAATGGAATATTTTCAAAGCTCAAAGCAGAGCATATTCATCTGAACTGTGTTCCTATGAATAAGTAATAAGGAAAAAGGTTAAGGCCGGGTTATTCATAAAGTCATGGGATGAATCTCTTGTTCTACTTGCTTTATTGTGCAGAACAGAGCACATCGTAAGAAATCAAACCCATTGTTAGAAATATGTAGCCTACCTGTAGCTTTTGTAGAGTATTTACAGTAGGCCTGTATGATTATGCTACAAGAAATATGGCCTCTTCAGGGTTTTACTATGAATCTGTGAATCCGTTCAACACAGGCTGAACCATAGACTGTATATAAGAAGTGAACGTAGTCACCGTGACGTTACCTATTGGTTTGTGGACTGCGGTTTTGAAGCCTCGACTTTTGCATTTTGGCGTCGCCATCTTGGTATTTGGCTGTTGCCATCTCGTTTTTTTGCAACCAGAAGTGACACGTGAGGGTGGAGCTAGGTACAACCCAACGCTGAATGGAGAGGCGAAGTCCCGCCCCTTCCGGTGGACCACCACGGGACTTTATTTCGCAAACAATATGTACGATAGTCAACGCCGAGAGACAAATATTTTTTTGATCACGTTTGAATTGCACCATGAATCACACATATGATGTTTGTCAATTTAAAACATAATTTTGCAAGTCAAGAAAGTCTCAGTTTGTCGTAGAATCATTTAGTCTTGTCAAGGATCACAACAGGATCAGACAACAGGAACTTGGAGAAAATAACTTTAATTAAATCTCCAATGCAGGCAAGGCAGAACAGAAGCTCTCATGACAAAATCAAGGATCCAACAAAGACTGAACTGAAAACCAGGACTTAAATACAAACTGATCTGACGAGAGAATGGAGTGCAGGTGGAGAGATGGGCGGAGAAGCTCAGGTGACGGAAATGAGGTGATTAGGCCGAGGAATGGGCAGGGAGCTGATTGGCAGGGGAAAAAACACTGGGAACAAGAAAGGAGCTGATTGGTTTGGAAGAACTAACGAGGCTGATTCAGAGCAGGTGTGTAGATGGGCTGAACTCTGGGAGCGGGAAAGGACTAACGAGGCTGATTCAGAGCAGGTGTGTAGATGGGCAAGTGTGTGAGAACACACCGTCGAAGGGTTAAACTTCTAAGACGAAAACACGGACAACTCCCAGACCAGAAAACGCTGTGTTAGCGACCTGTCAATCACAAGGTAGCCACGCCCTAAAGCATACCTTGCTTTATGGTCTATTTGACTCTAAATAAGACCATAATTTACTAAATAAACGCCATGCTGTATTGAAGAAGACTTGAAACTAGTGATTGAGACCATAAACTCATGTTTACAATGTTCACTGAGGTAATAAATCAAGTCAGAATGGTCATTTTCTCATTGACTTCTATACAATCAGACTTCTTTTTGCAACCAGAGGAGTTTAAGGCAGTTCCGCACTGGCTTCACTTTTCAGAACCGGAGATTGCTGCCTGGGCAGAACCCATTGCGACTCATTAAAACCTTGTATCTGCATCTTCACAGCTGTAAATGACCATAATATCATTTCACAATACATTTGTGAAATAATATAAAGCCTGGAGTGTGTTTTAAGACCTTTAAGAGAGTGAAACTGCTCGTAATATGACTACTACTTTGGTACTACACTACATTATTATTAGAGCTAGTGCGTTTTCTCAGAAGCTTCACCTGCGATAATCATTTAATGTCATCTAATTCTATTCCAGTTCCTGACATTTACTACCAATTAATTTCTCAACTCAACGCAGGCAGTTGGATGTGGATTCTCAATGTATAGGCAGATTTTCTTGCAATCTCTTGGGCCTTTCATCATATCTAAAACCTTGTTATCTGCAGTAAGCCAGGAGCCAGCTGAAAGCTGTCATCATATAATTGCCATAGAATGAGTCACTAGCTGCCTTTCATTTGAAGTCGTTGTTTTTCATGTAGGTTCAGGGTCAGCACATGCTTACGGCTCTAATCCATAGTATCCTGCTTCATCTGTTATTATCTAGGTTACGTACTTCATCCAGGATTCCATTGATGTTTTTTTTTCTGTGTTGAGTTTTGATGGTAGCTGATAAAGTCTCTAATGATGGCGATTGCGGTTGGTTGGTCTGTCAGTCCTTCAAACGCTGTCCAGAGTGGCCCTAATTGAACCCTAATTGTTGTGTTGACACTTCCATCTTTTCTATTCAGCTATTCTCAAGCCAAAACGTCATCTGTCTTCTCCATTGACAGTCAGGAAGTACTACGCCAAGATGCTATTTCTATAGAGCCTGGCAAGATACGGGATGAGGGTGCTAATTCAGGTATTTCTTGGCACAGCACTGGGGAAATAAAACTCTTGATTTACTGGTTTCTGGCCGTTCTACATATTTGAGAATTTGTGAATAGCATGTTAGCACTGATCCAGATGGATTAGGGTTTCACTGTTATACACTTAAAAGACTCATATTTTTATGTCTCAGTTGCCTCCAGACACAAGAAGTCATTGCCATGCTGGTCCCAAAACACCACCTGGTAGCCATTCCTCTACCAATCAACATAAGCCTTACCTATTGGGGAAGGACCCCCAAGAGGCTGCTTCACTGGGGACATACACTGGTGTTCATAGATGCAGTGCACAGTGGGAGCCTTCAGAGGAGAATCAGGACCTACTGGAACTGACAAGAAGTGGTCTTGTAACACAAGACAAGGATGCAGGATGCAGACAGAGGTGGCCAACAGATTGTTCTGTGTTCAGCCTGCATTGCTGAAGCCATAGCAGAGAAATACTGGTTTTGGACATCATGGAGCAGTATTCTCCACTCCCTCAGAGCACTTCACAGTCTTGGCCTAAGAAAATGCCAGGGCTGACAACATAGCCTGACATGTGTTTGCAAAAAAAAAAACATGGTTGAAAACATTGCTTTGTCACTGTCCTCCGTGTGAACCCTGAGCTGTTGGAGAGACTAGGGGGAAGTGAAAGACACTGGTAGCCCTGGACCAGACAATGATACAATCACTCTCAACACACCAACCCGACATCAGAGAACTAGCGGCGACGAAGGCCACCAGTTGCGTGGCCTCACGTTGCCTTTGCCTTGGCCAAAAAGTTGCACTCGAACACACCGCAAAGACTACAGCCGACGGCCAACTACCACGTACGTTCTGCGCCTGCAACGATAAACTAGTCCGACAGCCGACAGCTTGGTGTGTCAGGGCCTTTAAACACTAAACATCACTCTATTATTTTTTTGTTGGGGTTTTGTTTTTGTGTTTTTTACATTTTTATTGTGTTATTTACCCAAACTAAAACATTGTATGGCTCTTTTCAGCTCTTTTTAAACTTAAACTATTTGTTATTGATAGTTATATGTATATCCTTTGAAGTTTTGAATGTCATACGCTAATCTTTTTATACAACTAACAATTGAGCTTGTTGTGTCTAACACTTGGTCGAAATAACCATATACTAGTTTAAGTAAATAATCCAAAAGTAATATAAAAAAAATAACTCTAACACTGGTTCAAAACAACCCATTGGTACTTGGTAAAGTTAACCCAGTATAACCCAATGATTTTTATAGTGTACAGTAGGCTTTCTGGTGATGTCATTGAATGGGCTAGTTAGGCTTCATCTGTTAACCATCTTCCTCACTGGTTCACTTGTGTGTGCATCTCCAGCAAGTTTAAACGTGATTGGCTGACGGGTCCGTCGACGCACAGTGTGATCTGTGAAAATAAACGATCATGGCTAAGGAGCCCAATTAGCAGGCTCCACCTATTTCACGGAGCTATAGTCACATAATCATTGTTATTGTTCCTCAAATTCAGGCCTTTGGGAATGAATGAAACTTACACCACGTAATTGGCCCTTATTCTGTTTTGTCAGATCAAAGACTGAAAATTAATGGTTTACTATGACCTATTAGTTGCGGGGCACCTCATGATGATGCGTGTTAGGGCTTTTTTTTTTTTTGCTTTATATCACTGATATACTGTAAGAACTGTGCACACATGCTGTTTTGATATGCTTATTCAGCCATTATTGTTGTGCAGAGGGACCTGAAATGTCTGAAGGCCAAACTCTGTATCATCAGAGAGCGGCTTACTGACAGCAGGGGTTTTGGGGAACACTAAGTCTATTGTGTTTGGTTCTAGACCCCAAATAAAAATCGCTGAAAGTTGTTTTGAGAACTGAGGTCTTCGCATCCCTATAATTACTCAAGGAAGATTAATGCAAGAAAGAAAATCCCAAGTCACAAAGACTAATCTTCCAAATGGAAGGATGGCGTTACGTAGATTATTAGCATCCCACTTAGTTTTATTTCGCTGTGATGTTACTGTAGTTCTTGTTATTATGAAGGTCAATCTGTGATGCCAAAAATATTCTCAGATCAGAACAATACTGAATGATGGGTTGGCTCTTTTGAATAGGCTTTTTAATTCACAATTGATTTGATGTACGGGAACAATAGACAAATACACCCACACAGATGCCCAACACTGACATGAAAACAACAACCATCCATACACAAAGAAAGAGAGAGAGACCGAGAGAGAGAGAGAGAGAGAGAGAGAGAGAGAGAGAGAGATCGGTTCTTAAACTTGGCAAACTCCCAGGTGTTAAAATGACGTCCAGTAGCAACTAATATTGACACAACTTATGCTCATCGTGGTGCTGCATATTATTTATGGCGGGGCTCATTATTATCTTCCTGACAAGCTTTAGTCTAGCAGATCTGTGTCTCGTACGGTTACTTTGAGTAGGTGCTTGTTCCCTCATACTGGGGCCAGAAAAAGCTGCTCATACTGTTAAAGCAGCTGAACATTTTTTAAGGGAAAGGTCCAAAGCATGCCAATTTGAGAAGATTTTGAACGTGTTTCCATAGTTGTTGAATATTGTTTTACATTAGATAGATTTGTCAAGGGACCAATGAAAGCATCCTGGAAGGAAACAGTATTGTGAGAGATGATGTCATTACTTGGCAGAATCTCAGGTTTTTTAATACGCCACTGCACACCCCGGGCTCTGACTGTTTCAAAGGGCTCAAAGGAAGCTGTGGTGTGATTGTTGGATAACCAAAAGTTTTTTGTTTTTTTTTGCATTTACTTGGTTTTGTCAGTCCTTCTAATTGTGCTCCTTAACATGCCTCTATGGTCTTATTTTGTCTGGGATAAGAAGCACTTTAGTGCAGATGAACCATGGTGAAAAATTAGCAAAGAACAGCTATTTAAAAAATCCAGTGTTTTCTTTTACATGCAAAAGATGCTTTCTACTTACTGAAATGTACTGAAAAAAAAAGTCTTCGAGGCAAGAGTATGTGCATGTTTTCAATATAACAATGACAAATACTTTTAATGTCCCTGTCCATTGAGTGATTGAGGATTCAGTTTAGCCTTAAAAGACGTGTAAAAAATGGAAACTGTTGCAGTCTCTGAGGCTGCAAAGTGTTTAGCAGCATTAATAACTCTGCACTCTCAACATAGACTAGCTTATATCGGGTTTCATATATCAAATCGTGGAATTAATAATGTATGAATTCGGCATATTAATAACAAAATGAAACGGAAATGAATAATATAAAAATCCAATTGAAAATCCCATTTTGAAAATAACATTGGCAATAAAACCAGTCTTTATCAATTAGTGAAGGGAGTCTGGTGCATGATCAGCAGCTCATCTGTGTTGTCTCCAATTTTTTCGCTTCCCATTTATAATTTTTTTTTCTGAGCTGTGCTCATTTCAAGAAGAACTCGTTTACTAAAACCTACAATAATGGTGAATACCCGCTTTCGGAGACGGAACAACTTTGGGGAGAATAAAGACATAAGACATAAATCTGGGTAAATTAGTTTTTTTCTGTTTTTAAACCAAAAATATGTAAAAACTGTTTTGGACTACATATCATTTTTACTTTTTGTTTGTATGCGTATAGCCTATTTTTTTTTTTTTTTTATTGCCTTGGTGGTCAGAGGCAGGAGTGAGCAGGAAAAAAGAGGACAGCAGAACGACTTGAACATTCCTTCCTTCCATGATGCATCACTTGGCTGCATCCCCTATGGTGCAGCTCTTTATTATCTGCCAGGGTCACAGCACCATTGAACTGCGGGAGAGCAGGCAATATTAACTAGCCCTTCCTGTGCTGACACTTATTAACATTGGAGAAATGAAGCCAATTAGCCCAGCCTATACACCCACACACGTCCTGTATAGGCAGAGAAGAAAGCAATGCAAACTTATACATAGGCTACAGGTAGTCCAGAGTTTTATTCATAGTTAAAGGGACTGCATGAGTCTATGAGCATGAGTATACGTTTTTAGACGTATAAGCGCTTTTTAATCATTTTTTTATTGCCAATGTGTGAACAGGTTGTAACCTAACCTAAAAATTGAGACCTTCCGCGACTTCCTGGGTTTCTTTTATCAGCCTGTAGACTGCTTTTATTAGAGTGCTACAGGAATGAGTCCTAAAACCCGGAAATGAGTTAGCATTTTATCACTTCCGGTTCCCTCGTGTGGAAGTCAATGGGTTTTTTGAATGGGTTTTTAGTTAGATGCCTGTCATATGGTCTGTGGTCAACTCAAGCTTAAGAGATTTTAACTTTTTGTTCTACGATATAAAATACATCAGTAAATATCCCACTCATGAACTTTGAAGCCTTTACGTGTCTTTAAAAAGGCGGTTGCTAACAAGTGGCTAAATGAGACGTCATCACACCGATTCGTCCGCCTTTACAGCCTCGTTGTGTATACTCGCGCTCATGCGACCGTGGTGTAGTTTGTTTATAGCCTAACGTTAGCTTTTTACTTATGGTGGTTGCATTTCTGCTTCAAACATCATAAAAGTGGTGTTCATTTGTGGAGATTATCTTGCTGAACATATCCAAAACCATCGAAAATGGAAAAATCCCATTGGCTTTTTGTCGAGGGAACCAGGGCGATGCTGACTTCCTGGTTGGCCTACAAAAATATATCAGAATGCGGGCCCTTTTTTTCCAGGAAAATCCAACGGATGTGACGTCATGCGCGCTCATGAGTGCCTTTTCCCTCTTCAGCTCCACTACTGGGCTAACAGTGTGCAACCATGGCGAACGTTCGGTTAGAAATGGAGTCCGCTAACGCCAACAAACGACCAGCCCCCACCACAACTCAGACTCCAACACAAACTCCACAGAAGCACAAAAAAATCCAAAGTTATATCTAGTGAAGCCCGTTTTGCAAAACAGGAATGAGACCGACGTCGGGGGGGGAAAACTAGGATCAACTGCGGCCGGGCCTTTGAGTCATGGAGAGACCTTCGTTTGGTTCGACCGCGAGCTGGCAAAATTCCTATTAGACAGGTATGCTAACATTACTGCCGAGCATGTGAAATATATAGTGATATTGTGCTTTTAGCTGGCTAACGTTGCTAATGTTAATCAACATGATGCCTGTCAATCACGTTCAGTCTCGTGTGTGTCGCCTCACTGTTTTGACCAATGCTCGAGCAACGGGACGCCGACTGTCGTTGATTTAACAGGTGTCACAGTTTAACAAGCGATTTCTGATTCTTACATCCAGTCCCTTTAAACATACAAATCAAAGCCATGCACTGAACCCGCAGACAAACACAAATACCCACTTCTTGTAGAAAGATATTAACTACTTCATGCTGTGTTTACTGCCATTGTGTGCAGCTGGAAGGACATGGAAGCGGAGAAGAAAAAAAGATTACCTCTGGGCATGTGAGCCCCAGGCACAGTTTCAGAGAACCACTTCCAATCTAGGACACAACTCTCACAGAGCCTCTGGCAGGAAGAGCCATCGGGATTACCCTCCAGTCTGATTAACAGGGACGGAAGAAAGGTGCATATCTATTGCATGCACAACCTCTTGGCCTCTCTCATTTCACTATCCAATATCTAGGAGGCGGTAGATTCTCCGGATATTCATCTTTTTTTTTTTTTTACAGCGGTAATGTTGTTGCTTGCCTACATGCGGCTCTCTCTCAGCCAGGATATCAGATTTCATTATGGCCGTGCTGCAGCTACATGTAGGTTGTTACAGATTTAATCAAGGGTCTAATCATACTATTGCCACTAATCACAAACACATCTCGAGATCAATATGCGCTTCACACATGCAGAACCTCTCAGCAGCAAACACTGGGCAGCGGAGTGCGTTGCATCTTGTATGAAATCAAGCAGGGAGGGAGCCATAAATTAAACACGACTATAGTGGTTGTACAATCTCCTCTGTTCTTTTATATCAAATGTAACCTGTAATGAATCATTTATTATAACGCTGTGAATCCACTTCAGAGCCCTAATTGGATTAATTTGGTCATTAATTAAAGGGAGCGTGATTGAGGGAACGCCGCGCTCGCTACTGCAAACTTCTGTTTTGCAGAGCTGCCGCATGATTTTAGGTCACTCGTAAATCGATCGCGTCGCATTTGGATGCAAGGCGGAGATCTCACAGGGTTCAACGCGCAGTGATATCTGGCTGAAGTGTGATTGATGAGTTTGGCTTTAAATGAAAATGTGGAGGGGTTGATGGGAATTCAGTGATTTGAGATAGATATAGATAGATAGATAGATAAAAAGCATGTCTCAATCATATTGAAATGGAGGCTTTTAGGCTAAGAGGAGTACAGTTCCCCACCTACTGAAGTGGCACTTCTCTAGCTCTGCCTCCTCCCTCTGTTGTTCTTTGCAGTGAAGCACTCATTTGTTAATGCCGTCGGTTTTACGTCTCTGTCTGCCTTTTAATGTCTGAAAAGAGCAATTTTTACGACCGCTGACAACAAGAGTTACATAACCACTTTTGAGCACATCTTAGTGAAATTGAAGCGGATGCAGGTTTTTGTTTAATGGATGATACATCCAGACACTTGTTGTTATCTTTCTCAACTTGAATGAGGTCACCCAAGTGACGGAAACTGTCCAGACCCAGCTTTTCTTCCCCTGCCTTTACTCTGACGCACCTCATTAACCATCTATCAAATCCCTGAGCAGAACAGAACTCTCTAACAGGGCACAAAAAAATCTCCTCTAACTTCAATTTCAACATTAAAGCAAAATTAGATTAAAATGAAATTACATTAAGACTGTTAAAGTATGACTCATTATTTAAAGGAGCAATATGTAGGACTGACAGCTAGCGTTTAAAATGGGTAACAGCGGGACGAATTCCTAACTTTCGAGCGGTGGCCCGTCCGCTCCTCCGGTGTGACTGATTGTTTTTGCAATTTGAGGGTTACCTTCTAGACACGACCGCGTTAGCTTCTTAACAGCAGTAGTCGGAATCCCTTCACCGTGTGTCTCAAAATACTCGCTGCCTTGATAACACAGCTGCACACGGACCACAGAGAGACGTGCCGAGGATTTTCAGGTCGGGTAGAATCTAACGTTAACATTATCTCTGTTGATCCAGTTGGTTTGCTTGCTTCCATGGCTGCAGAAGGCTTTGTTTGTGTGCCAATTTGTTTCATACGTGGCAACGGGGTGTCGAAATGGGCAGTGGACGGGATCGCACAGATCCAAAACAAAAACAAGACTAAAGTAATACCATACTGAGCTTTCTTTGTGTCCCGCATCATCAACTTCCTTTGACATCCTGGCTGAGCTCATAGCAAGTGACAGGTGACAGTGAACACATGGCCACAGCACAAAATTGTGATTTTAAATTACTTTGACTGTTGGGGATATAAGCAGGAGAGACAACAAAACAGGATCGTGCAGGTAAATGTCCTTCAAATAACCTTGGGAATAAAGGAGAGTTAGTAGGTGCGGTAAAAAAAATAAATATATTCTCGGTAATTTGCTGAGCTACATTGCACTACTGAGATACTCAAAGGCATGAAAAAGCCCCATGGGCCTCATGGAAACCTGCAGGGAGTGGAAGTAAACTATTAAACCCTCAGACGGTGAACTGGTCTTGACTTACAACCTAAATTAAACTCCATCTTAACACATTGTCGGCTCTTACTCTGGTCACGCACATGAACTTTGGTGTCTTCTCACAGAGGCAGTGAAGTTCAAACTTTAACTTTATATAATATAAAATGTAAAACAGAATTTACTCGACAACACATCGTAAGGCACAACAGCTGCGTGAGCAGGACGTCTATCAGCATGCATTGTGACTTGAGCTTCCTGCTTATGGAGGAGAGCAACAGGAGCGTCCCACAGGTTGCCTATTTATACCCTCCCGCCCCTTAAAAAGGAGCGCCTTCCACAGCTGCAGGTGTAACTTATAGTGAAGGCCTCGTGAGCAGGGATCAGTTTAGAGGCTATAGACGTGATGTCACTGTAAGTGCAGTCGCCACAATCAGTCCCCCCCCTGGGTGTCAAACACACAACAGGCAGCATCCTGCTATTCACTTGTTTTACTGTTGAAGATTAAAGAGAAGCGAAGCGATATCATATTTTCTGTATGAAATCAAAATATTGTTACAAACTCTTGCTTTACTTTTGGACAGACCAGGGACGGCGTGTCATTATACGCTTGTTACATGTATAGTATCCTTTCAAAATAAACGTCCGTTTTCACAGGAAGTTAGGTTTAGGCAACACAACCGCTTAGGTAGGGTTAGGAAACGCCGAGGGGAGCTGCCCAATCGGCGGTATTTGACAAGTTGGGAGTGAGACCCGGTTGCCAAAGTCAGCAGGCTTCCTCCTCTGGGGGCCATGAATGTCTGTTCAAAATGTCATGGCAATCCATCTAATAGTTGTTGAGATATTTCAGTCTGGACCAAAGGGGTGGACTGACTGACCAGCCTCGCCGTTAGAGCGGCTAGCGTTGCTAAAAGTGTCATAGGACAAACAACTATAAGCACTGGCAAAAATGACCTAAACATCTCCTTGTCTGCTCTGTCTATTCTCTTTGTGCTTATTTGTTTTTGGACACTTCTGGG
Organism: Sebastolobus alascanus; assembly: GCA_916701645.2. NCBI lineage: Eukaryota > Metazoa > Chordata > Actinopteri > Perciformes > Sebastidae > Sebastolobus > Sebastolobus alascanus. The sequence goes on from CAKAOJ020000005.1 coordinate 5,705,209, forward strand.
CTTCTTTCTGCCGTCCCCATTTTTAAAAAAAAAACCACAATCATATGAATTATGGATTATATCCTTGAGCAAAGCCTATACTCACAGAAAGAGTGCATAAAGGTCTGAAAAAGCCTCTTGCGCTTCCACTATAGATTTTATGGCGGGGCAGTCCCAAGGTGCCGCGGACTTACTAGAACTGTACATCAAAGTCTGTGACAGAAAGATTGGGGCGAGGCAAACTCTGAGAGGAGGGAGGAAGAAGAGAGAGACGTGGAAGTGGAAGGAGATGCATTGGGGGGCAGCGACACTAGCACATACACCGTGTAACATTGATTAATTACGAGTCATTCATTACTGTCATTGGTTTTACCGTCCAGAGTGATATTGGCAAGTCCTCCAAACTAAATAATGTTATTGGGAACACGATTCACAGTGCAGCTCATGCACACTGGCAGGCTAAATGGGGTTTACTAAAGTTTGTATACTATTTATGCATGGCGGTATATCCCAAGGGGAAATACAACTCTATGTTAAACACTACAAACAGAATTTTCAGGAGTCAGAAAAAGGACAGTATCTCTCACTAGTCACTGCTACACCAGACTGGACATGAAAAGAGCGGCAGAACCTGCTCGGAAAATAAAAAAGGAAAAAAAAAAAAAATCACTGTGGATTTTTTATCTGTTTTCATAAAATGGAGAGCATATGGAAGGGAATTTAGACAGATGCCAATTTCCGAGTCACTCTGCCAAATCATCTGATTGGTCAAACATGATTTCCAACATAATTAGGCGGCTTATAGTTATATAGGGAGATGCCATGCCATGTTGATTCTTACTTATGGTATTATAATGATTTTGCATGATGTATGTTTATCCTTGCATAAATGGCTAGGTAATGGTTGTACCAAAGCTATGAGACCCTAGAGTGTGTATTTTCTGTATTTATATAGATGATGGGAATGTCTTTTGATAGAAGTGACTTTCCACATTAATCTTGAACCCATAATCAAAGTGCAGAGCTCATGCATACATACTTTAAATTTACTCGGACAAGGTGTTCAATCAGTGGCGGGCTCAGGCTGTCTGAGGGGCAGGGTTGAAAAAATAAATAAAAAGGGCACCAGCTGCATGCGGTGGGACACCAGCGTGCAGAACGTTTTCTGGCATGTAGGGCAGCCTTTATGGCACTTCATCACGTTTTCTCCACTGGAATGGCTCCATAGAGAGCATTGCATCATGTTTTCTCCATTTAAGACCACCCTAGAGGGCACTTTATCATGTTTTCTCCACTGGAAGAGCACCCTAGAGGGCACTTTATCATGTTTTCTCCACTGGAAGAGCACCCTAGAGGGAACTTTATCATGTTTTCTCTACTGGAACGGAACCCTTGAGGGGACTGCATCATGTTTTCTCCATTTACGGGCATCCTAAAGGGCACTGCATCACGTTTTATCTACCATAGTGGCATCCAAGACGGCATTTGCGGCGTTATTTTCTAACATGCCCCACTGCCCCCTCCCTGAGTCCACCAGTGTGTTCAATCATCCCTATTCATAGGCAGCATTCATATTCCACAGATGTTTTCATATCTTCACGATTCAGCTTAAACACACACAGAATAACATGAAAGACAACGATGAAAAGCAAAAAGATTAATGTTGTGTTGATATAAGGATGCATTACCCATTAAAAATATTTGCAATTATCAAACACTGTCTAAACAGCATCCCACTCCTCCGTGATACTCTGACAGTATGCAACTGTAAAGACAGATATGACAATGCTCATCTATCTTTTGCATTTTAACCTCAGCAGTGCAAGAGGCCTGCAGCCAACTTGGCACAAAATGCCTCAATAAATATTAAAATGCTTACGATATAATGGCAGCCAACAAACTCAATTCAGTCCACGTCCACCCTGGGCAATGGGTTTTTCTATAATTATATGATCTGACCAAAGAAAATGAGCGAGCGTTCTCTGGGAAATAGTCTGAAGATGGTGAAGCACTTCAGGTAAAACGTGCACAGCAGACTGAGATGAGTAAATTGATGTTTTAACCTTCTCTTAATGTGAAACTGAACGACTGAAGCTTCTTTTTTTGCCAGCAGACACGCTGTGAGACTCAATATTCAGATGCTACAATTATCATAATATTATGGCTGTACGACAAGTCTAACTGGGACTGGAGGCGGTAAACTTGAGAAGTTTTAAGCCTTCAGCACTAAGACAGCAGAACTAAAACATATTTTTCATGTCATTTCTCTTCTGGGCCAGTGATGAACGACTGCTGTAATGGATCTGAATAAGAAATGGAGGTACAGTACGTGTATTTGTGCTTGTGTGTCTGTTTTTTTACCAAGAATGAAAGCATGGTGAATCAACCATCAACCATCAGTCGGCCCATTATACGGTTAATATGCTACGGGGGCATGCAGCTCTTAGCGATTGTTAGTCATTACAGTATGTTCCTTCATTACCTGGTGGATTTTAATATAATGCAATACAGAAGAAATAAATAAGTACATTAGTCTTTTCTCGGAAGGAGAAAGCAGTGGGATGATACCGCTGCTTCATGTAATAATTATCTCTGCAGCTCAGCAAATTGTTTTGTGCTTTCCTCTGATGTTTTCTCAAATGTGGTGAAAATAGAAGTGTAATGAGGGGTACAAAATAAAACATCTTTGCATTTCAGAAACATATGCAGTTTCTCTACTTCGGTGACCTAGCTTCTGCTGTTATGTATATTTAATTGGGTGTAATTTAACTCTTTGAATGCTCACTGTCCACATCTTAATTGAAAACCCGGTATTATTCATTATTACATCAGTATCGGTTGCAACAGTGGGTTTTTAGTAGCGATATTTGTTCCTGCTTTCTGGAAAATGTATTGGATTGGCATCTTTACCTGCCCTTAAAAGATGACAAAGATTATATAGCTGACATTGATTAACTGAGGTTTGGACAGAAAGTAATTCAATGACCTTTTGTAGTGATCTGGTTTGAGATTTCTCTCCGGCGATGGCGGTGAAAGAGCAACCAAAAACAGTCGGTTGACAGGAGGCTGCATTCAGTTTCAAGACTTAATGTCTCAGCTTTGACAAGGGCAAATATAAAGATTATTAGATTGTGGTTTTAGACTGAATGCTGTCTTTGATATTACATGTGTCAGTTCTGCATTTTACTTTTTAGACATTTACAACGACTACGAGGGGCAGTTCAGAATACGAAGAACCCTTCGTGAAATTGAATTATGTCAAAGCAGACAACTGTTCTACGACTCTGGATGCAAAGTACCAAGTCTTGTAGAAGGGCCTGTGAGGCTGCACTTAGGTAGAGCAGGTGCTTAGAGCTAAATGCTCACAGACAATGCTAACATGCTGATGTTAAGCATGCAGGCATTATGTTTAACCATCTTACTTCAGCAAGTTAGCATGCTAGCATTAGCTAATTAGCACGAAAAGTAGGCTACAGCTGAGGCAATGTCCTTAGTTTTGCAAGTGTGTGCTCAAAAACCAAAGTATTGACACAACAATAGACAAATTAAAAATATTGACCTGATCGGGACACTATAGTTAAAAAGTTAGAGGATCACCAAAAGTTCTTACAGTTCATCCTGAGGGATGCATGGATGTCTTTGCCAAATTCATGACAATCCACCCAATAGTAGTAGAGGTATTTCAGTGTGGAACAAAGTGGTGGACCAACCGGCTGACAGTTAGCATGGCTAAAAACTAGTCTTAAAGGTCCCATATTGTAAAAAATAAGATGTCTTTTTAGTATTATAAAGCACATCTAGGTGCTACATAAATAAAAGTATCAAGATGTTCAATCCACGGAGAAATGCACACAGCCCGTATTCTGAAACCGTGCCTTTAACCGAGCCGCCGCGACTTCCGTAAGTTTGTGATGTCACAACTATACAGTCACCGGTAAGTGCTGCTAAACTCCCGTGTAGTTGACACACACAGTGATTCCCCGGCTGCAGAGACGCTGTGAAGACGGCGACAGCGCAGATGTGGAAGACCGGAATACGCTGACCAATCACAGCAGACTGGGCTTTTTCTGGAGGGGGGCTTAAAGAGACAGGCGCTAAAATGGAGCGTTTCAGACAGAGGGTGAATACAGGTATATTGAGACAGACAGTATGAGAACATTTTTTTTTTTTTTTTTTACATTAAAGCAAGTAAACATGCTCTAGCAGAACCCCAAAATACAAGTATGAACTTGAAAATGAGCATGATATGTCTCCTTTAATACCTTCATTATTTATATTTTGCTCACATAGTGCATATTTTGTGTTTTGGGGATGTCAATAGGTGCAAGCATGACTCATCTTATTTCTTTTTTTTTTGCCTCAGGGCACCCAAAGGCTGTAATCTTGCAATGCCATGACTCACATCGTTTAACCCCACTGGCACCAGAACCCCCAAAAGCCGAGGTGATGAGGATGATCAGACAGGTCAGACTGGTTAGATTTAGGCATAAAACACAGAAAAACACAACTAGCCTGAAGCATAATCAAAATAAAAAAGGAAAAGTTTCCTCTTGTTTTAGGAATAGATTCTGAATTAGTTGTTACATCTGTTGGGTTGCATTTTGGGATAAACATGAAATTCATTATAGTTCAAAACTGGATTCGCTCAAAGGCATGTCAGTGTGCCCTTACCAAAAAGAAGTTTATTCAAGTGTGCTATTAGTATACTTCTTTTAAACTTAAAATAAGAGAGTAAACTTTCAGTTTACTTTTTATGTACTTATCAGAGATATACTTAACAAAAGTATACATAAGTATATTTGGCTCATACTGACAAGTATACAGAAACGTCTAAGTACACTTGGCTTATACTGACAAGTATACAGAAAAGTCTAGGTATACTTGGCTTATACTGACAAGTATACAGAAAAGTCTAGGAATACTCGTCTTATACTGACAAGTATAAAAAAAGTCTAAGTATACTTGGCTCTTACTGACAAGTATACAGAAAAGTCTAAGTATACTTGGCTTATACTGACAAGTATACAGAAAAGTATACTTGGCTTATAGGCCTACTCCTACATATTCTTTTGATCGAGATATACTTAAAGAAAATATAATATAGTTAATTATTCTTGCCCTATAGGCCTACAGAAATGTATACTTGGCTTGTAGTTATGGTTACTTTTTGATAGAGTAGTTTCTTAAAGTGTGCCAGCTGGAAATATATTTCATACAATGATGATAGAGCAACATAGACAAATTGACTTATGTCTTCTGGTCCATCCTGGAGACGCTCAAATTACGCACGAGGCGCGTCATGAATCCGGTAGTGTTCAAGTGGGGCTAAAAAGGCGCTGAACTTCCCTCCCCTCCTCTCTAACCCTCCCTCCTTTCCATGAACCCCTTCGGGGCCAAATACTCATTCACTCTCACTGTGCGTGCGTCAACGCGCCGTCTCTCCGCCGCTGCTCGGGACCAAAAACCGCACGCAGCTGCTTTCATTTTTCCAGAGCTCGAGTCTGCACGAGCAGAGCAGGAGGGGAGCTTGCGCTTCTTGCTGCAGGGATATCGCCTCTGATGGACTTGATATAAGGACAACAATACGCGTTTTTTTCACCCGATTATGACAAACTTATAAATCCTGATCGCCACCGGGTTTTAATGTGTTTTACGCGTTTGCGCGCAACAGTGAGGTAGACGGGCGCATCTTACCGGAGTGTCGGTGTGTGATTTTACCCCGTGGATGCGGCTGTCGGGGGTCGGTGTCTGAGCCCTGCGGGACCAGCCTGTCATAGGGGGGGGGGCATCATCATGCTTTCTCTGGGTCTTCACAAGTGGATGAGGAATATTTCACCGGAGATGTTGCTGTTGGTGCAGATATTGTGGTTTTTACCTCTCACTGGAGCAGCTCCGTCTCAGACCACCGAGCAGCTGGACACCGGGGTGGTAAGTTTGACACCTTTTCTGCAGGAAGTTTTGCTACTTATCATCACTTTGAGACATAGGGGATGAGAAGTTTTTTCCTCTTGATATCACCACTGGACATAGCACATACAGTGTAGTGATTTCTACCAGACCCCCTCTCTTAGAACGGGCAGTTTACCCCACTTTTGGATGTGGGAGGCAAATGCCGTCCTCTGCATATACTTGATCTGAATTTTAACACCTCACAGCAGTCCAGTGCACAAGCTCCACATTGCAGTTTTGATGTGATGGAAAAAATAAAAGCAAATCCCTGTAATGGCTTGCAATAAATAAATGTAAATGTATTTGCCTTGGCGGGCATATCGACCTCCTCCACAGCAGCATGCTGACATGGTTTATATCCTGCACTGATGGATGGCAAACGGGGCTCACTTCCAGCACTGTGCCAAACCCAGCCATTGGTGATTTCCTCGGCCTCTAAAAGACTGTCATATGATGCCAAATACATTACTGGCTTTAAAATAGGGTTGTTTAACATGAGATGTGATGGAGCAGCAGATCCAGGACTGTTTGAATGACAAGATATTAAAGGCTGTGAGTTCAATTTAAATGATAATTGTGTAAATATGGAGCAAACCAATAAGCCTATTTTTATGAATATTCACCTAATTAGTTTTGTTAATGGATGCTTTATGAACTGCAAATTAAAATTGCAGTAATGTGGGACACTGCCTAATGTGGGACACCTAAGCACCAGCGGGTTTAGGTCTTCCTCAAACAAATGAAAGTCAATAAAACCATTGGTTAACACAAGCTGTGCTGTCATGTGGTCAAAATCACATGACTTCTTAAATGTCCAATCATAGATTAGGATGGAGCAGTCTTCAAACAGGAAGCACCCTGTGTGAGGACCACCCGAATGACCACCCAGTGACACTAGTGTCGTTACACAAACTTAATGTATACCCCTAAACATTTCTTATAAATAAAACAGTCCTGCTAGTTTTTATCAGGATATGTTCATGATATGTTTGTTCATCAAAAAATATTATAATATGGTGTAAATATACTCTATATTTGTTATTTCAATCAAATTTTTCATTGTCCCACTTTACCGTATGCCTGTTATGGTTGTATGTGTTCCCTGTATAGTGAAATTGAAAAAAAAAAAAATACAGTTTATTATGCTTTCTTTGCATAACAGATATGATAATATAGGCCATTTAATGTCATTCTAATATGCCTAAATGCTTTTTAAACAGACTTTTCAGTGTCCCACATTTCGGACATGACTGTCCCACTTTAGGAAATAAAGATTTGTCTGAGACAGCTTGGCACTAAGAGTACTGACATGTCTACCATGTGATATCGGAATTTTCTTTTTTGGTTTGATTAGGACACATCCTGGGGATGTTGGGAGTTGTACTGGGTGTGGATTTAATGTATTGACTTCATGCAGTATATCCAGAAGGCTGAAATGCAAAAAATGTCCCACATAAGGCTAATTCACCCTATTATATGGCATTTTCATCGATAGGTTAGACCCACAATATACTCCAGCTTTGTATTTGGAGTTTAAGGAGCAGAGCGCCTGCAGATAAAACATAAAACTCTTGAGACAACATCCTAATCGATTGTTTGTTTTAATGGCTTCAATATCAACATGCATTTCTCATTTGCATGGATGGGTTAATGTTATGCTTCTCTCTCTCTCTCTCTCTCTCTCTCTCTCTCTCTCTCTCTCTCTCTCTCTCTCTCTCTCTCTCTCTCTCTCTCTCTCTCTCTCTCTCTCTCTCTCTCTCTCTCTCTCTCTCTCTCTCTCTCTCTCTCTCTCTCTCTCTCTCTCTCTCTCTCTCTCTCTCTCTCTCTCTCTCTCTCTCTCTCCCTCTCCCTCTCCCTCTCCCTCTCCCTCTATCTCTCCCTTCAGCTGCATTGTATCTCTTTATTTTGGGTGCAGAAGCTTGAGGATGAACCCTATTATTAAAGACATTGCTGAGGTATTGCTATTGCTGGACCACCTCCACTTACTCCCCGTGTATGCGTGCTGCCAGGAGACCACCATTCATTTCCTTGGTCTTAGATACTCTAGAGTTGCAGATATGAATCTCCCCTCTGCTCCTCGGCTTTGCTGAGGGCAGTCACGTGGTGTTGTGTAGGACTTGAGTGCACAGAGATGAGCTCTGAGCCCTCTACACATCCTATCAGGTAATGGTTATAGGACGTACAGGTGTAGAGGACAGCAAGGTGAGAGGACGCATGATGACGTCCCTGGGCGCGCAGACGGGGATGTGCAGCAGATTACTTGTCTTTAAAACCAGGATTATTGTGTTATTGGTTAAACACAATGTTGCAGTTAAGACACAGATCCACAGCTGTAGATGAACATAATCGCTGCTAAATATTGTTACATTTTCCTTGTTAAATGTAGTTGCTTTAATCTTGTTTTTTTCACTGGAGATTCGACATGTTGGGTGGTTGGATGGGAATGGTGTTTGGTCAGGCGATCCTTAAAGCTGCCTTGATACTACATTATCCCTTATCAAGCTATGTTGGAGTGTGTGAGCGGAGCAAACACTTGGCTTCCTACCCATCCAGCAGAAACAGAGCAATGTGGGGCATCGCTGGAGCTATTTTTCTCACCACTCATCCAGCGCAAGTGCGAAATCCACTGCTTTTTTGTTCCTGGTTTGGTTCACCAACTATTGAGCAAACAACCTGTGTTTAGTGGTCTTGAGGTATTTAACTCTGCTCATCAGACATGTGTTTAGTTCAGCCCTCATCACTTTGCCCTTCATCACTTTGTGCTGTGTGCTATATGCTGTTCTGGTTTGTATGAGCTCCTTTGCTGGGAGCAGCTGCCCACAGTGTTTTTTTATGAATCCGCAAACCAAAACAATAAAAAAAGCTTCAGAGTGCTGAATCCGTAGTCTCAATGTGATTGGCAGCACAAACCTTTCACATGTTACTGGAAAACAGTCGATTTGGTGTTTACATCCCAAATATTGCTTGCTGCAGGTTTAAATTTAGAGGATTTCTTTTCTAGATTTAAAATTGAAAAATGAAAGATTTATAAATGCTATCTGAGTTTCCTCTAAATAGCTTTCAATTTTCAACCAAATGTTGCCGGTTTTTGTCTCGTATAGCCAGACCTATCTCCACAGCACTGTGTCAGTGCTAAAGAAACGTCTGGTTCCACACATTGTCATTCTAGTATATATAGAAAAAAACGCCGTGGCTTGTTCGTATTACTTTAAACCAATCACAATCATCTTGGACGGCGGTAAGCACAGGATGCAGCGACGGTGCCCTTGCAAAATAGATAGCGGAAGGGAAGGAGAATGCCAGCTGAAATAGTCTGTCAATTGGCAGGCTTACTGTATACCCACAGTCTACATCCGGTCAGTCAGACTATAGCTAAGGTTTTACGTTGATGTGTAAATATCTTTGACCTGGGTTGGTCACCTCATGTACTGTAAAGTTCAAGCAACAACTTAATAATCATGTCTTTACAATCAAAAAGAGTGGAATTCAATGGTTAGAAGTAGGGTGGCGACTAATGCTTGTTGTGATTATTGATTCATTTGCCGATTACTTTGTTGATTGGTTTTATTTGTTGTAGGGATGCACGATATATATCGGGCCCGGTAAATTATCGGGGTCGATAATGGGAAATGTATATTATTATGTATTTTTCCAATAATGAAATTATAGCCGATAAATGATTGGCTGATAACACGAAGCCAAATTGCTTTCATTGACTTAACAAGTGCAGTATCTACACACTCTACACGATACAGTAGGTGGTGGTATACACCTTTTTAAAGTCGGTTTGCGATCTGTCAATAAACACAGAGAAGAAGAAGAACAAGCGCAGCACGCTGCTATTAAATCATCCATCTTTGCTCACTACATCTTAGCCTATCTTACCCTTGGGTGTGCAAAACTTACAAGTTGTGAACTTCTTTTTGAAATACAAAAATATGAAATTATCGATTATAAGTATTGGCCGTGAGAAGCGGGTAATTATCAGTTATTGGCTGAAAAAAATCCATATAGTCCATCCCTAATTTGTTGTTTTGTCTATAAAATCTCAGAAAATAATTTAAAAATAATCACAGTTGACGTGACGTCCTGAACTGTCTTGTTTTTTTCCAACCAACAAACCAAAACCCCCCAAATATTCCATTTGCAGTGTTTTAAAACAGAAAATCCTCACACTGGAGAAGCAGCAAATGTGCGACACTTTTTTTTTTTTTTTAAATTATCCAAATTATGAATCGCTTATGAAAATAGTTTCTGATTAATGTTGTGTTGATCGACTAATCAATTAATGTGCTAATGGTTTCAGCTCTAGCTTGATGTTACTACCACTCAGCCAATGGTTACAGTGTATAGTGTGTGTGAGATTGTTTCGATCAGTGACTCATTTTCATCCTCGGAGCTAATGGCGTCGTACACCCGACCGTGATAACTGGTCTTGTTAACAAAGGCAGACACATTGGATTGGAGCTCAGCTTGTTGGTTTGGTGTGAAACGGGGTTTAGGATGTCCAAGGGAGTTGGACGGACAGATGGACAGATGAGCACCCGACCGCAGACGCCCACTCCTCCCCTGCGACTGCCTGATTGACTTTTAAATAAGACTTCTGCTGCAGTGATGCGATTGCTCTCAGCTGTTGAGAGCAGGAGGATAATTGCTTGTTGAGGGTTTGAGTTTGTTCTCCCACATCAGCCCAGTTGTGTTCATACAGTTAAGTGACACACATTTGGGACTCTGACCGCAAAAACAACCGTCTATACCCACAGAGCCGTGCCCTGATCTCCAGCTCTGCTGCTCCCCGGCCGCATTTCACTTTCACGGTGTCGCATCGCTTGGCTTTCAGTGGAGCTCAGATGCTGAATGGATCCGTCTCTCCTTGTAACTACTGCCGCCGTAATTAGCTGAGCCACAAACTTTAGCACAGCTCTGAGGCAATCCAGCGTCTAGTTTTCACTGTTATCTAGCCCAAATATATTACTGCAGAGCACCAATTTGCAATTTCAGCATTTTAGGGGAACTGCTACACAACAGCTATAATGTAATCTGCATTATGTTTTTTCCGCTCATCATATCATTTTCACTCCTGATGGCTGTTTTCCTGCGCTATAGCACAGAGCGACTGAGCTCCTGAGGGAAGGACTATTCGGAAGCGGTGCTGTAGTTGCTTTAGCAGCTGTCATAAGAGAGTGAGGTCGACCAGATCAGCTGCTGATAAAAGCACCTTAAACACTTATTTAATCCTGTGGAAACTGACCTTGAAGAATGCCTGTGTAGCATTTAATCTCTTTTCAGCCGAGGAACAATATATTTTGGTCATGTTTTATGTGTTGTAAAGAAATAAAACCAAACGAGTGTACGGCGTATGCCCGACGGGACAACCACACCCCTGCCAGTCTGCTTCTGATTCTCATTTTGCTTTATAATTTCGGCAATGAGAATACCATCTGGTCCTCTGTCCGCTGAATAGAAAAGGGGGGGGGGATAGACGCCACACTCCTCCGCCTACTTCTACCACCACTCCCACTCACTCTCCCTTCCTCATTACACTGAGTTCTCATGCAACTACGTACACGCAGCCTGCCCGGCACCAGAACCACCACCACCACCACCACCACCACCCCTCATTAGCTCTCTCTTTGCCTCTCGTGAGTGCGTGTTTCACCAGTATCATGTTTGTCCCCTCAGTCTTTCAGTCTCCTTCCTTCAATTTTTCTTCTCCCAATCCAGAGATAGGAGGCTTTCTTCTTCCAGCACATCATGGGTTCTTCTGATTAAACCTAGAGGCCCAGGGGTGAAGGGGGGGCTCAAAGAGAAAACTGGATGCAGTGACAGTCGAGGGAGAGTACGATGGAGGGATTGCTGTGCTGGAATCAACCAGACGGGGTCAAGAAAGGAAACGTATGAAATGAAAAGAAAGAGAAAATGTCATCGGGACTACTTTTTGTTGAATGTATCAGTGTTTTAGGGCAGGGCTTCTTAACGTTTTGTAACTTAAACCTGCAGTAGGCAGAATATTTTGGGCATTATTGGGCAAAAATCCCATAATAACCTTTCAGCATATTGTAATTCAAGTGTTCTGAGAGAAAACTAGACTTCTGCTCCTCCTCATGGCTCTGTTTTCAGGCTTTAAAAAATCTAGCCCGTGATGGGAGACTTTGACCAATCACAGGTCATTTCAGAGAGAGAGCGTTCCTATTGAGCGGTCCTATTAGCTGTGCTCCAACTGGTGGGCGGTGCCTTGCATTCCCTCAACTGAACTCAGCATGGCTGCCCGGTCACAAACTTCCTTTACAGCTAAACAGTACAATACAAGATGTTTCTGAAAACATTTGAGGTGAGAAATAGGCATTGCAGTAAAAGAATTCATATTTGATCAGCGCTGCCTAGTTTGACCGGAGTTTGCGAGTGATTGACAGCTGCTCAGAGACGGCAGGCTCCAGCTCGGCTCTGATTGCTTGTTTTCCTCCAGTCTGTGAAATCTTGCAGATGCCATTAGAAGCCCCGGAGGACACAGAGGCACATGATTTTTTTTTTTTAATCATATTTGCTCCATTTCTATCCACTGCTGCTTCAAGGCCCACTTCTGATTGTGAAAAGATTTCTGAGGGCCACCTTCCCAAATAAATGACAAAAAAAAAGGAGGAAAAATAAACTGGGCTATAAATAGGCCGATGTGTTATGCCTGTCAGCTGTAATGACCAAAATAAATATTCTGCTTACCCTCACGATCACTGGCTGCCATTATGAATCCAAATTTAATGTGTTCAGGGTCCAGACAAGTTTCCCTATGAGGGCATTAAAAGTATGTTATCTTGTTTATTTGCTCACCGCACGGTTTGGAGCCTTTACTGGTGCAGGGTTTTCTCCCATCACCATTTGTTTTGTTTCTCTATTGAAAGAGGCTGGGACACGTCTTGAGCTATGGGGTATTGACACATAAATGCACAGTGTAACCGGAGCTGCGGTCGTGCGTTGCTATTGGCTCTATTTCGGCGAGTGCAGACCAGATTTTTACTGCGCATGTGTTGTACCCCAAAAATATGATGTGATAATGATGCGTGACATCTCCTCTTTTCACCCTCCTTGACCTTAGCTAGCTAACAGTGGCAAAACACGTTTGTCTCTACCTGATGATGTGTTGTGAGTGATGATATTTAATGTAACTGGTCATTGAAATTATGCTTTGTTTGAATTACTAGGTTTTTTGTTTATGCAAATTCTTTTTTAGAAATAAAAATAACTAGCTTTGTAAATTACCCCCAAAAGTTTTTATATTTTTTTATTTTAGATGGCGTTCTTGAGAATAGCTGTTTTAGGGTTCACTTTTGGATGATATACCTGTAAGATATTTCTAAGTAATTGTCATCAACAGCCTTGTGCAGATGAGAAGAAGAGCACCAAAATGCTAGTTAACTTGTATTTCTCTTCCTCGCAGTGTCATGCCGGATCATTAGGATACATTTAGCTCCGCTGTCCCACTGCCATCAAGCTGTGTGACCTTTCTGTGTGTAGCGCTGTGTCATGGGGCTTACATCCAGGGCAAAAACACTTTTCATTTTTTTTTGGACGTCAAGTGGGAAATGCTTCCATAGTAGCACAGAACGCATCATTGTGCAGTGATTGATAGAGAGCACAGGAGACAGCTCAGCGTGTAGCGCAATTCGCAGCTTCTCAGGAAGAGGGAGATACTGTGGAGACCAACCAATCCTCTCCTATCCAATCTGTCATCGCAGCTTAGCTAAGTGTAACGGTTCTCCGGGGAGTTGCAAGTTTCTGAGGAGATTGTCAGAGTTCATAATACCCCTCAGAGGCCATTTCGAGCAAAGATCTTAAGACACTTTATTGGCTTGCCGCTGCAGCGTGATGGTGTCGGACTGATGCGTGGCAGCTGCAACACTTCTGCTTGACACTTTGAGTCAATGACAACACCAGATACATTTGGGCGAATTCATGACTTAAAGTTAATAATACACAGTAGACAGGAAACCCTTGCTGGTTACATTTTATAAGTAGCAGGTCAAATGTTTATTAACACTGTATGTGTTTCTGGTAAAATACTTGTCTGGTACTGTTATAGAAGAATTCAACAGTTACAAGGGCTTTTTACTGGGAAAAATCAGTTTAACAATACAAAATATGCTGAGGCTTTTCTCTACTTCTCTCATAACGGCTGTGCTGCAGCACCTCCTTTTACCTTCTGTCTGAAACACTCTGTTTGAGCTCCTGCCCCCCCCGAAAAGCCCAGTCTGCTCCGATTGGTCAGCTGGCCCACTCTGTTGCAATTGGTCAACCGAACCAAACTCTTCGGACTCCGCTCCAGCTCCGCTCTAACTATCTTTGTCTGAGGGCGTGTCAAACTAGCAGCTAGGCAGGTATTATGCAAATGTGTTACTTGGTGACATCACCACGTTACGGAAGAAATGGCAGGATTTCAAGCAAGGCGTTTCAGGCAGTTCAGGAGCAGTGTTTCTGTGGGGGAGAGTATTTCCCTTTGGCATGGACTTTGGGACTAACTTTGCAGACCTTTTACATGCATTAAAAACTATATAACACACTGAAGGAAAGGGAAAAAGCACAAGCGCATATAGGTCCTCTTTAATGTGGCAGGGCTCAGTACTTCAACTAACTCATCAGTCAGGCTCAGGATAGTGTTCTTGGGTAAATGAAACATCGGTTTTATAGTTTTTAGCTGAGGATCTGATGACTGACTTTTTAGCCTTAAAATAAGTCTTTGCATTAAAGGCATACTATGCAGGAATTGTCGCTTACTGCTTGAAATGCACATCCCTGCTACACACCCGGTGCCCAGTGAAAAGTAAGAAAATCCATGTAGAGGGCAGGGTCTCTGCAGATACAGTACAGACACGGCCACACACATCTAGTGGATGAGTGATGACTGATGAGGGATTACTTTTCGATGAGTCTATACATTATTATTTTTTTTAAGAAAACCCTGCATAGTATACCTTTTTAAATCAAGTTTTTGTGAAACTGACAAAGTGAAACCAGCCTCTGGTGCTCTGGGGAAATTTGTTCATGTGCATTTCGTGTGATATATAAAGAAACAAATGCATTCTATCCGTCTGCTGTGCTATTTTGTGTAATAATACAATGATTGAACTGATTTCTGGAGCAGCTTTTGTGACTCAAGGGCGCATCTTATCACTTTATTTGCTTTTCATCTCAGAAGAAAAGTGTGGATATCTAAAATGTCTATTTTGCAGACATAGACGCAATATAGATCCTCCCCTGTTTCTCTTTGATTTTGCAGAAGTGATGGATTTAATATTGTGGGCGAGCGAGCGCCGTTTGCCCGCAACAGAGCTGCACGCGATCCTCTTTTTCCAACGAGCTTGAACCGACTTCATTACTCGAGCAGACCCACTCCGGGGCTCCCCATATAGCAAACCTCAAATCAACTCCATGTGGACACGGTTCTATTTTAACCCGAGGAGCCCCGCCTCTCCTCCTTGTCTTCGACCAGATCAAGGGTTTTGGTTGCCACTGCTATTCAAAGGGCCGACCAGATCTTGTAATTACAGTGGTTTCTGGTGTCGCGCTGGCTCGTACGCTGAAGCCTAAAATAATCCATAGGCCTGCCAATTGAACTGCCAATAGACTGCTTTAATAGTACGATCAAGAAAACCCGAAAAGCAACAACAAAGCTCCTCTGAAATTGCTTTCAGAAATTGGCAGAATTATAATAAATGTGGTTTTGTGTGTGTGTGTGCGCATGTCACTTTCTTGTGTGTTGCTTTAAAATGTGCGAGTGTGTGTGTGCGTCACCGCCGCGCTGGTGATCTCATAGTTTGTCCCATTTGTCATTTCTTAACAAGTCACGGCGGAGCGGATGATGACAAGAAGGAGGAGAGGGGGAATGGATGAGGAAGATCGCTTATCATCTGGCGGAGTCGACTTCGAGACCGTTATGTGTTCATGATCCAATTTCTCTGAAGGTCCAAGTGAAATAAAGAGAGTTGGACAGGAGGGGGGGAAGACCAAGAGATTGAGTGGGCGGCGGAGATAAAGATATGTCTCCATCCAGCTATCATTGGCAATTAAGCCCACTTTCTTTTAGTCCAGTGTTGATACTCAAATTTCCGTCGAGTGAATATAACGAGCCGCTAACAGTCTGCTGAGTTTCAAGCGCTATACTCATGAGTGTGAATTTCAGTCTATAGGGCTATAGGGTTAATCTTGCCGGATAGGGCCAACGCTCTTTCGGGTTAAAAATAGAGTGAAACGCATGTAGAGACGGACGCACACGTGCACGTATGTGTGTGTGTATTTTTGCATGTGCATTATACAGACATGCCAGTTGGCGGCATTCCTCAGCTCACACTAGAGAGACTTCTTTGTTAAGGATCGCTATAGTAACACATGGCGCAGCTATTTCATGGCTTCCGCGTGGGCTTTGTGAACTGCATGTGAGGACAATCCATAAATTTGCGCGCGCGTATTCCCTGCTACAGCTTTGAACTTTAAAAGCAGATGGATACCCATACCTTCACATGACCGTAAAACAAGTCAGTATAATAACACTTAATGATGTATACTGTCCCTGGTTTCCTGTAAAGTGAATTCGATTGATGTTTTTCCAGATCCGTAAAGGCCACAGAGATTAAAAACATCTACATGTGATATTGATTAAATGGGTTTTTGACAGCAAAATAATCACGCAATGGCGGATGACCTTTTCGTTGTGATGCAGTTTGAGATTTGTCAAAGATCATGCGATGAAATAGAGCAAGTTGCATTCACAGTTTTATACCTGCACATCTCCAACTCACCTTGTATACTGCAAAAAAAAAACTGCCGTAACTGTGACTGACTAAGACGATCATGATGAACGTTTTTTTTTTCTAGGGCTGTCGATTGATTGAAATATCTAATTGAGATTAATCACACATTTTTTTTTATCTGTTCAAAATGTACCTCAAAGGGAGATTTGCCAAGTATTTAATAGTCTTATCAACATGGGAGTGGGCAAATATGCTGCTTTTTATGCTGGAAATCAATTAACAACACACAACCATGACAAATATTGGCTGTCAGTGTGCTGACTTGACTATGACTTGCCCCAGACTGCATGCGATTATCATAAAGTGGGCATGTCTGTAAAGGGGAGACTCGTGGGTACCCATAGAACCCATTTTCATTCACATATCTTGAGGTCTGAGGTCAACGGACCCCTTTGAAAATGGCCATGCAAGTTTTTCCTCGTCAAAATTTAGCATAAGTTTGGAACTTTAGCCTCCAAAGTTAACTTTGACAGCCCTGTTCACATAAAAATTGTTTCAGACTTTTTGATTTTGTGCCCAAAATGGATAGCTTTGACATGCACAGAGACGGTGGAGGAAACAAATTGAAGATTGACCCTGGGATAGTCAAAATAGGTTTGTGTACGCATTTGCTTTACAGTCTTCTCCCCTTATACTCACTATCAGGGGACACAGGGCGAGTTCTATTCAATCCTCGTGTCTGTGGTCTTCGGCTGGGTGCCGCGCCACATGACCGCCGTCAGAGACGAGAACTTCAAAGAAGGTTTTGGGGCTTTTTTTCTCCCTCGCTGGAGACACTGGAACTTATGCCAGTTAAATTGAGCTCCAGTTACAGGGGGATGTCCTAAATTGGCTCCATCAGTTTGTTTATCTTTAATCTCTGGCTGACATTTTTTGAGGTCCCCTTTTCTCTTTTGCATCCTTTTCTCTCCTTTTATATCATCCCTCACTCCTTCATACAGTCACAGAACTTTCCATCCGTCCCGCCGTACTTCTATTTTGAGATGGTTTATGACCTGACATATAAAAAGGTTGGATAATTGATACAAGATTTAGTCCGTAATAGATACATCTTTGATGAATGTACGTATTGTATTCACAGTGTGTGTCTGCCTTTTAGGCCTAACACTCTTAAGGCTATGCTGGATTTGACCATAGACTTTATTATGAGAAGTGGACGTAGTCACCGTGACGTCATCCATTGATTCGCGGACTGCTGTTTCGAAGCCTCGGCATTTTGTCGGACGCCATCTTGGTTTTTTGCAACCAGAAATGACACAAGAGGGTGGAGCTAAGTACAACCGAACGCTGAATAAGACATTTTTAGACACCCAAAATGTGACTTTTATGAACTGAAAACAAAAAGTGTAAGGGTTAAAGTTCTAAGACACACGGACATCTCCCAGACCGGACAACGCCGTGGTAGCGTCCTGTCAATCACAAGGTAGCCACGCCCTAAAGCATACCCTGCTTTATGGTCTATTTGACTCTAAATGGGACCATCATTTACTAAATGAACATCATGCTGTATTGAAGAAGACTTGAAACTAGCGATTGAGACCATAAACTCATGTTTACAATGTTTACTGAGGTAATAAATCAAGTGAGAAGTAGGCTCATTTTCCTCATAGACTTCTATACAATCTGACTTCTTTTTGCAACCAGAGGAGTCGCCCCCTGCTGGCTATTAGAAAGATTGCAAGTTTAAGGCACTTCCCGCATTGGCTTCACTTTTCAGACATCCCGCTGGATTTGACACAGGGAGTGAAAAATGCAGAGCTACTGTAAAAAGACTTGTGAGAATGTGCACAGGGATGCCACCGGTGCATCTGCCTGGCCTCTCAAAAAAATGGAGGTGAGCTGCCGCTGGCACAGACGAAGCAAATTTGTTGCCCGTGGCAAACGAGGCCGTGATTAACGGTCTCGGCAGAGGTTCCTCCGGTGACGGCCCCCTAAAAAATCCTTCTGTCACACCGTCGGAAACAGAAGTTCCAGTCATTGTCTGTCTTTTTTTTTTATTTGACAATCAATTTAACAAGTATGCTGATTCAGTTTGAGATTAATGTGTGTTTTGTGCTCGTAATTCTGAGGATTCTTTCTGTTGCGTTGTGTTCTGGTGTCAGGAGGGCTTCTAAACACACACACGCAGTGAAACACAAGAAGACACTGATGAATGAGGTCTGGTGCGGCGACGTGAGCATGCACAGTTTACTTATAAAACTGCTTACAAATGCTTGATTAACAAAGGCCCTGGCTTGTTGCGGTGCATGTAAATATTCTGCGATGCTTCAGCCTGACTTCTCCCGATAACCTGGTTTCTCTTCTCCAACTCCTGTTGTTTATTAACCTTCAATCTTCTTTCTCTCTCTATCTCCGTTCTGTCCATTTCTGGCTTTCTGCAATACTTTTCCCTCTTGAGCATTAACTCTTTTATCGCTCTCCCTCTTCTTCTGTCTCCCACTCTGTTTTTTTCTCCCTCCGTGTCACTTTGCCTTCGTATTCTTGTCACTTTTCCGTCCCTTTCCACTTTCCCCTCCTTCGCCGCCTCCAGGAACAGACAGTAGTTGAGTCTCGGCTCTCTGTACAACCAGCTGTTCCTAAACCAGGGATTAGATGATTCACTTACAGTCGCATCGTAATCCCCGTTGTCACGCGCTCACACACGCACACACACACACAAACATGCAAATGAGGACAGATTTTCCCTCCCATTGTGTCTAGGAAATGACATTCACACCTCTAACCGAATGGAATCCGGGTGTCAGAATAAGCACATCCATCAGAATGTTCTGTATCCTTTCAACAAGTCAGATTTGTGTCCCATTACACGCTCATTGTATCTGCAAAGGGAGAAAAAAAAAAAATAGTTCCTGAAGTGAAGTGATTGAGCGTTTCAGCGGGGTGGCGCGTGTGCCATCTGCTTGTAGTAGGCTGGAATCTAACTGATGATCGTTTTTATCGCATGGCATCACATTTCTCTGCTGTCTGTCTTCCCCGTTCACTGCACGCATTTTGAGGAAAATAGTTGAATTGTAACTCGTCTAATTGAGAATAAAGTCTGCTTGTGAAATACATCAGCAGAATGAAACCAAAGTGAACAAATTTCCACGTCTTCTAGAACAGTAGATAATTTCCTTGTACTGTAAAACAGATTTTGAAGATGACAAAATCCCTTTTATTATGTGAGGAGCTAAGGATGTATGGGCATACAGTTGAGATTTTTAGGGTTTTTCCATACACATGTGCTGGCTTGGCTCGACTTGGTTTGACTCGGCCAAAGAGTAGAGAAGCAAAAAAGACGAAACTCTGGTTTCTTTTTATGTTTTTCTATACTTTTTTGGACTGAGACGCTTATTATATTTATCATATTTTATTGTTCAACACAGACCATTTTGGTAGAATATGACAATATAATAGACATAATTTAGTTTTACACTTGTACGGCACTTTTTAGACGGACGTTTTACTGTCGCTTTCAGGCCAAAATGGTGGACGCGGAGCAATATACGTTCTTTGACTCGGCGTGTCAGCCAAGCACGGCAGGGATTTGCATCTCCATTACAACAGGGCTGCCTCCTTGAAGGTGTGTGTGTGTAATGGACAAAGGAGCGGCTGTAAAACGGTGCATAAACACATTTTATTTCCTATATTCTTCACGATGAAAGTCCCCCATTATTTTTGCTGCTTCCTCCCTGCAGTTGTATTAGACTTGTGTAGCCTTCGACACGGCTCCACTAATACAGAGATAAACATTTCATTTCCTATAAATTCTTCACAGTACTTTGCATGTAACGAGTGGAAATTGACACTTGTTGCTGGACATTCGTTGGAAAATAAAAGAAAAAGGAGGCATAACCTTTTCGTAAGATATCATACGAACTGTTATATGTTGTATGAGAATAAGTTGAACAGCGAAGCAGGAGAGAAACTAAACTTCAAACCGCAGAGATTCAGTCAGAAGCTAGAAGTTTTGAGAGCTACTGAGAGCTGAACACACAACTTCTTTCTCTTTGGTCTCCTGCACAGACATGAGTTGAGTTTCGCTTGCAACACACACTTGTTCGAACGGGAGAAGGGCGTCGTCACGGGTTGGCCGCGGCTGGTCATCGCAACTCGCTTGGTGGCGGGTCGGGCGCACTTTGGCCCGACACCAGAGATGGTCCATCTCAGGCGCGGCGCAGCTCGGCGCTCTAAAACTGGTAATGGAAAAGCAAATCAGCACGGCATGGTTTGACTCACCGTGGCCTGAAGTGCCAATGGAAAAAGCCCTATTTATGTTGAGATATTTTGCAGAAGAGCCCTTGCTAAGAAAAAGGCTGTAACTCTGACTGATCAGTACTCTCCTTTACTCCTTTAACCTCACTGAAACCAACCGGTCACTTAAAGCCATAAAACGTGGTCCACTGACAGTGTTGCTGATCATTTGTCCTTTGGTGGCCGCTCGTAAAGGGATATAAGGGCTTACTGTATTCTTTCTGACGCCCACTTGCTACGGAGGCTTTGCCACATGTCTGTTAAGCAGAGGCAACGCCGTGTGCCAAGTCCATTGTGGATCCGCAGGAAATATTATATAACATATGCACAAATAGGGCTAAAAATATATCAACTGGGCCGGATAATTTGAGGTATAAAAAGAACGCAATGGTGCGGATTTACTGTAGATCCGTTCAGTAACATAAGGCTCATTGTTTCGTTTTTTTTTTTTGATTTTCACTGAATAATACCCAGAATTGTAAATGAAGTGAGTAGTTTAAGCCGGATTCAGACAGATTTTTATACACCACACATCCAAAAGTTGTTTCCTGCTGAAACAGATATCACTGATGATCAGTTTTCACTCCTTGTTATAGTTAAAGAAGTCCGCTTGCGAAGAGGACAGCTCAAAATATGCTTCTAGTACTAAAAAGTGAAGAGAAAACTGTGGAGAAAACTATACAAATATAGTAAAATAGAATAAAATACAGTTTTGTCTAATTGCCAGTTTGCTATTTCTAACACACAAAAGTCATCAATCAACAACTATTCGACCATCGTACAAACTTCCCTTCCGTATCAGTCAAATTGATAGATCCTCTTGATTTTTTACATAGCAGAATGAGCAGAAGGAAGTCATCCTTTTCCGTGACATAATTTCAATAAATAACTGAAGCGAAACGCAGCGTGCAAAATCAATAACGGACGCACAAATGCAAGTCTGCTGCTGCGTGCCAAAACTGTCTAGTTGATCACCAGTGTGAGCAGTCTGCAGGCTGTAGACTGTGTCGCATCGACTTTTACTGTAACATTTCAAACATCATCTGTCATGTTAAATATTCACTTGGTCAACATGTGAATCCTGTCATTTTACAGTCCACATGATAAACATTCATCTTGGAAAAACAAAAAGGTGCATCTGTGGAAATCAAGCAGATATCTCAAACTACAATCTCAGATCATAAAAGCAACATTAGGAGCATAGTTTTACTGTAGCAACACACATCGATGCCAGACTTCCGCATCAATTGTCTTGTGAAATAACTTGTCGGGAATGTGTTAATGCAGAATGAGACTAGCGGGTCATTGTTGTGAAAGAATCCCCGACAGGGCGATGCTGTGAAGTGGAGGGGTCTCTCATCGCCCTGACCGGCAAACTGCACATTATCCCTTACATAAGGAGTTAATGCAAATTTGTTTTAACGGCACTAATTTTTATAACGCGTTAACGCAATCGATCTTTCTGAGGTTGTAGCGGGCTCGGTTTTAAAGCTAGAATGAGGATACTGGTATCATGTTAAACTAGAAAACAAACATTTGTACCATGTCATTCTGTCTTGTTGTGAAGGAGGCTGTAACGTAGAAAAAATAAACTTATGCTAAATTTTGGTGAGGAAAAACTGGCACGGCCATTTTCAAAGGGGTCCCCTGACCTCTGACCTCAGATATGTGAATGAAAATGGGTTCTATGGGTACCAACAAGTCTCCCCTTTACAGACATGCCCACTTTATGATAATCGCATGCAGTTTGGGGCAAGTCATAGTCAAGTCAGCACACTGACAGCTGTTGTTACCTGTTGGGCTTGAGTTTTCCAAGTTAAGATTTGCATATTTTTTATGATAAATGCAGTACCTGTGAGGGTTTCTGGACAATATTTGTCATTGTTTTGTGCTGTTAATTGATTTCCAATAATAAACGTATACATACATTTGCATAAAGTACATTTTGAACGGATAGAAAATGTGCGATTAATTTGCGATTACCTATGGCCAACAGTGATTAATCCCGATTAAATATTTTAATCCATTTGCAGCCCAATCAATTTTAATTTATTTTTTAAATTGTCCTCAGATGAAGATTCCTCATCCGGTGAAAATGACGAGTCAATCTCTTCCCCTCACTCGTGTCCTGGAGCGTTGCCAGAGCTTCTTGGACATGCATCCATCCTCTGTTCCGATTCATGTTTCTTATCAAAAGACGTCTAAACAATAGGCGTCGCTAGGCAACCGGGCGTGTCGTGATTTGTTGAGTGCAGCAATATACAACGGTTTCTATGAGGGGTAAAAATGACCCCTTTGCAATTCTAGGTATAAGTGATTTTTGTTTTTCTTCTGTTTATCCCACAAAACCCATTATTCACTAGATGATTAATAATCCCCATTTTAGGAAAATACATGAATTGAGAGATGTAGAGGTTTTATTTTAACAGAATTGCATGCTTTGAAAACGCCAGGGGTGTAAAAATGACCCCTTGGCGATTCCAGTGTTCAACACTTTATTGTATTTCTGTGAATAGATAATTGTGTTTTTCTTCTGATCTGTGCTTGTTAATGGCACAGCTGATCACTCCTACTGTGGGGTAACGATGAGGCTCAAGGACTGCTGCTGCTGCTGTGGAAATCAAAGACAGCTGAGAACTGTGCGAGCTTGGACATCTGCAAAGTGTATTTATTTTGAGTCGGCAACAGGTATATTTTCACTTTTAGAGTTGAGCGTACTGGTTTGCCCTTTCTCAAGGTGAGGGGGAGGTTTCGGTCATGGCAACCAAAAGAACACTCGCAAAATTGGTCAATGATCTTCTACTCACGACCGACTCCGACTCAATTTCAGTGGCGTTGCCGGTTGACCTGAGTGCAGCTTTTGCCGATGAAGTTCTTTGAAAACCTATAAACACACAGACATCTGTGATTTACTGCTTCACTTCTGAGCGTTAAAGGTTCTGTTCTCTCTCTCTCTGTCAATAAAACAATCCACTACTTTGGCATTTTGTTACACTAATGAAATTCAATTTCATTAAGACAAATGACTAATCCAAACTGATAGATACCTATCTTAATTCAAAAAGGGGACCTAAACCATTTGCCAATTTTAGATTATTTTAATTTATAATAATTGACCAGATATGACAGTTAATGAAAATGTAAATCGGAGACTTGAGGGGGAAAAAAAGACAAAAAAAAAATGATAGAAAGAGTTTCTAACATTGTGACCAGTGTTGGGGATTAACTAGTTACATGTAACCGAGTTACAGTTAATTGTTACGTAATTTAATTACAAGATACATGTAATTGTAATCAGTGACAGTTACAGAGAAAAAAATATATATAATTAAATTGCAGTTACTAATCAAAATGTTGGTGATTACAAAGGGTTACGTCTGAATATATTATTTACGGTAAAAAAAAGTATGTAGCCTCCTTCCCGATGAGCTAGAATGACATGCAATACCTATTCCAATTTACCAGATACCAATGGATTCCTTAGGTTTTTTGTAGTTTTATATGACATCTGCACCTTCACTCTAGCTCTAAAACTGAACCTGCTATAGCCTCTGAAAGACAGTAAAGTCGGTCGGGATCGCGGGGTCTCAGAGGGTTAAGTTTATGTCTTTAGGACTTTTTATCATTGTTGTCCAGTTGAAAACATTTGTTGGAAAAGTAATCAAAAAGTATTCAAATGTAATAAGCAGTAAAGCATAAACAGTTTCATTTTAAGAAAAGTAACTAGTAATCTATAACATATTACATTTCAAAAGTAACTCTCCCAACACTGGTTGTGGCATGCCTTTTTTTACTCCACTTGTAGGATTTCAAACAATTAGAAAAAGAGCGCAAGCTCTTAAAGTGGCAGTAGGCAGTATATTTTTGGCATCATTGGGCAAACATTCCATAATAACCTTTCAGCATATAGTAATACAAGTGTTCTGAGAGAGACTTCTGCTCCTCCTCATGGCTCTGTTTTCAAGCTTTAAAAAAATCTTTTGACAGAAATGAAATCGATTTTAACGATTGACAGCCGGCTCTCATGGACAGTAGATGGACAGCAGACCTCAGATCAGCTCTTACTGCTGGTTTCCTCCGGTCTGTAAAATCTTACAGATGTCGTTAGGAGCACCGGAGGACACATGGTTTTTGTTTCATATACTACTGTCACGATAAAGCGACCGTTTTATAAAAATAACTTTTTTTTAAATCATATTTGCTCCAATCTCGCCTACAGTACTTCAGCTTCAACCCTGAACACACAGATGCATGTATACTGTATGTGTAAAGAAGAAGCGAGGGAGGTCATGTTCAGTTTAAAGCAGTGAGACGAAAGGTGAGGGAAATGCATGCAGAGCAGATGAAGGATTTCTAGACATGGATTAAATGCTCGCTCTTTTACCGCCCGGCAATCGATTTTCTGTTGGATTAAACGTGTCATTCGGGCCGCGTGTCTGTCACCCCCGATTCGCCTCTCTTTCTACCCACCTATGTTCTCCCCCTTTGATCTTATCTGTTTGCACAAATGAGACTAAATCCTTCATTTCTTCAGCGGAATTGGGGTTTGCGCTCAGGATGAGCCACTGGAACGGCTCCTCAGTCAAACAAACTCGAGCAAGGTTTCATTCCTTATCCGCAGTGTAATACGTTAAGTAAACCATCTCTCTCTGAATATGATATAAAATGGGGAAGCCGCTACAACTGCTTTGAATAATGATAGCATCTTTGCGCCCAAGGATGTTCTGACGAAATTCAGTCGAGAGAAATATCCTCAAGTCGAGAGCAACATAAGAAGGAGGAGATTGCTTGATGTGAGACATTTACATCTGTGTGATGTGTGTTTATTTGCTCATATGTCATTTAGATGAAAAAGGATTTTTTTTAAGACATTTGCTCTCCGTGTTGTCAAAGGCAAAAAGTATACGTTCCATATTTGCTGATAGCATTTTTTTCTCTTTTTGAGCTCCTCATTATGATATTTCATGACTCCGATAGTTCTCGGCTGCTTGACTGATGGTTCGGTTCCCAGTCCATTTCTGCAATAAAGATATCAGGATATGCTTTTGACAGGTTTGCACTCGGAAATGTAATTCCTCTGTGGCAGCGAAACATGTTGTGTTAACACTTTTGGGGCTGACTAACTCTTAAAAAGCCCACAATAAACAGAATTGAAGTAAAAAAAACTTGCGAGCCTAGCAACATTAAGGTCTACAAAAAAAAAAAAACACAACTCAACACAAATGTAACAGGTTCACTCTGCAATGCGGGGACGGATACTCGCTGCATTGAGAGAGAGAGAGAGAGAGAGAGAGAGAGAGGGGAACATATAATGCAGTAGTGGACACATAAATGTTCAGTCTCAGATATAGTTCAGACATAGTTTCCAGAAAGAAATATCCAACAAGAGTCTTCACGTTCTGTTGTCAGCAAAGAGCACCCAAGAGGCGAGGGAAAGCTTCATCCTTAATTGGCATTAATTAACGGCTTCACATGAGGGTATCTCAGCTCTTTTAATGCCACGGCACTCGCATTTCAAATTAATTTAAACTTTTTCCGTGCAGCTTCGTGACCGAAAGGTCGGCCACAGGTCCGACCTAATCCTCAAGGTAGCGATGAACAGTGTAAACGCTATAATGGACTGCGCTACTTCATGACCCTTTGGGAGTCAGCGAGGTCGAGAGGTTAAACGTCTCCCAGTTGACTCATTTCCTGTCAGCGAGGCTGAAGAAGATGAAGGGGCTCGGCAGCTGTTCGTCGGGGCTAAAACAGGGAGACATTGTGGGACAGAGGAGGCCACGTTTTCTTGCTTTTCAGAGATGTTTCCGTGGTGATACCATAGTCACAGAACTCACTTTGTGTGTCAGCGCCAGCTGACAGAATTACATTAAATCTGACAAGGCTAGTAATGAAATGATGAGCGAAGTGTGAGACTGATAATGTAGTCTGGTAGTGTGATATTGTTACAAACTGGGTGACGGTACAGTGCGCGACTAGAATAACGACGCCTCCGTTTTCAAACGGGAGATGCAGCTGTTTCTATTTGCAGGTCAGAGTTAAACAACAGTGACCTTTGACCTGCAAGTCTGCCAGAGCCACACACTTAAACAGGAAACTCATTCCTCAACTCAACAGTTGAGAGATGAGTGAATATCTGCAGACTGGTGCAAGTGTCAAAATGTTTTAATAGGAGCTGCAATAAAGTTGCAAAGATAATGTGGCAGCTAGAGAGCTGATTAGCTGCTCAGCTGCATCAAGCCTCTGGGATCGCGTAGTGATGTTACGTGCTGTGCCGTGGCTTCGGAGTGCGCGTGTCGAGTAATCCAGGAAGTTTTCTCTGAAGGGCGTATCGAGGCTTGTATCGTTTCAGACCAATGACGTCATTGAAGACGCCCGAAGCCCAAACACAGTTGAGGAATTATTGTTCCTGGATAAAAACAAATAAAGTCTGCAATCTATCATTTTCCTATAGTTACATAAACACATTCACTGCCCTCTGCCCGGTTAAACCACTACCACACATCTGTAATATATCTGCCGATTTTACACTCTTTGACCAAAGAGTGCACATGAAGCCCAGATGAAGCCTCGTGAAATGAACCCTTTTGCGAACCAATTTGCTGGAGAGCGTCAACGCTCCGTGAAGCTTCATCTCGACGTCACTAGGGTCGCGTCGGTGTCCCACGATTGCGAAAGCACACACTTCATACTTTTTAGTCTTTATGTATTTTATTTTTGTTTTGTTTTTTTTCACTGGAGGCTACAAATGTGAAGATAGTAAACTTTTGCACATAGTTGTTTGTTGTAGAAAATGAATGAATTGTTGAAACATTCAAATTCCATTTTGCCTTTTTCTTTTAACTTCTTAGTCATAACTTTTTATAATATTATGTGATTTCACGGCAGCATACATATTCAAATAGCCCATGTTGTGCTGAAGAAAATGAAAGCACTTATTGTCAAGGGGAACGGGGAGAAGGACGCAATTGCGGACCAGGGGAATCTTAAAGTTAATCCCAAAAAAAAAAAAAATTGCAAGCGATTTAAAGGGAGAGGGGAAACACCAAATGAAAACAGGCCTAAAAGGAAGGCTTCCAACACTCACAATATTCCTTGAAAAGACTAAAACTAACACACCGCTGCCGAGCAGCTGACTAGAACTTAAATGAAACAAAACAACCAGCAAAGGTAGGCCACACAGACCTAACCCACTCTAAGAGGCTGCCGCTCTGAGAAGAAGCTAAATGGTGAGCAAATTCCACCAAACACACAAAATCACGCACGTAAACCCAGAGAGCCAACTGAAGGTGTTGACCATCTGCAGACACACAACCACTATACAGCTAGAGCCAAAAAACTGGACAGCACTCTCCACTACCTCTGACAAAAGAGACAATGAGTCAGCACCAGAGTACTGAAACCAGGGGTAGATATAGGCTGCAATCACCTGATCCTCATCAGGGACAATTACTAGGCTCCACAGCTGCCTCTCCTCAGAGATAATTAACCCAACCAGCCTGCTGAGTGGCGAGTGACCCTCACACTTATACTTGCTTGTGCCATACAATACTGAATGTACTATACACGTTGGTATATTAAGAGAGGCGAGGCTCCAGGAATAGGAAAAAAATGGCTGCATGCAAACTTATCTGAAATTATCGCGTATGGTATCTATACTCTTCAATACCACTGCTAACTACACACTGTCTGGCTATTACTTGCAAGCTATAGCAGAGCAAGTTTGTTTACTGTGTCCCTTGTTCCCCCTGCCAGTGTTCTGTACCAGAGCTAATCAATCAAACATAGACACCGACGCACCGCTCCAGCCGGCTGAGACGAAAAGTACCATTTCCGATATTTCCCTAAAGACTTTTTATTCTTCCTTTTTAATTACAATAAACTATTAACAATACTTAAAAAAAAAAAAAAAGTCAACATTATCTTTGACTGCAAAAAATGGATGACTAAATGTGATTTCAGTTGGACTTTCAACTTAATGTTCAACTCCCTCTATTCTTTCCAACTGGCTTTGTTGGGGGATGTAAAACACGAATACAGACAGATTTAAAATGCCTTTGCATTATTAACAAAACACCCAGAGGCAAAATTTATTAAATCACCAAACACTGTCTTATCCCTCCTCAAACTCACACTCACACCCACACACACGCTGCCTCTCCGTCTCGACCCTCCCGTTACAAACGCCACACTGATGCATCTGCACTTCAGCAACGCTTCAAATCTGCGCCCACATTAATCAATGTCTCGCACACATTTTTTTCTACCTCGAAAGTCGGCTCGCACTATCAGCTTTGTTGCAGGAGGGCGGTGAGCGGTTCGCTCACTCTGCTTTGCTGTGTCCACAGCTACAAATTGCTATTGAGAAGCAAGTGATTTAAAATATCATTTAATTAGAGAAGGTCTGGGTCATTTTCCATGTCAGACGGAGCTGCCTCCCACCGCTAACAAGCTACCCTTTATACATAAATGCTATGCTTACACCATACCATAGTATACTATGAATACCCTAAACTCTAAGTGCTCTGTTAGTACTATTTGTAGACCCTATACGCTTCTTTCTAGCTGTCTTCTTTCACTCTGTATGTTTTTCTTTATGAATTTGTAGCTTCTTTTCGACTTCAGACCCTTACTGTATTAAAGGATTACAGGGACCAGGGCTCAGGATTACAGAGATAAATTATCCTTCACATCCCGATACTGCTGCACAGACTGGGAGTAAGTCAAACCCTATAATACCCACTCAACGCCTCAATTATGTGTGTGTTTGTGAGAAAGTGAAAAGCAGAATGTGTGCGCAGCATGTGTTAATGTCCCTCTGTGAATTATAGGACATAAATAAAAGATATGAATGTGTGTGTTTGTGTAATGCGTATGCATGAGCTCTTGGGTTAGTATATGAGTGTGTGTGTGTGTTTGCCTACTTATGTTAATCTTGTAGAAGAAGGTACTGTATTCTGGGGGAGTAAAAAACGTGATATTGCCATGCTTTACACCCTCATCGGTTGTGTGCGTGTTTGTAGATTTGTGTCCTGGAGTATCATATAGTACAGTATTTCTCTCCACACATTATAGAGAGTAGGTGTGTGCAATATGAATAGGACATACTGTAATATCATCACAGTATTATGTCATTTTTGTATTGTGATATACAAAAAGTGTCACATCTAAGCCCGCAAATTCATTCGTTAACATTTTTTCTTCACGTTTAACGTTTTCTTCTGTTTTTTTATTTTGGGGTTATTTGATTTTGTGGCAAGCTTGCAAAAGACAAAACATGAAATGTTCTTTTATATATCAAGTTTATCAAATTTGCAAACTGCCTCACAGGTCTGACAGCAGCGAAAAAAAGGCCTGGTGTTCACTGCATCGCTCACACTATCCAGTTGGTAGCTCGTTGACAGCGACCCAACCATGGATATGGTTTTGTCTTGTGTAAACCAAACAGGGCCATTCCACACGGTCAAATGCCTTCTCAGCGTCCAATGAAATAGCCAGTTCTGGAGTATCGGAAGATGATGGTGAATATAATATATCGAATAGCCATCTGACATCATGAAAATAGTGTTTATATAGTGTTTGTATAGTGTTTATTCTTCTATTCATAACAAACCCATGTTTGGTCTGTGGAGACAATGGTAGTCAGAACAGACTGAACGTCTTTCTATCATCTTGGCTAATAGCTTGACATCCGCACAAAGCAAAGAGAGAGGGCGGAAATGACTTTAATGAAGGGGATCTTTGTCCTTTTGTATTATAAGAGAAATGGTAATCTGAGGTAATTTAGGGGGCCAGATAGTAAGTATTCGTTAAACATAGTGAGGATAGTCTATCAGCAGAAATTCAGCAGGGAAGCCATCAGGTCTGGGCATTTCCCATTCTACATCGACATTAGAGCAAATTTAATCTCACCAACTGTGAAGAGTTAATCCGACCCAGAAAATGTTGCAGGATCAATGAGAGGGATGTTTATAGACCAAAAAAGTTTTCGTATTCTGTCTCCTCTCACGAGCTCTCAGAAGTACATAACAAAGCATAAAAGTCCCCGAATTGGTCATTTATGGTTTGAGGGTTAACAGTTATTCCATCAGCAGTATTAATCTGCAGTGATCTGCAGTGATGAAGAAGATTGTCGAATTTGGGGAGCGAGTATTTTACTTGGTTTATCAACACAGAATAATTATGCTGTGTTTTTAAAAGGATTGTACGTGTTAGTGGCAATGCTTTTTTAGATTCCCTGGCTAAGTGTTAAAGTAGGCCAGACCCAGGTAATTTGAATTGTGAAATTGTAATGCAGTATATTTCCTCGAAATTCAATGAAGGAAATGCTGGCTAATCCAGTGAAGTAAATACCTGAGATGACAGTACTATATCACTAAAGTGTCTTGAAGGCATTGATCCCAAATGGTGGCAACGGCACGTTTCCCAAGTAATTGTTGCTTGAAAATTGCAGGTGAATTTGTGAGCAGTACAGAGCTCTCGCATGCTCACACGTGGCTCACAAGTTCTGCGTTTGTTTTCGGGAAACGTGTCTAAATTGACGGGGGAGAAAATTATATCATCATGTTGCAGATTTGGTGAAATGGGCCCCTGCTCACTGATTTCTATCATTGCTTACCACAGATATCAAAGAAGGGATAGCTACCTCGGTATAAACAGTAAAATCTCTGACACAGCTGACATATTTCTATTGTCTCATGGTATACAGTATATCATCATATCATTCAACCAGGGACTCGAGGTGTACAGAACATGGATTTAGTAGGAGCACTCATTGATCAACAGATTTGTTAGAAAGGATGCCATGAGACAGAGAGCTGAATCTGCCGGGGTAAGATGCTGAGAAAAATTGACTGCTGTTGCAGTTGGTGGTACCACAACAGGCGAGTTTGATTTAGGAGGCTGTCTAATTGTACCACACTGAAGTGCATCAGCGCAGCCCCGTCTCCCACGAAGAATACAGCGAATGATAAATGTCAGGTTATTGACAGTGATGAAAAGTCTTACTCGGACTGATTAAATACTGCACAGCAGTATTCAAATGATACAGCTGAAAGAAAAAAGAAAACACGGGAATGTTGTTTTGCAGAACACTGGGGGGGACTCTGCACCACTAATGACATTTTTCACAAACATTACTGTAAAAGAGTCGATGAAGGAATAAACTAGAAAACAAAAATGATGAGGCTATGCGGGAGACTTTGTATTTCAAGTATTTCTCTGTAACATTAAATATTAATGACTAACAATCAATGTTAAAGTTTGGAAAATAAATCTAAATTGTTATTTCTTAATAGTTTAACACTCAAAATCCCAGCTAATCTCCTCATGAGGACAGGGTGGGGGTTGGTTTGATCAGATTTAATTGACAAGTACAGAATTGGAATTAACCCAAATTGTTCCAACATTGGCAGAAAATTGTGTGTTCACGTAAGACCCCAATGCTCACAGTAAGAAGCTGAGTGAAAAATTGTGTTTTCAGGGTATTTACTTGACATATTAGTGAATTCTTGTGCCTGAGAATATCCTGTTATTCACAGACCGCAAACTTCATCTGTCAAAATCAATTAAAAGAAAAATGCTGTTATTTCCGGACCAGTTGCCCAGAAACCAGGGGAGGCTCCAGGAACTTAACGGGTGCTGACCAAGAAATAGTCCAGCAAATAACTACCTGTAAACTTGTGATTTTTCTGTTTTTTTTCCCTCCATTTTTGTACGGATCGAACGAACAAGATACAACATGTTACTTAGTGGGCTTTAGGCAGATTGTGTTACCTTTTGACAGAGCCAGCTTGCTATTTCCCCCGTTTCCTGTCTTCGTGCTATACAAGTTAGTCAGCTGCTGGCGGTAGCTTCATATTTACTGAGAAAGTTATTGATCTTGATTGAGAGAACAAATAACCATATTTCCCAAAATGTCAAACCTTTCCTTTAACTTTGTGCTTGGAATCAGAGCAGGAGGCACTCTAATTTCGCATTTATGGTTCATAGCTTTCACTCAGGAAACTTCCCCCAGTCGTTTTTGTTAAATATGTGGAGTTCACAGGATCACAAATAACAGTGGGCTACTCAAAGTTTGGGTTCAATGTTTTCATGTCCATTGCATTTTAGTGAGCTTGCGAATCAGAGTTGTTTAAAAAATAACTGTAAAAACATTTTAAAAAAGTATTTAAAGTCATGAGTAGATATTGTAGGGAAAATATTGGGTGAAACCACCTTTTACATATGGAAAACACTCGGGCAGTGTATGAATACTGTATTTGGATATTTGCACATACAGTATTGTGTTGGATTTAGTCTTCTGAAAAAACTGTGTGTGACTTCCTCTAAGCAGTTCCACTTCATTATACATGAACATTTTTCATTGTTTTAATTTGGCATTGCTTGACCACACCAATCAGAAGTGAATGTTAATATACCAGGACTGCGCAGGTCATTTGACCAGCAAGTAGGCTAAGTGGTAAGGACCCCCTGGGCCTGAGTTGGGACATGGGGTCAGGCCCCCACGTCAGCAAGAATTTGCCCTGCTGAAGTCATTGAATAGCAGCTTTAGGGCTGCTGAACTGCAGCTGAGCCAGGGCTCTGACTTCACCAGAGGAAGAAAACAGAGAGAGGAGAAAAAATAGTTTATTATTTTTCTTTAAAGGTTCATCTTATCTTATTTTATTTCTATGCATTTAAGGACAGATTTCACAAATGATGCGTGGTGATTTGATAATTAATGCACACTATATCTGACCATTTTGTAAACAGAAAGAGGATGTAAAATTGGGACTATATGCTCATTAAACCCAAACTTTATTGTGGCGCTCATTGATCTTGATTGCGCTGCACCTGATTTGACTGTTATCGGGCCATTAAATTGGCGTCGTCAGTCGCTATAAGCACCATAGATATGGGTCATTAGGGGACTACTACGCCTACTACGTTGTAAAAGTGAAAGTGAAACTTAAAAGCAACATGTTCTAACATGTTGTAAAACTGAATGAAATGTCATGTTTTAAACACAAATAAAAAGGCTTCTTTGGGTTTAGGCAAACAAAATGAAGAAGAAGACTTTGACCAATCACAGGTCATTTCATTGAGAGAGTGTTCCTATTGGCTGTGCTCCGGCCATGTGACCAGTGCTTGGTATTCCCTCAAGAGATCTCAACATGGCTGCCAGGTGACAAACTTTCTAATTTTACAGCTAAACAGTACACTACAAGATAATTCTGAAAACATTTGAGGCGAGAAATAGGCATTACAGTAACAGAATAGTGATTCATATTTGATCAGCGCTGCCTAGTTTGACCGTGTGGTCGGAGTTCGGGAGTGATTGACAGCCGGCTCTCATAGACGGAAGCTGGACGGCTGACGCCAGGTCAGCTGTGACTGGTTGTTTTCCTCCAGTCTGTGAAATCCTGCAGATGCCGTTAGCAGCACCGGAGGACACTGGAGAAAACAGAGGCACATGATTTTTTCAGATTACCTGTTTCATGTACTACTGTCAGGATATAGCGACTGTTTTATAAAAATAACTTTCTTTATTGATATTTGCTCCAATCTCGCCTACTTCATCTTCATGTGGATGCCAAATAACAGTTTTTATGTGCAACCATAGTGTTTATTAATGTCTTTCATTTAATAAAGACTTCAATTTCAGATCACTTTATTTTGATCTCTTTGATTATTTTCTGAGCCCGTTGATTATACGCTAATCCCAGCGCTGAACTGAGCTCTCATTCCTTCTTCCTTCGAGGTTGTAAGGCAGTCACATTGTTGCTCATCATGTCACATGTTGGTTCATTATTGAATCAGTTACTTACACGGATTTCTCAAACACACGGTTCAAGTTTGCTCTGCATTTTAATGTGCATTAATCTTTGTCAACAATACGGTTTCTTTTCTCAACTGATTTCTTTGTCGAAGTGGTGCATTTCGTCTGTTTTTGAGAAGCTAGATTCACAAGTGTGACTCATGAACATCGAACTTAAAGAGAATATTTTTCTCTCCAGTAGTTTTCTTCAGATAACCTTAAAGTCTTGAATATTTCTTTTCGCAAGAAACTTTTATTTTGTCTGCTCTCCTCTATCTGTCTTTCACATGCGCTCAGCTTCCTGAATAAATTATCATAAAGAGAGAAAACTTAAAAAGAACGTATTTTTTTTTTTTTGTCGCTTGAAGCAGCGGTTGAACTTTACACTGTGCCATTCAAGATGTTCTTTTAGTTCTGCTTTACAACTCTGGCACAAGAAAGTAAAAGAGTCCACACTCTTATTTTATGCAGAACACAACACCGCAATCAAAACATTGCTGCAATTGAGTCAAACAAGTTACCACTGCAGCATCAAAGGCTTTAAAAAAAAAGGCTTCTCATTTGGGATGCAGTACGGTGATACACATCATTTTTGTGCATTCAGAGAGTGTGTATATATGCGTTTGTGTCTGTGCTTAACTGTGTATCTTAATGAGCGATTGAAGAGGTGTCAGCTGTCTGTGTCTGAGCTCTTATTGTTAATCAGAGACATGGAGGGGATGGATTTGTTGTACAGGCCAGATTCTGTGTTTTTCCTCCCGCTGTGCATCATTTATTACTCTTTTCATTTTAAGGGTGAAGACCCCAAGAAAAGCTACATCATTTTGTGGTTCATTAAATTTGAGATGTAAATCATTTGCGCTCCTACAATCGTAATTGTATCTTTGAGCTGTCACTGTCTATTGTCTGTGAGGGTGAATTTTTGCTATTTTACTGTAAGTGTGGTGAAGTTTATTGTTCTCCTTATCCAGGAATCTTTAATTTTTTTGTTTTGTTTTGTTTCTCTCTGTTTGAACTCGGATGACTCTTGTGCAGTCTTTTAAAAGTGCACCTAACCACAGTGACATATATAATTTAGCAGCGTTCAGCATGTTACTGGACTCGTTGGCAGGTTTTACAGCACCCCCCCCACCCCCCCCCACCCCCCCCCACCCCCCGTCCATGAGCTACGATGTCAGGGTTTAAATTAGTTGCTGGCTCCACAAAAAAGTTTGATGTGGTGAGTTTATGAGTGTGAAAACAGGGTGTTGCGGTTGTGTAGACGGGGCAGATGTAATCCATCACTTGCACACCTTGCTTACAGAGAAGAACATAAACCTCCTCTTGTCTGTAATGGATGCGTGCACATTCACGCAATGCACAGAGATATAGGCATGCACATACGCTTTGCTACATTTGTTTTGATTTAACAGACATTTCTGGTTTATTATTATTATTACAACTTGGGTCTCAATTTCAAAGTTATGGCCTTAAGGTTTATCTGTTACAATAACGTCAAACTCACAAAGAAATCACTAAGATGTGGGATTGTGCCAACACTGCTTCAACAAAGTCTGACGGGGCAAAAGTTGTCAGATCTAAGAGTTTGTGCACAAGCACTGCAAAAGTGAGTTATGACCAGTGACCAGTATATTCGGCCCCAATTGCAGTCCTATGCAGTTTTAATAGATAGAAGAATAGGATAGATTGATAAAGTGTTTGCCATGGCTCCTCATTTAGAGTATCACACACTATCAGGGGGATAGGGGCACTCTGTCAGTCATTTTGAAGGAGACCAAAACAGATGCAGCAGACACAGATATCCTCATGTGCTCAGTCTATCTTCGTTTCAAACAATATGCAAATTAACAAACTTTGCTAAAATAATAATCACTTCTGTTCTACTTTTATATGACATTAATTACATAACTAATAATGTTTGGAGAAGAAACAAATTAACATTTTGCTATGATGGTTGTTTCTTACAGTAGTTTATTCTTGTAGGTAGTCCTTGTATGCTAAATATGTTGGTAGGATGGGGGTTAAACCGACAAACCTGAGTTAGTGCATAATCAAACAATTCTATGTAAAAACAACAGAACAGTGTCTAATCGTTATTCTAATTATCCTAACTAGAAATATAAACAATATACACGTTATGTAGGGTACTTAAAAAAGATTATTCTCTGAAACAATGAAAACCCTCGCTCTGTACTCAAAATGGTACAGTCTGAGTTCCCTCTGCTATGAAGCCCATTGGTAGCTCTCACTTCCTGTTTGGGAGTTTGGACCAGTGGCCAACAGGTAATGTGAATGGGAGCTCATGAAACAAACATTTGTCAATTGATGTTGCATTTAGCCAATGAATGAATGAATGCATTTGAATGGAACGTATTAATGAATGAATTGACTCATTATTTAATTAACAATGTGAATGACCACAGTATGCATACTGAAATGACCAGAAATTAGCATGCTATACCCATATGTGCTTATTATGCTAACAGCCACAGAGGCCTGCCTACACAACTGAGCAACACAACTAGGACTAAAGGTCCATTGTGCCGGCAGGATGGAATAAATAATAGCGTGCAACCCACTCTTATAGGGCATGGGTTAGCACCGTAACAAACATACTTTACCCTTTTAGGCATATTAACAGGAAATGAAACACTTCGTCCAATGTCAGATGTCAAATAGCAACTATGAGAAATGGGTTAGGATTTAATACTTTTCCAATATTTTTTCTGGAGCTCTCTCACCACCATTCACTTCATTAAACAAAATAAAAATTCAGCTATGAGCCCCTCGTCTATGTTGTTTGTGCATTGCATTGTGGAGGAATAGTGTCCAACAGCACTACTCAAAAATCAACTATTTTGTAAGCATACTGTTTGGTTGAAGTATACTTAATTCAATTACTTTTTCAACACTACATACTCAAGTGTGCCGGTGTGCAGTATGGGTTTGGGACTCAGATACACTCTGTTAACTCTGATGGGTGTTGCAACTAATTTGGGTAATAACCATGACCATTGTTCTTCCAAATAAGTTTGGCCAACCTGGGATTTAGTTTAAAACCACAATTGTCTGACTGCTCATTTCTTGCCCCATATGACTTCTTTTAAGTGATGTTGGTGAGTATAAAGTTACTATTTTGTAATCTTCTCTGGCAAACCTTTAGAAAACTGTGTCATCATTTATGTTCTTTGTTGATTTAGAGACATTTAACTTCCCTGCTTTCTTTTAAATTCTTTGACCTCTCCCAGTCACACAAGGCAACACAGTTTGAAACTCTCTCAGGAAATCGTTGTTTTTCTCATCCTGCCTGATGGTACTAAAGGTCAATCAAATCCCCCCCCCCCCCCCTAAACTTTTCTCAAGCCCTCTTCAGGGATGGCAAAGCCAAGGATGAGGAGGCAAATATCAGCAAACAGAGAGCTTCACTGGAGCTAAATCATTCGGTTAATGGGCTTTTCCCAGTGTTGTCAATACAGAAGGGATGCCTTGCTATCGCTCAGCGTCACCACCTTATTGGCTGCCAGATCATGAGGAGGGAGGAAGAGGATTTAGTTGGGTGGAGACAGATGAGGGGAAGAGAGAAACAAGACAAAGAAAGATTTTAGGGGAGGAAAGGCAAGAGAGATAACAGCAACGGCTCAAGTTGCAGCTCGGCTGCATCCATCTATCAGATCCTACCAAAACCAATCAATGTCAGCTGGGCTGCTTTGATTGGCAGCAACTTCATCTGTCTCAAACGAAAATGGGGTCGCTGTGTTAGGGCACGGTCACACATGCGCAAAATTTGCATATTCACATCGCATGGAGTTATGGTGAACTCTGACCGGCCTAAATCAATAGCAAATAAATGTGTGTGGTTGACCCCACCGGCCACAGTCAACATGCATATCTGCATTTGCTCATGTTTGACCGTGCCTTTTTTGCTGGACAATTTTTTTTTTTTTGTGAGCCCACTCAGCTGTATCATTCTTTGAATTCATGTCATACTCATGTAAAACATAATGTATATATCTTATATGACATTTGTATAAAACTCAAATCAAATTGACTTTAAATAGATGTCTGTATCTCGCTCTTAATTGTCTGTGTTTTTGATGAAACTGTTAAGCTCCATCAGCAACACTAGCTCTTAGCATAACAACACAGGAGAAAGACAAACAGAGCAAGACTAGACACGGGGGCTTCCTCATGGCCTTGTGGTCCAAAATGCATAACATGTAATCGCAACATGTTGCATGTCATCCCTCTTATTCAGTTCCCTGTCTTTTCTGTCACGATGCGTGTGTGAAATAACACCTTTGGTACTGTAATTTACCTTAGGAGATGCAGAATGACATCTGGTGCAAATAATAATAATTTTCAACACACCAACTCACAATTGCTTCTTTGCTGAAGCTCTCACACAACCTGAATGTGCACAGAGACACACATTATCCACAGGCGGTAAACATGAACAGGTGTCAGAGCTTCTCAGCAGCTTTGGGATACTTGGAGTCTTTGAAATGCCTGGGATGACCCTTGAACTGTGTGTCTGCTGTTTCCCCTCCAGGACTGGCTGAGTAAGTTTGGCTACCTCCCTCCCCCCGACCCAGTGACTGGTCAGCTCCAGACCAAGGAGGCCCTGACCAGGGCCATCAAAGCCATGCAGAAGTACGGAGGGCTGAAGGAGACCGGAGTCTTAGGTATGTGGCTGTGTTTGTTTGAATCATGCGGGACGGTTGGTACTGCTGGATGGAGAGTGAATGATATAATGCAGTTCAATCAAGAAAACCACCAACTATAGCCTCTTATCCTCTCCTCTTTAGACCAAGCCACACTGGGCCTAATGACAACACCCAGATGTTCTCTGCCAGATGTGTCTGAGGCTGAGGTGACAGTGGGCCGCAGGAAACGAAGCCCGACTCCTCAGAACAAATGGAATAAGAGGCATCTGTCCTGGAGGTAGGAGCAATGAAATATAAAGTCTAATAGACACCACGTTGACATCACTATAATACAGTAATCAACAGATGAAAAATGAGCGGTATAATATGTGCCGTAGGTTACACTATTTACCACTACTATCTATAATGGAAGGATATGGTGAAAATGCACATGTCCATCAACTCCAGAGTTGAGATTATCCAGTTGAGTTTGGTAAATATAATGTGTGTTTCAGCATAATTTATTTGTTGCATATCAGATCCGTTTATCTGAGCCTAATGCAGTTCTGTACGGATCCAGTCCAGCACATCACATCAGTGCAGTGCAGTCAGCAATAAATCAGAAATCCCCCCCCATCTGTCCATCCTTTGATAGATTAGATTAGAGGACTCTTCCTCAAAACCGGAAATCTTTTGCTCTCCGGATCAATTCTGGCTCAAAGGAAAGGCATTTTGTAAAAGTGGCAAGCTGATTAGAGGGACCTTTAATAAACAACAAACACGTCTGCCCTCTCAGAGGATGCACAGAGACTCCGATGCCTCATTAAACTTATAGAATAGAATGCTGGTTTAAGTGATTAAAAAATGCTACCTGCCAAAGTCCCCTCATTATTGCAACAAGGTACAGAAAGTTTGCGAAAGATTTTTATATGCATTAATTAGATCCAGTCTAAGTCCATGCAGTTCTACTGCAATTCAATTCCAAAATCGCATACTATGCACTACATGCCCAATTTGTAGAATATTGTTCAATTTTGTGTGAATAAAATGTATCTTATCGGATGCACTAAGCAGTAATTGTAAATTGCCGGTTGTAGACGCGTAACCATGGTAACCCGTGCCAACCTCATGTGCCTAAAACAACAATTTGTGAGAATCAAAGTCTGAATATTTTTTAAATATATATATATTACACCTAGCAAAGTGAGATATTATACTTACACTGAAGCTTTATTGACGTTACAGAACTGTCTGTCAACATCTGTTATGAACGTTGTTGTCACTACCGCATTGCATTGTGGGGTATTTATGCCACTGTATTTTCCAGAGTTGTATACTGTAATATTTCACCGAAAATAGTATGCAATTCACATACTATTGGTTTCAAACTAAGGGTTCGGACATACAAAAAAATCTCACATACTGTTTTAACATACTAAATAGCACGCAACTTATGTCTCTCTCTCCTAAGTCTATCTTAATTATAATGGATACTGAGTGAGAGAGAGAGATGCACAGCAACCACAATAATAGCACAACAGCTATACTAGTACTACAAATAGGTCTAATAGTAATCAATAGCGGTGGATATAATAGAGTGATAATAGTAATAGCATTAATAATAATACAAATATGACTGCTACTACTCCTAATAGCAGAAATAGTAGCAGTAATAATAATAGTAATATGGCTGATAATAATGATAGTAGCACTGGCTGTCAAGCAGGGCCGCGGCAGCAGACGCAACCACGATCCAGGTGTAACCCCGATCCATGGATACCTGCGAGAGGAGAAAGCACAAAGACTCCGGGGAAGAAATCAAGTTAGTAACTTGCATTAATGGGATATGAATGCATACAGATGGAGAGGGAAAGGAGGAGAGAGGAGCTCAGTGTATCGTAGGAAGTCCCCCGGCAGTCTAGGCCTATAGCAGCATAACTAGGGGCTGGTCTGAGCAAGCCTTGGGCCAGCCCTAACTATAAGCGTTATCAAAGACGAACGCTTACTCTTAAATGTGGAG
Organism: Sebastolobus alascanus; assembly: GCA_916701645.2. Lineage (NCBI taxonomy): Eukaryota > Metazoa > Chordata > Actinopteri > Perciformes > Sebastidae > Sebastolobus > Sebastolobus alascanus. The sequence continues at coordinate 5,746,627 of CAKAOJ020000005.1, forward strand.
AGGGCGTCTGCCTCCCGGACTGAAACTTGGAGTTGGTTCCAAAGGAGAGGAGCCTGATAGCTAAAGGGTCTGGCTCCCATTGTACTTTTTGAGACTCCAGGAACCTCAAGTAAGCCTGCATTCTGGGAGACCATAAAAACTTCTCAAAGCACTCTTGCAACATCGTCCCAATTATCTGGTGTTCAGCCAATGTTCAGAATCTTCCAGCCTTTACACAACACCAGCTAAATGCATTACTACCTTCTCACGTCATCGCCCGCACAATTCTCAAAAGCTCCGCCAGAAGTAGTGCATTTAGTAATCTATTGAGAGGGTTGTTTGAAATACACTAAACATGACCATCAACAGCAGAGAAGTGGAGAATGCTGCCCTGCTGAGTGCTTCGAGGGGTTTCTATGGATTGGAAAAGTTGATTTTGAAAGGCTTTTTTGCTGTGACTGGCTGTTGGAATCAATTTCAACTGCTGTGAATCCAAGCTCTGTCCTCCACAAGAAGCATCATACAAACTTTTTAGAGCCACCTTTCAAGCCTACAGGTGGTAAAAGAAGAGAGTCGTATGTTTGATTCCCGAAGAGCAAAGGCGGGGTGTTTTGTAGTTTTCCCATGATAGAATAATATGGGTTCGTGACCACCTGAGGTACCGTAGCGTATAGTGTTAGACAGCAGAGGGGGAGTGAAACATGGTTGGTCTGTGCTGATTCGCACAAGCTAACAGGGGCTGATTCAACAATGAGTTGCTGTAAGCTGGTGTGTGTTTGTGTGTGTGTGTGCAGAATATGAATATGCGCATAATTTTAGAAATCTGGAGACACACACGAATACAGTATATATGCACGTACACACAAGCGAGTATGCATTGCCTCCCTAATGGGCTTTAACTTTCTTTCTCTTCTTTGTTCTGCTGCCAATCATACGCCGTGCTCCCATCAGCTCACTCCGCTCTGAAATAAGTCAGGTTTGTCTTCCGTCCAGCGAAACACCTTTGTATTCACAGCGCTCAGATTTGTAGAACAGTGCGCCGGACCAGTTGTGGACTGTGCGCTGGCTTCAGATTCAGAGAGATATCCATATGGTGCAGATTTTCAGTAAAGGGCCACAGCAAAGCATTGATATTCCGCATAGATCGGCCGCCTCTGTAATTCTCTGTGGTCGCGCTTTCGGCTTCTGTCTCTTTTCGGCTGATGTTGTAGCGCTCGCATACAGCGATTCCCTCAGTGCTCGGTTTGGAAAAATTATTTTTATCATCTAATATTTCATGGTGTCTTTGCTATATTAGATTATACGGGTGAACGGGGCTGACAGAATGGAGATAATGTGCAAAACAGCTAATGAGTCAGATGCAATCTGACAGCCATAGTAAATGCATTCTGATCCACCACATCAGTCAGATTAAAGAAAAGTACAACTATTTATATCGCTACATATTGCATCAATATATTCATTTTAATTTTAATTTCATTGTACGGCCAGGAAGGGTATAAATAAATGGTTATTGATGTTTTATTAATCAAATGTATGGAGTTACTAAGTCAGAACAAGCAGGATAAAAATAGGATAAAATAAGAAAGGACACATAAAATAACTTTATTAATCAAGTTCAAAACGCAATTGCTGGAGTCCCCAAGGTCTGAGAAGCTGGCACAAAATACAAAAGATTGCTCTTTATCTGTGATTGGTTTTGATCGTACTGTTTATGCAGCACTACACGTCCCAGATCCCAAATCAGTCTATTAGGATTTATGTTATTGGAGTTTTAGAACATTTTGTTCATAAGTGATAGCATGATCAGTGAATGGTATACAGACATTAATTAGAGTCTTGATAAGGGGATGTTAACAACAAGATCAGGTAATGTTACACACAGTAAGATTGCAATCATTGCAACAGTAACGGGGCTGTGTTTTGGCAAGAATCTGGCGATACGGTACGTATCATGATACAGGGGTTACGATTTAATATAGAGCAACGTATTGCGATACTGTAAGCAAGCCGATATACTCCGATTTCTTCAAAATTAAATTTTAGGAAAACTGTCGTAGTATAAAGAACACCATATGCAAAATATCTGAGAACAAAAACGTTTACTCTTTTTATGTAATCAGAACAATGGGATCTGGGATCTGCATTTGCATTTACCACAGTCCCTGTAACATCCAACATCATAGCACTACTTTGAGAGGACACATACACTGAGGTGGCACATCTCTTTGCAAATGAAATAAAGTATTGACTGAGTTAATCTCTGCATGTAAACTATAATTAAAAAATGATAGTGTTTTTGATAATCGATGCAGTATCACATAAAATAATATTGTGATACTGGATATTTTTTTATATTTTCTTAAACCCCTATTAGTTAACAGAGTTCAGTTACTCGTCAGTCTTACTCGTGTCACACAGCACTGTGTGGTTCTTTTGAGTCTCTGCACATGCCACAGTGATGTGGATGAAATGTGCAGGTGTTGGCGTGCAAAATGTCCTTCACTGCCGCATAGTTCTATTCAAGCATTTGCACTTGAATGGCTATGGCTTTTATTTGGGTATACACTGTGACAGGTTATGGGAGTCCCTGATCTAGCAAAGGTCTGCACCATTATGTATATTGTTTAATTATTAGAATATTATATTAACATTCCTGATTTAGCTCACCTCATCTGTACAAAATGTCATGGCAATCCATGTATTAGTAATTGCGATGTTTTATTCTGGACCAAAGTGGTGGACCAACTTTACACTAATACTAATAATGAGAAATCATTCTTTTTATGTGGCTGGTGAAGATAAATGTATGCTTTCTTGTAGATCAGGGGTAAGCAACCTTAGGACAAGATGTTTCTGAAAACATTTGATGCGAGAAATAGGCATCACAGTAACAGAATATTATATAATATCCAGCTCGGCTCTGATTTGTTGTTTTCCTCCGGTCTGTGAAATCTTGCAGATGCCATTAGGAACACAGGAGGACACCGGAGGACACATGATTTTTTTCAGATTACCTGTCTCATGCACTACTGTCATATTTGCTCCATTTCTACCCACTGAAGTTTTAATGTTGAGATGGCACACTGATTTAACAAGGAAATTTAAAAATAATGGCACCTCATATCAAAAAAGTTGCCGACCCCTGTTGTAGGTATCATCTTAGACTCATATCGACAGTATTTTTGTTCTCACACAGATGCACTCTTAAGAAGTTGAGCATGAATTTGTTGAGTCTACTCGTGGACTTTCTTTTGGTGCACAAATCTGTCAAAAATAGATAATAAAATGTGGAATAACATTGTTCATGATGGAAAGAAGCAGGTACGGGAATTGTACAGGAAACAGGAATCGCTGTTACTTATTGCCTGAAATGTTATATAGTATTTGGAATTATTACATTCTCAAAACTGCATCATTGTTTCCATGCAGTTTGAACAAACGGAGATAATCACATCACAGCTGGACTATCTTGAGTAAAAGATTGTTGAAATCCTCAGGGAACCGTGCCCGTCGAGTTTCCCTCATATACACAGTATATGAGAGGCACGATTGACAATGTCCGTCTGCCTGGCGCTTCACACTCTCCTCTGCTTGTTCACACACATCACATCATTGTGTTCTTAAAATGTGCAGAGGTGGTGAGTGTCAGTTATTTCATAAAGGGTGAGGAAAAAAAAAAGATAAGGGGCCAGGCTAAGCCATTCATTTTAGGGACATTGATTCAAGTAATGTGTTTTTTTCCGCAATAGAAATATAAGTAAATTATTTTTGTGATGATGTCTGGGAGTCTTTGTGCCAGGGCTGAGCCCTTAATCCCCAATTTAACTCCTGCTTACCTCTTCTTCTCTTTCTCCGACACACAGGCCCGACATACAGCACACACTGCACTCAGCCAAGTACGTTACAGCCCAGTTGCGTAAGAGCCCACTGTTAGCTCATTATCTCATATTGTTAGCCCATTATCACAGCAGACAGCCTGGCAGTCATTAGCGGCCCGACTGATAACTCAAACGGATCGGTGTGTAGCGAGCTGAGCGGAGGAGGGAGAAGAAGATGGGGAGGAGGATAACGGAGAGGAGAGATACAAAAACAAGAAGCAAACACGAAGAGGGAAGATTGCATCTTTTCCTTCTGCATCTGTTTAGTCGGACGCGGTGGGTGGGTTCCGCTGACTAGACGCCGGATTGAAAAATCACAGACTCTCGTCCGTCTCTTTAGACTTGTCATCTTTCTAATGAAGTCAGTGAAGTGAGCACAAGAATGAGTGATCGTAGGAACATGAACGCGCACTTAATTACCCTGAAAATCCATCATAGATGTAAATCCACAGTGGCGTCATGCTCCTAACACAGAGTGATTATTGTTATTATTGCATTAACGTACCCCTAAGGCTCAAAGCCATTGTTTTGTGAGACCTGCGTGGTGTGGCCGAGTACTCCAAACCCAGCGAGGGTTATTTAAAAACAGTACAGCCATATTCAAAGTGGAAGGCGGTGGGTAATGAGAATATTAGGTGTAGCTATAGTCATAACTCAGCAGCAGGGGTCCATCAAAGTACTAATTATAGCCATAGCTCACAGTTGTTAGTGAGTGTAAAGAAATGCCACAGCTGTATCCAATGGCACCGGTATGTTATAGTCCTAGAGGTAGCTCTGGGACTATAAGAAGTAATAACATAAAGCTGCTATAGCAGTAATGGGCCCGGCATACCACAGCATGGTTTTTCATTATCTTGGTCCTTTGGCACCTATGGAATAATTGGGATGTGTCTTGTTGTGTATTCATCAGGTAATTCAATTCCTTCACCATTTCCAAACTAAGAAAAACAAGTTGAATTCATTTGATTTCTACCCGGTACGGGGAGATCTTGAAAACTTTTACGGAAAATCCAAAAATTGCAGGTCTGAGAGGATACAGTAGCGCGCCCTATGGGGTAATCTATGCCATTTATTCATGGATGTATTATAAGAACTGGATACCGGACCCCAAGATGGGCGCCTATTCATTCCAATGAGAATTGCTCGCCTGGCACATATATACGGCAAAAAAAGTTTTCTAGTATATGCCCACTGAATATGCGCAATAGTGTTTCTCCCGTTGGCCCCGCCCGCTAGCTCATAGGCTCAAAGGCTTTACATTGTAATGATGTCACAGATTTTTAGATCGTTTTTCTCGGCTCAAGGAAAGTTTTACAAATATAAAACCTGAGGATGATAGAAAAGATATCCGCACACTTAGATCTATGCAGTATTCCACTTTATTCTAAGCTTTCGGTCTGTCAGACCTTCATCAGAGCACACGTGATTCAAACAAAGGACAGGCTGGTAGAAATAACCAATCCCATTCCAATCATTGGCAGTATGCGATGCACCTGTGAACACCCTGGTGGTAGAAGCTCCACATCTTGGGAATTGTAGTTCTAATAGAGAACTGTGAGGCTTATAAATAGATGCCATATTTGTTTTATAATAAATACACGAAAGGGTGGAACACAGTGAATATAGAAAAAAACGTATATAAAAAATATAACAATATAAAACCTCCCTGTATCAAAAATTCATTATAGAAAGAGTCATAATCTACCATTTTTGCAGTTCGAGTTGTCCTGTCAACAGTTTTACAGACGTCTCTTTTCTATGGGGAAAATGTTTTTTGGGCTTTTTTGGGCCGCAGGGGGGATTTTTCGCTGCAATACCACGAGTGGAACACTGGAAAAAAAAATGGGAGCAAGGCTGAGCCCGCATCCAGGTCTTATTATACATCCATGCATTTATCACAATGACGATGATAACATGATAATGTTTACTATGTTCAAAACCTTAGTTTAGCATGTTATCATGCTAACATTTGTTAATTAGCACTTTGGTCATAGACCAAAGAGTTGGACAAACAACAATTTGTTTTCCCTGCTGAACAAAAGGAAAAGACAGAGTCACCAAAGTCATCCCGATATATCATCTGGGAACCATGAATAATATGTACAAAATGTCATATTTCATTCTGGACCGAAGTGCTGGACCGACTTTGCCAAAAATGCTTCTATAAAATGCTCGCGCTGACACTAATACTAATAATGAGAAATCACAAACACAATTATATATCATCACTGCTGGATTTTGACTGAATTAAACAACGAGGCACATCTAGCTGTTCAGTGATGTTTTTTGTTTTTTTTGTGGCTGGTGATGATAACCACCCACAAATGTATGCACTCTCATCTTAGACTCATTTCCTCATATTGACAGTATTTCTGTTGTCACACAGATGCACTCTTAAGAAGAAGTCGAGCCTCAGTTTGTTGATTCCACTCATGTACTTTATTTTTAATGCACAAATCTGTCAAAAATAGATAATAAAAAAGCAGAATGAAGCAAACATGGGAATTGCGTAGGAGACGGGAATTGCTGTTATTTATTGCCCGATATGTTATTTTAGATTATTACACTCTCAAAAATAAATCCTTGTTTATATGCAATTTGAACAAACGGAGATAATCACAGCACAGCCGGACTCTTTTTGAATTATAATAGATTGTTGAAATCGCGTTCACCTTGAGCTTCCCTCATATAGCCTATATATGAGAGGTGCCCCTCTATTATTGGCCAATCACAAATCCATCATTGTGTCTGTATCACTAAGCGGTTCTGCCACCCAGAAGAGTTTATTGACATGGCCACGACATATTTCTAGGGTATTGTCCTAAGTCCTCAGCATTTATCTCTCTGCTGCCATTTGAGGCCACCAACCTGTGAAATTGCCTGGTGGAACCTTAAGAATAACTATAACTGTTATTGAGTGCTATCTTATTAGGGGACCATTATATTATTTTCTCCAGAATTTTTACATCGCCATCTCGGAGTTGGCGACTGTGAGAGTCAGGATAGACAGTGAAAGGGGAGAGAGAGATTTGTGGAGAGAGGGTAGACTCATGCAGAGCCTTTTAATTTAATGTCTTTCATCTTTAGCCTGAATGACATAATGTATGTGTATGTGTGTGTGTGTGTGTGTGTGTGTGTGTGTGTGTGTGTGTGTGTGTGTGTGTGTGTGTGTGTGTGTGTTTGTAAGTGAAGTACTGTATGAGGAGTTTGTGGTAATGCACAGTACGAGTTTGTGTCTCTGTCAGGGAAACATATTCATGTTTGTGAGTGTGTTTGCGCCGCTACATGTGTGCATCTATAAAGCGTATGAATCTCCGTCTGCATATGAGCTTTCAATTTTCGGGGTAATCAGCTTATGTCTACGGAGGGTAGCGGAGCACAGGAGGTGAATGTGTGTGTGTGCGCGTGTACATCACTTTTGATGTCAGCTCATGTCTCCGTGGAGCAGCGGAGAGCCACGGGAGGTAAGAGCCTGCTGAGAGGCTGAAGGCGGGGGACGGCAAAAGTTTTTCTTCATCTGTTTCTCTCCCTCTCTTCGTTCCCCTCTGCCTCTCCGCGTCTGAATCACCGCTCTGCGTGCGGAAAAAGGCCAAAAGAAGTATGGGGAAATGAAAAGTCAAACAGGTGAAATGCAATAGGAGATTGCGTGCGCGTGCTCGTGTGTGTGTGTGCGTGCGAACGTTTGTCTCTTTCCGTATCGGCTTACGCTCACACACGTGTATAGCGCACACACATTTTCCGACACGTAAGCCTTACTCATTTGTCATCTGACGGCGGAAATCGTGCCGTGGAATTAAAGAGGTCGAGAAAGTGGAGTCCACCTTAATCAGCTTTCTGTCTGTCCAACTAATTTCAAAGTCGGGTTTTTTAACTTTTTCCTAATCTGCGGCGGAGGAAGCAAGATGGGTTGCATACCTGATTCTCGCTTGTCCCTAAACCCCATACTCTGTTTTGTCATTTCAGTGAAATAGTGACCTGAAACATGACTTTGAGTACAAACTGCATTTAGAGCTGAAATCAGGAACCTTTTGATACCGTATAGGTATCTCCGGCTGTGGTAATTGTGCAGGTTTGTGTGCTTCATAGACATATTAAAGCAAGGTTGTAAGCCCAGTATCCCTACAAATTACATCCATATTGGACAAAATCAAACTTCACAGTTTATGTCCAATGCCAACATTCAATGCCAAGGTTGGTAATCTAAAGAAACCAGCAAGAGCACGCTAGACTTTAAAGATTATCCAACCGAAAAAAGAGCCCAATTGATTACCACAGACCACTGTTAACACTACAGTCAACTGTGTATGTTATTAATATCTGTGCAAAAAGAGATTAAAAAAAAGAAGAAAAACCCCACCCAGTGTTGACAATTCTTCTCCAATGAAAGTATCTAGCAGCACTAGCTCCAAAAGTTGCTAAATCTAGCGAGAAAGTCGCCAAGTTGAACACTGAACGCAATCTGGGTTTTTTGCAGAATCGTGCATTATCGATGTTCTTGTCTGCCGACAGGGTTGAATTTTCCCTTGGAACCCATGGGACATGCCCTCCCTCCGTACTTCACTTTTCAATTTCCCAGTTTTGTCCTCCCTACTTCTATAGATTTTCAGTTATACTTTCAATGATTCACTAAAATCTTTCTAAACAGTGTCCCGTCACTGTCCAGCCATTATAATCCATTTGAAAGCAGCACTCACAGCTATTAACTAACATAAAGCAGCAACAAGTGCATTCGAGCTGTTTGCTGCCCTGGGAGTCACCTCTGTTTTCGCTACATGCAGGCTTCCCTAGCACTCAGGGAATAAAAGCAAATATGTCGTCCTCTGTAATGTTGTTGGGGGGGAAAAAAAAGATTCAATTTATGTTTTGATTTACAGTTGACAATGTGTATTATAATACTCTGATAACAAAAGGCACTAAAATTGGACCTCAATCAAAGCGAAGGCACTATAAAGGACATTGCTTCTGATGCAAGAATAGATATTTAGTTAACAATGAAAATACATTATCTTTCATTGTCAGCTCTCGTCTTTGATAATACAGAAATAAACTATTACACTACCATTTATCATGGAAGGCATGATGACCTATTTATCATAATGTGTTATTTGCTACTCTAAGTTGATATAACTGTCTACGGAGGAAAGAGCTTTCGCAAAAAATATTTTTTTTAAACCATGAATTTAAATACCCTCCCCCAATTACGCCCATGTATCATCGCCATCTCTCTCTCTCTCTCTCACGCCGTATACTGTCTCACAAGTCTGTAACACAAGCCATTTTTAAAGAGCTTTTGTAATGAGGTACATTTTTTTTGCGGGTGAGGAAAAGGAGACATCACATACTCTGTCAGAGATGGAAATGTGCCTGTGTGATCACCGATCCCTCTGAGTGTAGTAGCCTGGAGAAACGCTGAAACTGAAGGAACTCGTCATTCGCGCTGAGAACAAACTCTGATTCTGACTAAAGTTAGAACTGTGGAAGACGAAGCCGTGGGGAGTTGTCAGAAATATTTCTGCCGAAGGATGGTGTCTGCTTTTTACTCCCTCTTTTGCTCACTCTTCCTCATATTACCGTAGGTCTCTCTTTCCTCATTATCTTCTTCTTACCTACATCATCATGTTCACGCTCTCCTTCTTTTTTGGACATGTACAGTGTGTTCTTCTGAAATGAAATAGCGGGTGTCACCTGGTAAAATTAATACGGCTGTCCTCGACCAAAGAATTTGGAACACTCGTACGATTTTGTTGACTAGTTGATTTAATCGACAGATCTGTAAAACAGAGTTTCTCCACAAAGAATTTCACAAAAGCACCACTTTAAAGGACCAATGTAGTCTATTTATTGTAATCAATCATAAAATGGCCATGATATCTCATCAGAGATTAAGGAAACATGCTGAATTGAAATACTGGCTTCTCCGACAACAATGCTGTCCACTCTGGCCCGGGACGTCTGTTTTTGATTTTGATCGATGTGATCCCGTGCACTGCCCATGTCGACACGCTGTTACCACACATGAATCAACTTGGCACACAAACGCATCCTTCAAACAGAGACAAGCAAACCAACTGGATCAACAGAGATAACGTTAAAATTAGATATTACCCGACCTGAAAAGCCTCGGCACATCTCTCTGTGGTTCGTGTGCAGCTGGTTCTATCAAGGCAGCGAGTATTGGAGACACACAGCCGCTGAAGTGATTCTGACTGCTGCTGGTGGCCAGAGGCTAACGCGGTCGTGTCTAGAAGGTACCTCTCAAATTGTCAAAATATGCGCTAACTGCTATCAGCCACACCGAAGGAGAGGACGGGCCTCGGCTCCGATGTTTTGAAATTGGACTGCTGTTACCCATTTTAAACTCTGGCTGTCAGTGCTACATATTGCTCCTTTAAATCATGTGTTTACTAGAGATGTGCTCATAAGTTTCTTGGAAGTCATTCAGCATGAAAAAGCATAAAAAACGACTTATTGACTAAGTAAATCTTAGTCGACTAAGACCAAAAATAACACATTAGTTGACTAATCGACTAAGACTAGGGGAAGCCCTAAAAAATAATAAAAAGAATAACCATATAATCTTAAATTGTTTAATGCTAACCAAAGTTGAGTCTCCCATACACTCATACATTGGGAAGCACGCACAAAAATATAGTTACAACCAGGCTTGCCGCGGTAGTCGGTGTTCGGGCATACAAGGATTACATTACTTGCCCCCACTGTCGTTTTGCTTCTTTTTTTTTTATAGAAATAAAAGCCATTAAGTTAATTTTCGCATATCAGCGCCGTGTTATCAATACACAGTCGGACGACGGACGCTACAAACTGAAAGTGAAATTGTCTGCTCCATTAGGAGTCCCGGCACAGAGTAGCAGGAGTCATATTTCACACACACAGGACGAGAGAGCGCCTATTTGGCAATATTTCAGATTGAAACCCAAAGCTATAAGGGAACCATAACGTTAATGAGGCAATCACCATGCAGAGGACGGAGCGGTAACAGCAGGTGTGCGCTGCAGAGCAGTGCCGGGTGGAAACCTTCGGCGGCCCCGCAGCGAAAGCTCGACCGCAGAGGCCAAGCACACAGCCGCCCGACGTTAAAGATCAAAGTAAGCGCTCTGATTATAACTGAGCGTCATCTTTTTCTTGTAAAATGTCTAGTGTAATCGGTAACACCGGTGAAGTTTATTAACCGGCGGAAAAAATACCTAGTTACAACGGGCAGTGCACTCTCTCATTGCACACTGACAAACACACGCCTCACCCAGCCTAGCTTTGCTCACTTGAATTACAGCTTATAAGTAGGTGAGCTGGGGTAAGCATTTATTTTCCAACCCCTGTGATGAGCTGTCGGGAAGGGCACAAGTTCACAGAGCCAGTCACGGGGATCAGAGTACTGGACAAACAATCGGTCTGTCTTCCAGTTTCGCTCAGACTCAGCACACCTCAAGAGTCTGTGCTGTTTAACAAATTAAACAAGTCCGATTCACACTGAGAAATGCTTGAAATGGCCAGCAGACATGCCAAAAGAGCAGTTTTATGTCACTTGTGATGTGCAAGCCAGTATCCCTTGAATATGATGGCTATATTGGCTGAATCTACAGCTTGTATTTCAGGTATATTGTATAATTTTTTATAACAACGCCAAACTCTTAAAACCAGAACAAAGAGCTCAGCGTTAATCAGGAAAGATAAAGAATCAAGAAAGATAATGAACCATTGAAAGCATCACAATGAGTAGCTGCTGTACCTATACACCATGGCCAGAGATCCTAGGCTGGTAAAAAGAGCAAAACATAAGCTGTGGGAGAGAAGCTTCAATCAGAGGAATGAGTCACCAGTCCTCAAAAAAAAAAAAAAAAAAAAAAGCCCTTAATCATGAAGGATTTGTGTACGAGTGTCAAACAAATGATTTGTTTGACGGGAACTCGGCTTTCAAGATGCCAGCTTCAATAAAGAGAAGGGATGGGAATGACAGAGGGCTTTTTTATGAAACAAGATTGTTTGTAGTGACAGAACTTCGGTCTCTGAAACCTATTTGTGACCCAAATATTTACCGTGATTGGCACATAGTTGAGTTTGACAAGGCCCATAGCGGGTGCGGCTTGTCTAGACTGATCAAACATGATGAGGTTTTTTGCGGTATTATTGTCATGGGTTTGGATTGGCATATGCATCATAAAGGGGAGAGGTGGGAAAGCATTACAACTTTTTTGATTTTGATAATTAAGATTTTAGCCTATAGTTAACATTCATTGAGCAGTTACTTAGTCACAAATACAACAGGAGAGCAAGCAGTGTATCTGTTTACAGTGCAGCCAAACAAACTCGAATTGTTTTAATAAATAAGTCAGTCATAATTAGCCATTTTCCATAACACCATAAGCAACCGCTGATCTGATGTCATTCTACATACAGTGTGAGTAGTTTTCCACACAACAACAGAGCACAGTGAAAGGTAGTTACCTTGCTGCATGTCACCTGACTGCTCCTTCTTGTTCATTTACTCCATGCAATATTTAAAGTATAACTTCGGTATTTTTCAACCTAATAGCACAGTCGTTTTACGTCCACTTAAAAGTGCTTGTTTTTGCCACTGACAGGCTCAGACTGTTATTATAAGTGTCTGACAACATTATGGAAAGGATCCTACGGAGAAATGAAACCTTTTGCTTCCTGTTTGTCATTGTGTCATGTGACTTGTTGCCAGCCAGAAGAGGCAACTGTGGAAACGTGAGCGAGAGTTGGAGAGAGGAGTGCCACGGGACACCGGTGTTGTCAGAGTTCGTTGTGTTGGAGTACAGAAAGCGTAGCTTAGTGTTATGCGTTCAATGTCATGGCTGAATATTTGGATGATTTCGACAATGTGGATGCACCGTGACCTTTCAGAGCGAGACTTCTCCGAGCGAGACGCACAATAATAAACAGACCGGATCAAGCGAAAGGTGAGAAAAAGGTTGTATTTGTCTGTAGGGTCCTTTCGATAATATTGTCAGACACTTATGATAACAATCTGAGCCTGTCAGTGACAAAAACAAGCACTTTTAGTGGACATAAATTAAACGTAAAAAGAAGTCTGATTGTATAGAAGTCTATGAGAAAATGACCCTACTTCTCACTTGATTTATTACCTCAGCAAACATTGTAAACATGAGTTTATGGTCTCAATCGCTAGTTTCAAGTCTTCTTCAATACAGCGTGATGTTCATTTAGTAAATTATGGTCCCCTTTAGAGTCAAATAGATGATAAAGCAGGGTATGCTTTAGGGCATGGCTACCTTGTGATTGAAAAAATGCTGAACTCGAGGCTTCAAAACGGCAGTCCACAAACCAACGGGTGACATCACGGTGACCACGTCCACTTCTTATACAGTACGATCCCATATATGGGAAAGCATTCACCAAATCTTAATCATCATCAAGCATCAGAGCAGTCATTGTTACTTAATGAACCAGATTCATTGAACTTTAGGTGTGCTCCACATTTTATGACCCATTGCACTGGCTCTCTGCCACCTTCGTTTGAGAACCACTGGACTTTGACCAAGTTGGACTGTTTTTTTTCGGCAGTTTAGAGATAAAATCACATAGTGTGCGGTATAGAAATATTCTGAACTCATGCTTCGTAGGAACCGGTTGCTCATGTTAAGGTTAGTTTAAAAGGTTTAATTTTCTACAGCTGAAATTGAGTTAACAAATGTGTGCTGGAGAGGAGAAAAAAAAAATGTCTTTTAACGAATGGATTAAAACTCCAACCAAACAGAAAATCAGTTGGCATCCCTTGAGTAGGAGACAATTAATTTATAAGCCGGTTTATCCACGGATACTGGAGAGTCACAGCTCAGCTGAAGTGCACTCACCTACAGAGTTTGCAGTCCTTGTTTCTTACTGAACATCTTTATTCATTATTATTTCACCTATTTGCCACTTTATTGCCTCTCCCGTGCACATCGCGGCATAAACGAGATATGCAGGTGGTTTGACAGATGGCCATTTTTTGTTTTTCGGTGCGGCTACACGCAAGAAATTGAGGTCATCTTGCACCAATTTTTTTGTCCCGTTTCATTTCAGTCTTCCAGCATGTTTTCCTTTCAGGCTCGGAGACGAAAAACTCGCGTCTGTGCTCTGCGGGGATCCAGTCGATATGTGTGGGACATCTCGCCTTGTAGCATTAAAGTAGTCCTCAGGTCTGTCTATGGCGATCGATATGTGAATCAATATCCATGTTTGTTCTCTCCTTTATGATTGAGGTACAGTTTTGCCTCATTCGATGCAAGACATGACACTTGAAAAAAGAGGTCACGATTGTTGATGGAATCCTGCAGTCCGATACACGGATCGCACCACCGGCACCACGCGCTGCCAGAACAACCTTGAACACCTACGATATGTAGTAGGTTGTAAGCTGGTTGTGCCAGGACGAGACGAGGCGGCACCCTCTCAAGGCCGTGAGTCTTGATTAAATGTCCTACGCGCAGCCTGCAACTGCCAAATCGCTTCTTGTATTTAGACAAGGTGCTTATGTGTGGGTAGAGAAAGAAGGCAAGGGCGCCGCGTAGAAGCAGAGGAGTAGGAAGAGGCAAAGACTGGCGGGCGGAGAGAAAAGAAAGGGAGTTGAGATTTAGAAGGAGTGTGGGGGGGAGTAGACGAACCTCTGAGTGGTTTTCTGTTTATTCTCGTCCTGTCTCTTCGGTCGCTGACAGAAAGAAATGGCTTGAGAGATGTTAAGTGTGATGAAAGGAAGGAGAGAAAATTAGATGAGGATGGAAAAGGGGAAAGCTGACGGGTTGTTCCTCGGAGCTGATGCCATAATCTCTCCAAATGCACATTGTATTATCAATTTATTATCAGAATGTGTGAACAGCAGGAGCACCTAACCATGAAATACAAAAACGATGGAATCGCATAAGATATGCGAACTGAATTTTTTGTTTCAACATTGTGTAGTTGACCTTTATGCTTTTGTGCTTTTCTACAATTCGGAGCTATCTCTCCATCCTGCCGGTGTCTACCGCATCCTGCTTCTTTTTTTTCCACTTCTCTCTGTCTCCTGTACTCCCTCTTTCCCACCTTTCGTGTCCCTTCCCCATCTTCATGTTCATCTCTGATGTGTCACCCTTACACTAGACATCTCCTCTTGTCTCCTCCCACGGGTTTTTACCTCTCTTACCCTTTCCTCCTTTAATTTTCCTTTTCTTCTCCTCTTGTTTCATGTCCATCATTATTTTTTTTCCTCCTCTCACTTTGCCCAGCTCTCCTCTCTTGTCTCCACTTTGACTTTGTTCCTCTGTCAAGTCCCCCGTCCCCTTCCTGCATCAGCCACCTCTTCTCTCTTCTCCTGTCTTGTCCTCTCAACTCCCCCGTGTCCTTCCTCTCCTCCTCCTCCTCATCCTCCTCCTCACCCCGTCTTGTCTCTTCTTCTTGTACATAACATATTCCCCCTCTCTTTTTCTCTCCTCTCAGAGTGAGGACCTTCCCTAAGGACTCTGCCGTACTGGGCAGGGACACTGTTCGAGCCCTGATGTACTACGCCCTGAAGGTCTGGAGCGACATCGCACCACTCAACTTCCACGAGGTGGCCGGCAGCGACGCTGACATTCAAATCGACTTCACCAAGGCCGACCACGATGATGGATATCCCTTTGACGGGCCAGGGGGAACCGTGGCGCACGCATTTTTCCCCGGAGAGAGGTTCACAGCGGGGGATACGCACTTTGATGACGACGAGGCCTGGACCTTCAGATCTCCAGGTGAGGAACTTTGCAATCTGCTTTATTAAACCACAGAGTCTATGTGTTTGTACAAAATAGACTATTTTCCAGCCATGTTTATATCTAAAAGAGAATTTGGGTTTAGGTCTGGGGCAGGGACTATTTCCACGCTTTTATTATGTACTTTTTCAACTGTTTATCCATTACAGCTATGTCAACCATTTCTCCATTGCTATAAACTAACTGCTTCATTTATCCATTACTTTTAGCTATATTTCAACTTCTTTGCTCGCTTGCTAACTAGTTTTCATGCACACTTGCAACACATCACGTCTGACAGGTTGATGGGCAGCACACTGGTTATTGTAATGTTTCTAAAGATCAGCATCACGCCTGATCACATGAATACAATTGGGCTCATTGAATCCACAAGAGTCTCAGCATTACAGTCATACCCGATATATGTAATTCCAAGACTGTTTAGGGACCCCAGTATGCAGAAAAATTCAATACACTATTTTAGAATTGGCAAAAATAACACATTTGTACTGAATGCAAAAAACAGCATGGTTTATGTCCAAACTGCATGTGATTATCATAAAGTGGGCATGTCTGTAAAGGGGAGACTCGTGGGTACCCATACAACCCATTTTCATTCACTTATCTTGAGGTCAGAGGTCGAGGGACCCCTTTGAAAATAGCCATGCCAGTTTTTCCTCGCCAAAATTTAGCGCAAGTGTGTAGCGTTATTTAGCGTGCCACGGTTGGTTCCAATGGATTCCTTATGTTTTCTAGTTTCATATGATATCAGTATCTTCACTCCACCTTGAAAACTGAGCCCGCTACAACCTCTGAAAGACAGAATAGCGGCCGGGCCAGCCAGCGGGCCGTCGGAGTGTTAAGAGGTTATCCCAAATCATTTTAGTGCAGCAAATTAGTTGAGCTTTCCACATACCCCCTGGCAACTGCAGAAGCCCCCCTAAAGTACCCCTAGTTGGGAATCACTGTTTTCAATCACTGTACCCTAATCGCCTTACACCTCCGTGATTCAACTAATTGCAATGTTGTGTTCATGCTGACATCCTAAAATGTCTACAAAATAATGAAGCGAGATCTGTTCACTTTACCCTGAGTGACTGGGACATTGTTTTTCAGAAGTTTCTGTTGAGTAATGCTCTAGAGAGAGCCTTTCGCGTTTTTACGTTACCTGGAGGCCACCGTAGTTCTCCGACAGGATTGTGAAACTGTGGTAAAGTGAGCTGCAGAGTGCCAAACCGTGGTATCGCCAGCCGCCGTCTGACTTAATTTGCTTTTAAAGTAGTGTTAGGATGGCCTCTGAGCGAGGCGAACGGCGTTACCACGGTTTTGCACTCGGCGGCACACAATGCCGCCACTAAAATCCCACACACTTTAATCTCTTGAATCAAAACTGCCCAACATTGCCTGAAATAACAAGCGATTTCAAGACTTCATCATGGGCTCTGAAAGCTCGTTATAGGCATTCTTCACATGTATTATGCATTTCAGTGACGAACGATTGAAAAGATTGAAAAGATGATTGATAGATTCATGAATATTTATTAGTGGCAGCCCAACTGTTGAGTTTTCAAACATGATTTTTCTCACCACAAATAAAATCCTGTTATCCTATCGTATGTAGAAGTCTCAGTCAAAAAAATCTAAATTATCTCCATGGCTAGATATCATCTTTTAATTTCAGACACTTTTAGTCATTATCGAGATAGCTCATTAACCTGAGCCAGGTTAATTATTATCTGTTGTAATATATCATTATTGAGTCTGTTATTAGTCATCTACACACAGGCTGTGTTCAGCCCATTCCAGTGCAGTAAAATGTATTCATCCAGTGTGTTTTTGCTTTGAGCCGTGTGGGCTAATAGATTGCTTTATGCAGCGTTATCCTGAATGATCTGGCCAAATTACTTTCATCAAACAGTTTTTGAAAGAGCTTGATTACCCGCTGAGGGAGATGTGCGAGTTTGAAATGAGGACAGTATGACAGCGGCTCTAAATGGAATTCAATCAGCTCTGCCAATCAAAAATAGATGAGATTATATTGGAAATATCCGTTATTCTTTGACGGCTCTGGAAAACACAACGCAGTGCTTTGGCGTTTCGGCTTCAGAAAGTGAACTCCCACCCCCCCCCCACCACGCATTCACTCTTTCACACATTCACTCACTCACACAATACAATATCTGTCCTCTCTGCAGACGTCATCATTCACCCGCCTCCTCTTTGCACTTCTGCAGAACTGTCTGTGTCCTTGTTATTTTATGAATAATTGTGAATCCCAGAGTTGTTGGTGTGTGTGTGTATGTGTGTGTGTGTTCACACTGGTACAAATTAAATTGTTGGTGGCACAGCAGGACCATTTTTTTAAAAAAAATGTGACCAAATCGTCGCATTCTCTAAACCTTGGCGGTCTTGTCGCTCAGCATCATCCTCATTTCTCCCTGCTGTCCTTTGCTTTAAAAAAAAAAAAAAGGAGGGAGGGATGGAGGTGGCAAGCAGGAAAGGGCAGGGGAGCAGTATAAGTCCACTCATTCGGATGAAATGAGCGGATGGAGTGATCTAGTCGTACTGAATGCATCGTCAGGCAGAGGCTGTCTCAGTGCGGTCACACGAATGACAACATAAATCATTAACTCTCCTCTTTCTCTGACTTGCTTTCTTTAGTCCTCCTTTCATCTGGATGACTGGATTTAAAAATGCCCTTCCTCTCTCCTCTGCTCGTTACCTCCATTCATCCCTTCTTTTTGAAAGATGGATGGACGGCAGAGGAGAGAGGGAAACGCGATGAGGGGAGAGGTAGAGATGACGTGGGGAAATATTTGGCCAAAACGTCTCTCACAAGTTTCCAAACTAAGTCGAGGCATGGAAGCTCATATTGGTTCGACACAGCAATCCCAACTCAAGGTCCACGTATCAGTGACGGTGAGGGAGATCTGCTCAGCTCTATTACTTTACCAGGTCTAACAAATCTAAACCCTTTTGACCTATTAATTGTTATTCAATTACACTGCAACAAAGGCTTCAAAATCATGCCACGGCGCTAGGGCTGCACATTGATCAAATATTAATCATGATTTTGGCTTCCCACAATTAAGTGAACATCATCGACTGCGATATTGATGTTAAAATGCTCCGCTCATAGAAAACTCTGCTGCATAAATCAAGCGCTTCCTAAATTAGAACAGCTAGAGATGCACCGTCAATCAGCATCCGATCGAAGCCGGACGGTTTTCAGCAGTCTCATATTTCCGATTTTTTTTGCCGGTCACACACACGTGTGCGGCCGCAACATGATGATTTTACGTCGGCACACAACGGCAGTCACTAACGTCACACAACAAGTCGTCGGTGTGGAAGTTCTTTAGTGTGAGTGAAGAAGACATAAAGCTGCATTTTGACACACTCGCAAGTCCAAAATAAGCCATGTAGGAACAACCTTAAAACATCTGGAACAACTAACTTAATCAGAAACTTATTATATTGTAATTTGTTCCCATGATGCTGTTCAGAGTAATCACAGCGACCGGCTCGTCTGCCGACAGCACGGAGCACGTTATGGTAAGTTCAAGCTCTACTCAGTAAAAATGAGAAATGCAAGAAAAAATATTGGGCGATGGTAAATTATAACGCTATCATGATGCATTCAAATTTAATCTTGCAAAATGTAGTTTTTGGCGAGAAACTTGAATAAATCCAGTTGTTTGAAGGAGATGTTTTCACAGCAATATAAAATAGATATTAGAGAGATAAATATGACCTGTTTAACTTCCTAACACTAGCTCTAAGCAGCTTAATAACATATAATTAGAACTACTAATGCCAAGATTTTTTTTTTTTAATCAAAGCAAATATTTAAATAAAAATCCAATCTTTTATTTCCTAATCATTTGAATTGTGTTCAAAAGTTCAAACATAAGCAAGAATGCATGGCAATATATTTTGATAGTGTTATCACAAACAAATTTTTACCCTTCTGCAGTGAGCAGAAGCTATCGCATTATAAGTTGATCCATCAGTCCCAGGATACAAAAAAAGAAATAACATGCAGCACTGTGGAGCAAAATGATATCGGGCTGTGTTATAGGCTGGCTGATAGAAGCAGTGTCTTGAGGGTGTAATCCTGAGCAAGTTCATTTAGCACCGAGCTAAAATAGATATTTGCACAAGGTTTATGCAATGTCGAAGTGACACACGTAGGCTGATAAGCTAAACAAATGAGCAAAAGGGGTTGTTAGAATTTTAGGTTATTGGTTTTATCTCTAAGTAAAGCCCCACAAAAATGATTTATTATCGCCTGTCACTTAGAGAGGTCCAGCTGCAGTTAAGAGGTCTCTCCTCAAAGACATTTATAGTGCTGCACTTTGTTATACACACACAAAGTGACAGAAATTATCGTGTAAAGAAGTTCAAATCTCACCGCACACCTGGTCAATCGCTGCGTGAAGTGGGCATCCTTGTCGGATTGTCTGTTTCAGAAAGTTACAAATGCCACTAATTTCTTTAAGGCATTAATGCAACTTGCAATTTTTAGGTTGTAGCATGAGCTAGAGTGAAGATACTATGAAACTAGAAGATCATATGAAACTAGAAATCCATTGGTACCAACCATGTCATACTAGCTTGTCGCGAAGGAGGCTAAATAACGCTCCAAACTTGCACTAAATTTTGGCGAGGAAAAACTGGCATGTCCATTTCCAAAAGGGTCCCTTGACCTCTGACCTCAAGATATGTGAATGAAAAAGCGTATAATAAGAATGCCATTCTTGTTTTTGGCGAGTCGTTTTCACACCATCTGTACCGACTGCAATGTAGTGACGAAGAATAAAAGCGGAAAAAGACCGCTAAAGGCGGGCGGGAGGGGAGGTGGATGGCTCCAACAAACACAGAACTTTCAACCAGCGGACCGGTGTTTTGTTTTGTAAGTTCTGTTAGTGATATTAGTGACGTTTGTGACATGTTCCGTAGTGACGTTTGTCACGTGTTTTCCGTAGTGATGTTACGTTTTTTTTCCATACGTATTTTACCTAACTTAACGCACTTATTTTAAGGCCAACCATGACGTTTTTCCTAAAGCTAACTTAGTAATTATGTTGCCTAAACCTAAGTGAGTGGTTTTGTTGCCCCCTGCTGGTACTGCACGTTAATATACGCATGTAATATTCACACCTCGGCGAGGCAAAACGTGACACTTACATGCTATCCTCTGGTGGACAAGCAGGACTATTATGCACTTCTCTTGGCGTGATACCGGGTTGAATTATATTTGCTTTGTTTGTGGATACTTGATGTCGGTATTTTGCCTTTGTTTCTATAGAATTGCAAATAGTACCTAAGCAGGGGAAGAGTAATTGTTACCGCTGTGATGGCCACAGCCATGCTGTACATACCATCATCTGCTGAAAAGTCCCCGCAGCCGAGACATGAAGGGGTACACTACCAGAAGTTTGTGATATTATGTGGGCTTTGCCATTACTCCTCCTCTGTTTCCAAGTGAAGCTATTTGTTTTTTCATTTCCTTCCAGTAGAAACAGAATTGCATGACTTGGCAGCTTATACCTATATCTTACTACACCTCTTTCTCACCTCACCCTCAGACATCCCAAATAGAGTAATTTCCCAGATGAAAGATGAATTCATGACAAAACCCGACGTGAATAGCTCTTCCGAAGCTGGAAGCAAAGCGGAGAGAAATCTGTAAGCAAGCAGTATCTTAGGGAGCAGCTGCACTTCCAATATGAGTGATTTTGCCACACAGACGCAACGACAGCAGGCCTGTACACTCGCTGTGTGATTTCCAGCGTTATGTGTACATTATCTTGTGCAATACACTGTAAGAAACAGAGCTCGGTTACAGTTCGTGCACCAGTACTCTCTGAAAAAAATTGTCATTTGTGAGCCATTGAAAACAAGCTTGCATGTGTAGTGTTTGGATGTCATGGAGCATGTGTTAATTAGCTAGTTATGTGTGTTTGATGTAATGCGATTGTCACAGTGCTGCTGTGCAGATTTTTCTTATAATATCACAAGCTCTGATCCCCACTTCACTTTGTCATTTAGCGTGCAGACGGTTATTCGCTTGTCACAGACAATAAGAAGGACAAAGAGCTCAACTCTGTTGCAAAAGAGCTGATATTTTGTGAGACCAAAAAGGTCAGTCGCTTGTTTTATATCAAAGATCTGAAAGACGGATTCGATTGAGTGTTCTGATCCTCCTGAATGATTTTGAAGTGTTGAAACAATTGCATGCTTGGTTTCTTAGTCTCTGTTTTATCTCTTGGATAGCTGAGCCAAAAAAGGAAGTGTGTGTGTGTGTGTAACAAGGGGAGTTGGGATCAGAAAGGTTAGATGTTCATTGTTTTCTTCATTAGTAAGAATGTGGTAGCCAAGCAAAACATTTTTTAAAATCTCTATCGCACATATCTGGAGTCTGAAATTGGCTTTGTTTAATATAGTAACCGAATTCCAGGTTGACACGGTTTCATTCTGTTTCGACTATTGTCTGCAAGAAAGGTCTGTAGAAAAGATCCAGAGCCCTATGGTGCATTTTGACCTCATGGTTTGGATTAAACCTCAGCAGAAGGATGCAGCTTAGAGGATGCGCGGGTCTTTGTGTGTGTTTGTCTGTCTATCCCAGCTGGTGAGTCTGTGATGGGGCCGGGACCTGTGTGGGTCTCCCTCCTTTGTTTTCTGCTGTCGGGGCTGTGAGCCATATGTTACAGGACAGCAGCTCACTCTGCTCCAATTAGGCCTCCCACCAGGCCGCAGCAGTGGCAGGACAAGCAGAGGATTCTGTAGTGTAGCCTGAGTGTGTGTTTGTGGGGGGGGTTAGGAACAGCTGCATATATGTGGGTTTGGTTAATGGAAGCAGGGCAGTGAAGGAGGGAGCGGTCAAGTGGTGTGACCCCGTCTATACGACTGTAATTTATTTCTCTGCCTCCATCGTATTGCTCTCCAATATTCACAGGTTATAACAACTACTAAGCTTAAATACAAATTGTATTCAAGAGATTTCTACTGAAGACTAAACGAGTAAAATAGCTAAAACTAAAGCTAAAAACTGTTTAACCCCCCTGAGACCCACAGTAGACCCAATTCTGTCTTTTTTTTAGGGGGGTACAGGGGATCTTTAGGGGGAGATAGCAGGTCAACAGTATAGATGTCACATAGAAGTGGTGTACATCATCTGAAAGCTGGGAACCTGAAGATTAATTTGAGATGCAGCTCAGCACTGTGTGTCAAGTTGTTCTAGTTATTAATAAGAAATAGAAATTAATTAATTGATTAATTAAATTAAATTAGACTCATGGGTACCCATAAAACCCATTTTCATTCTCATATCTTGAGGTCAGAGGTCAAGGGACCCCTTTGAAATTCTCTATGCTGGTTTTTCCTCGCCCAATTTAGTGTAACTTTGTTGCTAGCATGACATGGTTGGTACCAATGGATTCCTTAGGTTTTTCGGGTTTCACATAGTATCTTCCCTCTACCTTGAAAACTGACCCCGCTACAACCTCTGAAAGACAGAATAACATCCGGGCCCGCCGGCAAACTGTCAGAGTTTTTAAGGGGCTAAAGATGATGTTGATTTTGCCGGCCGTAAATAATTCAGGGAGACTGAAGAACGATGGTACCGTTGTGTTTGTACAGGAAAGTGTCCTTCGATGTGGGAGGAAATACGGGTCGATTCTGTGAATCATCACACCTGGTTGGACGTTCCTATTTTCAAGGATGCTTCTTTCCTCCGCTGTGATGAATCCCCTCAAAACTCTCCTCCTCAAATGTTTTAATCAGCTCCCTGAAGATAGCCCACATACCTTCTCTCTTCTTCTGTGGTGTTGGGAGCGTTCAGCTCACCTCTGGATTATAATGCTTTGTTAAGCCGTCGAGTTTCTCCCACTCTGAGGCTGCCAGACTGGCGCGCTGAGGCGTAGGGGAAAAAAAAAAAAAAAGTTAATTAAACAACTCTTAATTTCTCCAAGTCACACTCTGCCAGCCTCACCTTGTTGCTATCTCACAACATCCTCCCCCAGCATCATCAACTTGTCTCTGTACTGATGTCAGTATCACTGCTTCCACATGTCGTCCTGCCTTTTAAAGCCGGAGACGTTAAGTCCCGCCCGGCTCTGCTCAGCTCCCACAAAGCTATCGGATTCATAAAAATTGTTGTTCCTAGCAACTTTTTTTTCAAAAGCGCGCTAATCCCTTGAGAAGATGTAAACTTGTTAGGTCAGCCCAGAGGGTAAAAAGTGAATGTTGGTGCTTCAGCAGATTGCGGAGCTATGTAATCGTCTTTAGAAAAATGAACCTTATCAGACAAATCCGTAGCTGAGTAATTGCCTTCGCTAATTCCCTCCCCCCGTCTCCCGGTGCATTGTTCTCAGCGGGACCCTAAATCTGGGTCCGCCAAGGCCATCTCCTAATGTGTATGATGATGCTGAATAGTGGAATATTAAGCGCCACATTTAGCGGACCAGTTCAACTCCCGCTGTGTGATTGATGGTTTCCGGCGTCCATTAGGAGTCGTGAGAGGGCGGACTCTCGGCGAGATCAAATAAGCGGAGGTCTGGAAGTGCTGTTTTTTTTACTTTGACAGGCAGCAGATTGCTTCTATTAATTAGCACTCTGCCAGCAATCTGCTCCTGCAAACTGATTACCCTGAGTAAAACAAAAGCATCATTAAGCAGGTGAATTTTTTATGATGTTCTGTTTTGTGCGCCACTGTGGTGTGCACGCATCCTTTTGTGTTGTTTATGTCTTTGTGTTCCTCTGCAAGAGAAACACTTATGAAGGCAGATTGAACAGTTTAATGCTGCTATATTATTATTCATATAAACTTCTTATTAGATAATATGACATACGCACATATATTAGCGTGACCCCAGTCAAGTGTGCGACAGTATTCACTTGGAATATTAAATATTACATCATAAAGGTCTACCAACGGGTACTTTGTTAAAAAATAAAGTGAGTGCAAGTGACTGACATTGTGCAGGATATGTGGTTTCTTCTCAGGTATGTAAACATTTAAAAGTATGCAGTCTGTAATCTGTAAGGAACAATTAAAGGTGCAGTGTGTAGGATTTGGCAAAACAAGACATTTGAGGACGTCATCTTGGGCTTTGGGAAACACTGTTCGACATTTTTTTCACCATTTTCTAACATTTTATAGACCAAACAACTCATCGATTAATTGAGAAAATTATCGACAGATTAATCGACAATGAAAATAATAATTGTAGTCCTAAACATTATATTGTTGCGTGTTATAAATATATATAAATAGAGCATTACTGAAAGTGTAATTTAAAGTTTTGTCTTTAAACCCATCCTTTTATATCACGTCACGTCTTGCCCCTTGCCCTGGGTTTCACACCACCACATTTCCGGACCGATGCTGGCTATAACAGAGCAGACAATAACACATTTTTCAAGTACAGTACAGAGTAGAAAACTGAAAAAAGCAGCAAATAATGCTGCAAAACAGTACAGACACAGAAAATAGCAACAGGATCACAATCCAGAGACAATAAACAAACCTCAAAGTTAGAACAGGTACGGACGAGAGGACAACAGAGTGAAACACTGCTGCAACATGGAACCTTATCCGCCAAACTTTCTTTCTTAACTTATTTTTGGTTTACCTTTCCTCCAAAATGACGTAAATATGACATGAACTGATCAATCGAGTTCTGCCATCATCTATAAAGGGTACAGTATATATTTTTCAAGATGTCTTCGTCTACTGAATTTGGATGAAATATGAGGCAACACGACCGTTGGCTTGCTTGTGGTGACTCGTGTTGAATTTGAACAACTGTGCCGGTGGACAGACTCGCAGTATCGGCGAGGTTTACACAATATAATACTGAGCTTTGTTCATGCACTTCCAGTGGATAAGCATGTAAACACGGAGCTCTGTTAGGGCTCACTGAGCATGCAGGAGATATCGGGAAGGGATTATACTCTTGTGACCTGTACCACGGAGTAATGGCAGAAAATGTGAGCTTAAACACCTGCTGAAATATTTGCATTCATGAACTTGAACTTGGAATTTTTACAATTAAAGGGGACATATCATGCTCATTTTCTGGTTCATACTTTTATTTTGGGTTTCCTAGAACACGTTGACATGCTTTAATGTTAAAAAAACACATCATTTTTTCTCATACTGTCTGTCTGAATAAACCTGTATTCGCCTGTCTCTTTAAGACCCCCTCCCAAAAAAAAAAAGCCCAGTCTGCTCTGATTGGCTTGTGAGAAAAAATATGGCACACCTTTGCAAAGGTAGTACTCAAGCTGTGGGCGGTATTATTCTAATGAGCTTGCATGTGACATAGGAAAGGGAGTCAAATCTGAATAATACCCAAATGTATGTGCACAAGCATTGAAAAACGGGAGTTTTCATTATATGTCCCCTTTAAGATAAATGAACACAAGCAAAGGTGCTGTACTCACAGGCGACAGCATTACAAAGATTCCCATCAAATGTAAAGGCTAACTTTTGAGCTAGATGCTTTTTGTCCTTGATGAAGTTTAGCCAGAGTAGTTACATCACACTGCATAACAATAAATGGAGCACTTGACTGCCCACTGTATTCAGTGCGCAACAAACGCTCCTTACCTGGAGCACCGGAGGGTCTGTATAAACCAAGGTGATTTCATCAGACTGTATAAGATCTCACACAATATATATATATACGTGCCACAGTAGTGGGTTCACAGCCAGTTCAACTTTTCAGCTAAAATGTTGTTGTGAGATATGTACAATGTGGAGAACCCATTGCCTTTATATACCATGTGTTTTTTTTGTCTTAACAGAGAGGAAAAAAATCCCCCTACATGTCGAATGTTTAGCTCGGTATATCATCGTCAACTTCATTTTGACAGAGCAGAAGAAGAATGACGTTGCCACACAGCACAAACTGATTAACTATGTATTACACAATGTTGTTCCAAGCCCATTATTCAGTTTGCATTTTGCCAATTAACATTCTTGTATACAGGCTAATAAATGTTGTCTTTGCCCTCTGAATAGGGAAGTGGAGGGAGGACTGGAAGTGGCAAGATTTCTTTGCCACAGCTGATATTGCCACTGAAAGCCATGACTAGTTTCTTCCATAGTTATAAAATCAACGATAAACCGATACGACTTTAGAGTATACTGCACTAGAAATAGGTACAAATGCAATGCAGTTAGAAGAAGTTTGAATGCAGAAAAAAAAACAATACAACAAGCAACAACATGAAACTTTATACTCTATATATTGTGTTCAGGATATGTACAGTAAAAAGTAGCACCACCAACTCTGGCCATTGTTGGCGAGGAAAACTCCCAAGAAAACATTATTTGTTAAAAAAAAAAAAAATGAAGAAGAAACCTTGAGCAAGCCAAGTCAAAAGGATTCCCAACGGGAACATAGTGTAAAATGTAACTTTAAGTATCTGTAAACTCATTGATTAAGGACAATGTTTTTCGCTAGAGAGACAGCGACTGCTACGGGGGCTGTAGTCTATTCCGTGTACCAGTTTTGGGGGGGGGGGAAGCAGATGTATTGATGAGTAGCACTGCTCAGGGGAAAAAGAAGCTGTTCTTTTGCCTGGTTGTTTTGGCTCCAATTATCCCGAGTTGCTTCCTGGAAGTAGAGTTTGGACGATGTGCGTGGAGGAGGTTGGTAATGATGTTGGGATGCAAGCTTCTTGGGCCTGGAGTGGCAAAGATATTTTTGGGAGAATGATGAAGTTGTTGGCAACGATCTCTGGTTAGTCAGTTATTTGTCTGGTCTGGAGTCATCCCCGTGAGAGCAGCAATGTTTGGGTAATGGTGGACTGGATGTTGGCGTGTGGCCCACGCCGCTGTCATTGTGTGTCCTCAGCTGTTGCATGAAGCATCAGCCCGTCTGATGAGCCTTCTCGGTGATTTAGTGGTCCCAAAAGGAAGATTGTGCTTTTTAGGAACTCGAAGCCTTCAGATTATGTCTCGTCACAGAGTCGTGTCGTTTCAGTGTTTGAGATTTACGTTTCGCTAAATTAAAATAAGTTGCACCACACAAATTAGTTCTTATAGATTAGTTTTGACTAAATATTTAAACCTTAGAACTGTTGCGCAGCTAACACAACAACTGACATATCTAACGTTAGCTTGCTAATATATGACCCAGATAGGCTAAATTTTGGCAGGGAATAACTCTCATGAGCATTTTCAAAGGGGTCCCTTGACCTCTCGCCTCAAGATATGTGAATGGAAATGGGTTCTATGGGTACCCACGAGTCTCCCCTTTACAGACATGCCCACTTTATGATAATCACATGCAGTTTGGGGCAAGTCATAGTCAAGTCAGCACACTGACACACTGACAGCAGTTTTTGCCTGTTGGGCTGCAGTTTGCCATGTTACGATTTGAGCATATTTTTTATGCTAAATGCAGTACCTGTGAGGGTTTCTGGACAATGTTTGTCATTGTTTTGAGTTGTTAATTAATTTCCAAAAATAAATATATACATACATTTGCATAAAGCAAGCATATTTGTCCACTCCCATGTTGATAAGAGTGTTAAAATACTTGACAAATATCCCTTTAAGGTACATTTTTGAACAGATAAAAAAATGTGTGATTAATTTGCGATTAATCCTGATTAAATATTTCAATCGATTGACAGCCTTAGTCATTTCATATATCAGTAATATAGGCCAATGTAGCCGACTGCTACTACCGGGGTTCACCTCGGCACACAAAGTCAAGGGGAGGCAGGATCCAGTTCTCGTGCTCTTTATTCAGCACTTACACATATGCACATTTCAACACTGGCGCCGTTTGCTCTGGCTGCACACTATACACACTATTCACTTCTACAGCTCGTCTCTCAGTGGCACGCTCTGGAGAGCCGGTCCCTGGCTTCTCAGTCCTCTCGTCCCAGCCCGCACTGCTGCATATATAAGAGAAGAGTCGTTAGTTCACTCATCCCAGCTGCGCCCAATTAACACACCTGAGCACTGCTCCCTGAGCCACTCCACCCCTCTCTCTCCCCTGCAGCTGAGCAGCGACCACGCCCTCCCTCCACAAGCATGTTTGTTGGTTATTCAATAAATAAATAGTCTGTATGAAATAACCGCACGGTAAAGCCAATGTTTGTATACTCCCGTGTGAATTCAATACTTGACAAATGAAAAGTATTTTTTTTTTTCATTTTAAGTGCAAAATTAACAGTTTCAAGTGAAGTTATAGAGGAAAAAAATGATAAATATAGACTGACTATGTTAACGTGCATGCACACAAGAGTAATCAGATTAAGACAACAGTTTGATTTAACTACACTGGGGTATTCCCATAAGCATAATTCTTATCAATTCAGATTTTCTGAGAAATTTGAGTTAGTATGTACTTATTATCGATATAAACGACATAGTTGTGTATCACGATATATGATTTCATCATGATACAATTAAATTGAAAGACGATAAATCATATTGAATTATCGCCCAACCCTATAGATGCAACATTGTTTAGTAAATCACTTGTTTGAAAGCTCGTTACTAAGAATTGAGTATAAGGGATTTTGTGAATAGCTGGTGCAATCAAAGAGACCGGGAGGTCTGAAATGAAGGTGTTCGGTCTTCAACATTATTCTTATCCTATAAGTTCCCAGGCTGTCAAAGTTACTCCAGACTCATGTTGACTGAGTCTTCCACAAAACATACTGGCCCTGTAGGCAAACCTCAGGGCATACCTCTGAAGGGTGTGTGATGTTTTTGAGTTAGCCATACGCCTTTAAGGTCGTCTATATGATCAAAGCCGCGGTATCCTGTGATCCTAGTTTTTGAAGACTGGATGAATGGAAGAGTTTAAAGGTCTTAAATTAATTCCCATCTTAAGCATCATGCAATGAGGCCATTTAAGTTGATAAAAACCTACTTAATGGCTCATTGGTGAATCCGGCAGAATGAAGATTGAACCCCGAAATATAAAAGAATTGAATAGTCTGTAGGGCGACACGAAAGTCCCCTCTATCTCTTTCTGCCTTCCTAAATGAATCTGGTTCATCCGCCCAATTCTCTCCGCTCCTACTTTGTCCACAGGAATTACGTTCATTCTGTCAGCCTCCCGTGGACCGTGAATATGATGACATGGTACATACTCTGTTCTGAGCCGCTGTTCTCTCTCTCTCTCTCCCTCCTTCCTTTTGTCCACCTTTCCTCTCTGCGCCATGTGCTCCTGTAGATTAGAGTTGGCATTTGCCTCCTGAATACCCCAGTTGGGTACTGTAAGAACGAGTGCACGTCCCAAGCTGGGGCCAACCTTAGGTTAACTGAATGCGGAGACTTCAGCCTAGCCACCAAGGAACTCTAAGCTAGCTTTGGCTTGACACGCTATAGCTCTCCACATTTTTTTTTTTTTTGCAAATCTAAATCTCCAAGCCCAGGTTTTGTCTTGCTTGGCAGAGTCAGACAAAGAGTTTGGGAGGCTTTTTTCCGTTCCTTTTCCTTGCTGAACATAGAGGGGAGGTTGCTTTAATAGCCTGCAGCCTCTTCAGGTGTCTCTCCCCACTCCGGTTTTGATTGCCAGCCGAGGGACGAGGCAGCTTTACCATAGTTATCTCACTACACCACATGCCTAACAGCACTCAAAGCCCCCTGAGCTGTCTGTCATGCCTCTTAATTTGCACCATAAGCAGATGAGCTGAAAAGGGATAAAATACCTGAGCAGGGGGTTGGCTGGGTCAATTTAGGACACAGAGTGAATTGACATTGGTGACTGGGTCTGACTGGCCACTGGGTCTTTTATAAAGCCATTTACAAAAACTAGGGCTATGAAACTAGAAAAAGGAATCCATTGGTACCGATGTCATACTAGCTTGTCGCGAAGGAGGTTAAATAACGCTACAAACTTGCGCTAAATTTTGGGGAAGGAAAAACTGGCATGGTCCCTTGACCTCTGACCTTCAAGATATGTGAATGAAAAATGGGTTCTATGGGTACCCACGAGTCTCCCCTTTACAGACATGCCAAGTCATAGTCAAGTCAGCACACAGACAGCTGTTGTTGCCTGTTGAGCTTGAGTTTGCCATGTTATGATTTGAGCATAATTGTTATGCTAAATTCAGTACCTGAGGGTTTCTGGACAATATTTGTCATTGTTTTGTGTTGTTAATTGATTTCCAATAATAATATGTTTGCATAAAGCGAGCATATTTGCCCACTCCCATGTTGATAAGAGCATTAAATACTTGACAAATCTCCCTTTAAGGTACATTTTGAACAGATAAAAAAATGCGTCATTAATTTGCGATTAATCACGATTAACAATTGCGCGATTGTCTAAATTAGTGGTAGAACCACGGTTGTTACTCTGTAGTAACCCCACTGTAAGGCACGATAGTAACATATGTTCACCCCCTCTCACAATGCTGAGCATTGTCCACATTATAGTCAGGTTGGGATCAGTTTTTTTCTAGGTATTTCTCAAGTTGTTGCTTCATTATGAAGATAATGAAGATGAAGATAATCTATACTGTTCAATGGAGAATTGTTAGAAAAGTCAGATTGAGCATTAACCACCCATTTCCAACCACTAAATATTCTGTGTTTTAAAACAAAGTTGAGATTAAAACTACTACGACATACTTTGAATCGTTGCCACAGTTCCGTGCTGTTTCACTAGCACTGTTTATAGTATATCTCTTGACCTTTGGATTGTGTTTGTTTTGCTTTCCCTTTCTTGTCATGTCTGCATTTTCTTATAATGTGAGAAAGATTATAAGAAATTATGTAAACTCTTTCTTTTTTTCCCCCTCTGTCTCCTTCAGACACTCATGGGATGGATCTGTTTGCGGTCGCAGTCCACGAGTTCGGTCACGCCATCGGCCTGGTCCACACCTCGGCCATAGAGTCCATCATGAGACCGTACTACCAGGGTCCCGTAGGAGACCCTCTGAAATACGACCTCCCCTACGAAGACAAGGTCCGCGTCTGGCAGCTCTACGGTACGAGGGAACATCTAGTCAACTTAATAAATGTTTGTGTATGAAAGAGGGAAAAAAAATGGAGGAATTAAATTTGTTGCATTTCCATCACAATTTCAAGTAATAATTCTGCCTCAAGCAGGAAAAAAGCGCACACACGTGAAAAAATGGTATTTCAAGAATTAATAGATGCTGTCGGAAACTGAAACAAAATGGACGACATGTAACTTTGAAGGGCACCTTATAGGTGGACATACTGTTCTCTACTTTTCTGTACCTCATTATGTCATTATCTACTGGACGTATACTTTTCCATCATTGTTTACAGCATTATAGCATTAAGAACAGGAAATGTATGCAACATCAAATACTGGCTAAATTAGTTGTTCATTTGAGTGTCGCAGATGTTTCTGCCTCTTCTCGACGTCTCATCAGTGCAGCCTCAGTGTTTGGAGACATACACTACTCAGCCTCTGCCGTAACTACTATGTACGTTTCCCGGTGCAGTGGTGGAAACAGCCGTTTGCTGCTTGACAGCCTCAGCAGACTGAAGATACAGAGGCCTCCTCGTGCAGGAAGCAGCATTTGATGAGCTCTGTAGAGGAAGGTTATTGATTTAATGAAAACATGGATGGAGTTAATTGGACCTCGTTATGGCATGTGACCTTATCCCGCCATTCACTCTGGGAAAGATAGGAAATGGCAGTGTGAGGAGAGAGGATGGTGAACATGAAGAGGGGTGAAGTGAGGTATTGTGAGCAAACAAACACATTCAAAAAGGAGGGGAGAATTACACACATTTGTGCCATGTTATACTGTATGGTACAATGTAGGAAAATAGTAACATTGCAAAAGAACAGGAGTAGAGCAAATAACCAAGAATCAAAAGTTAATAAATATGTTGTATATTCATTTTAAATTGACATTTGACATCTTTCTAGGTGTCAGAGACTCGGTGTCCCACACAAACCGACCAGGCAACCCCTCCCAGACGGCTGAACCTCCCGTCCTGCTGGACCTTCCTGAAAACAGATCCACTCTCCAGTAAGTAGAAGACTTAAAGATACTTGGAATCTTTCACATGCAACAAAAAAAAAAAAGATCTGTCATAGTACTATACTATTAGATTAAAAAATCCACTCGCTCAGTATCTCTAGTGTCGATAAAAACGGGATGGCACAGTACAGTTTTGGCACCAAAAGTGTCGCTTGCGGTCCACAGTCCACTCAGGACACATCTTATTAGGACAAGTGCTCTTAGATACGTCTTATGGCTTCAGTTGGCAAAGGTGGACGTGGTCATAAACATCTGCAAAAAATCACATAAACATTTTTAATGTTCATGTTTTCCCGTTTCAAGCTGATGTAAATTCCTTATAGGCACGTTTACACGGCCATAAAAAAGTGCCTATATTAAAGTTAGGGTAATAATAGAAGTTCAGCTACTTCCATAAGAACACTAAACTCTTAATAGGCCTCACACAGGTGTATGGTGTTTAAATAGACCCCAAAACCACGTATATAAAAAACAGGCGTGTGCACGCGGTACGAGCGCACAGAACATTATCTGCAAGCGGAAAATTAATTTATGCTCCGCATGCACAAATTGACTTTTGAGACTTCGGAGGCGGGGATGAAATAGACAGTGACTGATGTCTCCGGTCCTCTGATTGGTCACTTTCAACACCCACAGTCTCCGGCCTGATCTATGTCTCTCTTGTGATATAATGAAAATTAAATGTTTGAAATGTTTGTGTTTTCTAAGATGCCTAGTGTCCTAATCATTGTCAGAATTATGTAGACTACGTATGTCCATGGTTTAGCTCTTACCTAACAGGGAAGCTGATTCACACACCTGCATGAACATACACCGATCAGCCATAACATTAGACCACTGACAGGTGAAGTGAATAACATTGATTATCTCGTTACAATGGAACCTGGCAGTGGGTGGGATATATTAGACAGCATGTGAACATTTTGAGCTTTGAACTTTGTGTTGGAAGCAGAAAAAATGGGCTAGCGTAAGGATGTGAGCGACTTTGACGAGGGCCTAATTGTGACGGCTAGACTACTGGGTCAGAGCATCTCCAGAACTGCAGCTCTTGTGGGATGTTCCCGGTCTGCAGTGGTCAGGACCTACTGTACCAAAAGTGGTCCAAAGAAGGAAAACCGGTGAACCGGCGACAGGGTCAGACCCGAGGCTCATTGATGAACGTGGGGAGCGAAGGCTGGCCCGTGTTGTTCGATCCAATAGAAGAGCTACTGGAGCTCAAATTGCTGAAAAAAGTTAATGCTGGTTCCGATAGAAAGGTGTCAGAACACACAGTGCATCGCAGTTTGTTGCGTATGGGGCTGCGTAGCCGCAGACCCGTAAGGGTGCCCATGCTGTCCTAATGGTATGGCTGATCGGTGTATATATCCACACACCTGCAAAAACATATATATTCACTCACCTCCTTGAATCTATATATATTCAGACACCTGCATGAACATATACTGTATAGTCACACAACTGCATAAACCTATATATTCAGACAGTTGCATAAACATACCGTATATCCACTCACTTGCATGAACCTATATATTCACACACCTGTATAAACATATATATTCAAACACCAGCATAAACATATATACTGTTCTATGCGCTCATATCACATGCACATGCATGGTTTTTATGCACACAATTTTTGAGACTAATTAAACACCATACAGGTATGGTGGTGTTTATTGCAGGGTAACTGTATTGGATCTCATTATAGAAAGATTTCTATTTTTCTGATGGTTCCCTGCATAATTATATGGTGATTATGTTTTTCTTTTTTTAAATTTCTTACTTTTTCCTTCTCTTCCACTGAGAAACAATGTAATGAACCCATGCAGGAATACACACCATTATTGTAAAAAAGTATTTTTTTTTTGGTGCTTGATATGAAGTCATGAGGTGCCAACAAACCAAATTAGCAAAGAGGCCGAGAGTGAGCTTGGGAGCCTGCCCGTCTAATTAAGTAATTCCCTAAAGCAAGTTGGCCGGCTATCAGCCCGTTGTTTTTTTCAGATTATCAAGGATAATTTGGCTTAATTTTGTCCATTTATGTGTTTTGAGTGTACATACACTCGCTCACACACACACACACACACACACACACACACACACACACACACACACACACACACACACACACACACACACACACACACACCTACACCCAAACCACCACTAACCTTAAAGTAGCACCCAAGAGGTCCAACCAAAGACAAAACACAAAAATGTATTAATTCTGAAGGTTGGTGCAATTCAAATTAGTTTCAGAGGACACACACATGTGCACACACACACTACAGTAAGCGGCAAGGCAGCACTGAGAAGGAGGGCTAAGCTAAACAGGCAGTGGTGCTAAGATATTTAACCATCTTTTTTCTCCCCACTTTCAGACTTCCACTGCCTTCATTAATCATTTCCCACCGACTCCATCGGGTCATGACGCGTGAAAAAGCTGGATTAGGCCTGACAAGGGCACCAATGCTGACCACTAGGCAGTGGTGTAGTGTTAATAGAGCTCTGAATAGAGACCTTTGTTGGTAATATAAGGCCTGGCGGGATCCCACTCTCAGCCCTGTGGTGCTAATGGCTTCATCATTGGCAGGCCGGCCACGTCAGTGCTTTAAATCACTTAAAACCCCCCGGGGATAAATAGCACTGAGGGACCTCACCATGTCAGCCTGGTAGCATCTCTTCCCGTTTAGCCTGGTTTCACTGATTCGTGCACAGGCACCCAGACGCAGTGGATGAAAAGTGAACAAAATTTAGATGCATAAAAAGATCTTGAAAACACACGTGTAGTTTAAAGAAACAAAGTATTAATGGATGTTTTGACAAATAAACTTTTATAAATATGAAATATTTATTTTTTTGATGATAGGTAACTCATCAGAGCGCAGAACCATCATTGTCTGTGTTCAAAGATTTAAAGTGTCCACTTTTACAAAAGAGGTTATTTTTTCTCCCCTCTTTTCACAATCTTCTCTCCTCCTACTTTCTTCACATCTCTCTCAGGCTGGCGCGAGATGCCCCGGACAGATGCACCAGTCACTTTGATGCAGTGGCCCAGATAAGAGGGGAGGCCTTCTTTTTCAAAGGTACCAAGTCACAAAGGGAGAGCAGACGAGACGCAAAGCTACAGAGCTGCGTGGGAAAAAAAAAATTAAAACGAAATTAGCTAAATGAGTGGAAATGAAACCAAATTTAAAAAAAAGCAGAGAGAAAAGGAAAGAGGATGAGAGAGCGGGGCAGATGCAGAAACCCAGCTGAGCCAGTTGAGCCCTGCCGAGAGACTGCAGTCCAAAAATTACATCAGGCTTTCATGCTTGCCCTCTGGAGGAATGACCCCGAGCCTCCCACTGACAACAGAAACAAGAAACAGACTCACTTACTTCAGCGGCAGCAGTGTTAGCAAAGTATGCTGAACTTCACCTGACATTTTGCAACCCTTTTTAGTCTTTTTACAAGAGATGGCATTAAAAGTTTATAGATCATTGTTACAATCATTTTTCCTTTTGAATGTTTTTTTTTTCAGACATTTTGAATTGATCAAGATTTAGATTTTGCTTGCAGTTCTTTTCAGCCCGTTACACATGGGATGACGTCGCCCTGTCACACATGTTGAACCAGGACTAATCCTTGAGAGACATGACTCAGCCTGTTATATGTTAGTTATTTGTTTGACGCACAGCATTATGTTTTTTTTTTTGAAAGAATAGTGAGACTTCATTTTCAGCCTCGGAGCTGTTTTGAAATGTCACCACATAGGTAAACTCTTCTGAAGGTAAAGATGACAATAGACAAACTGCAGGAGGAAAAGAAACATCTAATGCCTTTTGATTAAGATTGATACTACATTAATTCATATCTGCAGCTAACCCTAATTTAGGCCTTTCTTCTGACAAAGAGTTCAAACACCCCAACTAGTCGTATTTGCATTGAAAACTCTAAATTGTATGCAAATGAGCCTGTCCAGCGCGACGCAGCTGACACACAAAACTGTCAAACTAAGCAATGTAAAATGAAACAAGATTCAGCAGTGGCATAGCCTATTTCTCGCCTCGACTGTTTTCCGAAGTAGATTTTGGTGGATTGTATGGACAGAATAACAGAAAGTTTCAGGGTCATGTCTAGAAGGTAACCCCCAATTTGCGAAACTCCCGCGAATGGTTAAGGTCAGGCATTGACCTCGGCTGGTTAGGGTTAGGATAGGTCATCGGGTAGCGAGTCTCGTGAGAGTTTTCACAACTTGGGAGTTACCTTCTAGAACGGCTCTCAAGATATGCAAAGGACATACCCACAGACAGACAGATACCACGCTTTAGAGTTAGATAACAAATAGTAATGGCCACCACAGCCATTATTATTTGTCAGCATCCCGAATAGTGCTCATCCTGCTAAGTGTCCTGTTCCTTATAGGAAAGTACTTCTGGCGACTAACAAGAGAGAAGCACCTTGTGTCGCTGCGACCGGCTCAGATCCATCGCTTCTGGAGGGGCCTCCCAACCAATCTGGACGGCGTGGATGCCGTGTATGAGAGGCCTGGGGACCACAAAATAGTCTTTTTCAAAGGTACAGTACCAAAAAAAACCACCTACATTCCAATGTGTTATCAGATCTTGGAATGAGTCTTAAATTTGAGTCTGGTTCAATAGTGTCAGTGAGCATCTGCAATCACAGGATTTTTCTTTTCTTATTTCTTCTCTCTTTCTGTCACAAGTAGAGAAGAGTTAAAGATAAAGAAAAAAAATGTTTAAACTTCTGTTGACTGGCAGACGTTTTAAAATGTGCTCATCCACACTATAAAGTGGCAAGATAAAAAGAGATTGTTCACACCTTTTTACTGGGAAGAAAATTCCGACTATTTTTCTGCGTGCAGAAGAGTTATAAATTTAAGAAACGAGGGTATGTTTCACATTTGATATAAAATGTATAACAGCTTTCCTGGCAGAGGACGTTCTCCCTTGGCTGCCTAACAAAAAGTATGTGTGAATCTTTATTATTATTTCATGATCTTTCAGGTCTGTCTTCTTTTCAAATGTATCATCTCAAAGTGCATACACTGTCTGCTGTGTGTGATGTAGAAAAATTATAGATTGTTATCTTCGGTTTCATGTGTCCAACCTCTTCAGGTCAAAAGTACTGGGTATTTAAAGACAATATCGTGGAGGAGGGCTACCCTCGTCCAATCAGTGACTTCGGCCTACCCTTGGAAGGACTGGATGCAGCCTTTGTTTGGCTGCACAACGACAAAACCTACTTCTTCAAGGACAACCACTACTGGCGCTACGATGACCACCTGAGGCGCATGGACCCGGGCTACCCTAAAGACAGCGCGCTTTGGAAGGGGCTGCCGCCACAACTGGACGACGCCATGAGGTGGTCTGATGGTGAGTAACCTTAAAAACACTTCTTCTTCCATAAGTTACAAAGGGTACAATGGGTCAATGCACAATACTTTGAGTTCTTCAAGCTGTCTCATACAGTAGAGTAAAACCAGTCACTGTGCAGAGAAATGTAATTTTGACCCCCCCCCCTTTGTCCATAATATCCATGATCTCATTCATTGTCACTAACCAAAGTTTGAGAGTAAAGGTGAGAATTGAAGTAAGCTTTGCTTTGGGACTTAAGGCATCAGTATGCTTCAAGTGAAGTGCTCGTCACATCGTCGAACAGTGTCTGAAACCCCCATTAAAACAGCGCAAATGAGGGGTCTTTAGCTTTTGCCTTAGACGTGATCGGATGACACGTCACGTGGCCTAATCTGTTACAATACGTTCATTGTTGCAGCCAAAATAGCTGAAGTTTGGTCCATATCTCGACCTCGCTTCCCTTTACTTTTGAAGTACAACATGCGGTGCTCTCTTCTGTGCCGACAGTATAGTAAGTAAGCTAAAAGTCGATTTATATAACGCCTCTCTTGAGTGCTTTCCAATAAAATACAAAAGCCATAAAATCCAGATACATAAATAAATAACAATGATACTGTAACATAATAGAATACCACAAAAGTAGATATCTCTCGTTGTCTTTCTCTGTTTCAATAACATGGCGGCTTCTCCAAGGAATTTCAAATAAATGCGTCCGATGAAGCTGTGTCGCTACTTTTTCAGTATCCCACAAAATAAACGTTCAAAACCATACCCCCAACAGTGATCTATCACCCAAGGTGTGTAGAATGAAGCCAGTGACATATTTTGACCTCTTCTGTCTTTATTAAAATTGATTATAAAGACATACTGATTGATTGCATTTAAAGTATCAATGATGAATCACCACTGTCTGTTTCCTCCAGCGATCAATGATTACATTTCTCTGAGAAAAATAGAGCTGTTAACACTCCACCAGAGCATCAGCCCACTGGTAGCTCTGGTACCTGCTGGTGCCAAAGGCAAGGCTCTGCAATATCCTTCTCAGGGGAAATCCTCAGAGGAACGAATTACAAGAGAAATATGAGACAAGGATGGAACAATTATGCAAGTTAGCAAACATGCAGCTTCAAATCCTGGATGAAGTTTTACAATTGGATTACAATTCTGAGCCAACTTCCCAACAGCAGTAAAACACCAAAATAGTTGGAATCATTTGAATAGGTGTCTTTTTAGCCATGCTAGCAGCACGACGCTGAGTCCAGCCAATTAGACTGTTGTCAGCCTATTAAATAGGTGTTATCAGTCATTATAAGCACCATAGATGTAGGTGGTCAATAGGGGCCTACTATACCCACTAGTAGGTTTTATCATCGTAGATCACCGACAGAAGGTATAAAGAACACAACAGCGACCAGGAGTAGAAGTGGAAGTCAGGCGCTGTAGTATAGACAGCGGGAAACTCCATATGGGGTGGAGGTCGGGTACAATGGATGGGACACAAAACACAGCATTTTCACCAAGGAGGTTGGGGTTCGCATCCCGTGTCTTTGTGTTCACAAGTGTTAAGTTTCACTTTAACTTTTGAAACATTATTTCAAGCCAGCCTGAGGTCACTGCCTAACCTTAACCGTTCAAGGTCAATGCCTAACCTTAACCATCGAAGGTCAATGCCTAACCTTAACCGTTCGAGGTCAATGCCTAACTTTAACCGTTCAAGGTCAATGCCTAACTTTAACCGTTCAAGGTCAATGCCTAACCTTAACCGTTCAAGGTCAATGCCCAACCTTAACCGTTCAAGGTCAATGCCTAACCTTAACCATTTGAGGTCAAAGCCTTACGTTAACCGTTCAAGGTCAATGCCTAACCTTAACTTTTCAAGGTCAATGCCTAACCTTAACCGTTCAAGGTCAATGCCCAACCTTAACCGTTCAAGGTCAATGCCTAACCTTAACCATTTGAGGTCAAAGCCTTACCTTAACCGTTCAAGGTCAATGCCTAACCTTAACTGTTTGAGGTCAATGCCTAACCTTAACCATTCGAGGTCAATGCCTTTCCTTAACCATTTGAGGTCAATGCTTAACCTTAACTGTTTGAGGTCAATGCCTAACCTTAACTGTTCGAGGTCAATGCCTAACCTTAACTATTTGAGGTCAATGCCTAACCTTAACCATTCAAGGTCAATGCCTAACCTTAACAATTTGAGGTCAATGCCTAACCTTAACCGTTCAAGGTCAATGCCTAACCTTAACCATTCAAGGTCAATGCCTAACCTTAACAATTTGAGGTCAATGCCTAACCTTAACCGTTCAAGGTCAATGCCTAACCTTAACTGTTCGAGGTCAATGCCTGACCTTAACCGTTGGAGGTAAATGCCTAACCTTAACCATCTCGCAACAGTTTCGCAACTTGTGGGTTACCTTCTAGAAACAACCCGTTCGGAGTGTATGCCTGTTCAGAGGGGGCCAGTTCCTTGGCTTCCAGTATTTGCTGCTTGCAGCGTTGTAGTGGGGACACAGTTTAAATCAACTTCTATCACTCATAGATAAGACGTTTCACCTGGAAAAATCTGTTTCAGTGTGAGATTTGTTATCATCCATACAGTGCATTTTGTCATGACATTTATTTAGATTTTATTTGAGTTTATTTGATTTTGGCAGTCACCCTAGTTGTATCCACACACATTTTTTTTTTTGTTGGCATAGCTGCAATATGCCGATTAGAAGCACATTTGCATTTGATTGTTTTTTTTCACGTGTCAAAATGTTTTTTTAACCTTTTATCTGTTATTTTGACGTGGCACACATGGCCTCTTTCTTGCCAACACTCTGCCTCACATTCACACAGTGGAACAAACCTTGGAGCTCGCCCAGTGTAATCACAGGGAGCAGCTCCACTGTAGCAGCCGAGTGTCAAGGTCACAACGCCTGCTTCCATCAAAGCACCATAGTCATCTGATCGCATGTGCATGTATGTTGATGGCAGGTGTAAACTGGTCTAACACTATTTGTTTGAGAAACGTGTGCTTGTGTGCGTGTATTAGGCTCTGAATGATGCATTTTGAGAATGAGGCATTTTTTAGATTTTAAAAATACCCCCAAAAAAACAACCACGGAGTCCTTTGAGGCCACTCTCAGTGGGAGCCTGGATGTCCCTAATCCCCCCTGCAGTATGTGAATACAGGGAAGCTCTTTCCCTGTCAGTTGTTTAGTGGTCTGTGTTCTGTCTTCGGTCTTTCTCCAAGCTCTTTGATGTGTGTATGCGCATGTGTGTGAGAAGAGGCCAATCGCGCAGTCCCGACTCCGCTTCACCCCCCGGCCATTATCACCACAGAGCCTGGAAGGGTAAACTTGGAAACCTACACGCACAAACGCGCGTAGAAAAGACCACGGGGGCATGGGAACTGGAGCCACATCAAAGCCCGTTCTCTGTTTGTTTCACCAGCTCAGGATGAATACAGAGAAAACAGAGATGGGACAGACGGTAGAGAGCGAGTGACATGACAGCAAGAAGGAGAGGGGAGATACGGTGACACCTCGTTATGAAAATAAAACAGAAAGATGGTGAGGGATACGTGAAAAGGGGAATCCAGACAAGAGGAGGTATGGGGGACACCTGAGGATGAAGAAAGATAATAAAGACAAAAGAAGAAAAATAAGCGATGTTAGGAGGATAGATGACTTGACTCCAAGGACAGATAGAGAAATCATAAAGAGACAGAGAAAGGCAGTAAAACCACGGAGAATGGTTGCTGTGGAGGGAAAAAGGGGCATAAAGGGCATGAATGTAGCTGTAATGATGACAATAATCATAGCCGCTGGCATCAGGTTGGCACCCAGGAGTAATTTTGCCTTTTAGTCATGGCGAGAAAATGGTAAAGGGAGAGGAAAATGAAATTTATCAGGCATGAATATTATCTTTAACCTGTACAGGGGGTTCACATAAACCAGTCAGCGTCCATAATTGTAGTGGTGTCACATAAATCGACTTACAACCTATGTTACCATAAAGTCAGGAAGCGATTCCTGTAGGGATTTTGGAAACAAGGGTTTGAAATCGTGGGCAACCTCGTGGAGAAATTATTTAGCTAAAGGTTGGTTAGCAAGTTACACCACAGATCTGTCTTATGACGCCACAATCAGGCTAGCAAAGTCACCGATAACGTGGTGAGCTCAACAAGTTAATCTAC
Organism: Sebastolobus alascanus; assembly: GCA_916701645.2. Classification (NCBI taxonomy): domain Eukaryota; kingdom Metazoa; phylum Chordata; class Actinopteri; order Perciformes; family Sebastidae; genus Sebastolobus; species Sebastolobus alascanus. The sequence goes on from CAKAOJ020000005.1 coordinate 5,788,790, forward strand.
AACGAATTACTCGCAACCAATATCATCACAAAAGCATTCGCTGTGGTAATTGAAAGCCCTCTTTAACAGACAACATGAAGAAAATACACTTTTACTCACAAAAACAAACTTATTAAAGTTCATTGTAGGCTATTTAGTTTATTAGCATACAGAATACAACCCTTAAAGGGCTTCAGAGAGCTTTTTTTGGACTAAACTCAGACGACAATATGTGTCTGTGCAATATAGAGCATTTTTATTCCAACTGGCTGCAGCCCAGCTTGACTATATTTTCATGATTATGTACAGGGAATGGACTCTACAAGGACGCAGGCTCTTCACAGAAAACTGTCTAGACCGGCACCACTCCAGTTTTACCATACCTTGTACATTGTAGGTATTTTATTTATTGCTCTTACCCAACATGAACAACAACAAGACATCATCTTATCACAAGAAATGAGGGTTTCTTGGAGTTCTTTTCAGGGTCCAGCTCCTGGGTTTCGCTTAAAAAGGAAGGCCAGAGTAGATGTAACTCCTCAGAGGCAGAACTACTTCGAAGTAAAAAAAAAAAAAAAAAAAATTAGATCATGGATCTTCGGAGATTTTGTCTGCCATATGTTTGGCATTTATTATCAAGGTCAAAACATGGATAAAGCAAAGAGTTCTCGCTCTTCTATGTAGCCATGCAGGCAATACATTTCTGCAAGATAATCTCTGCATTATTTGTTTTATTTAGAAAGTGATGCTTGAACATATTGCTCACAATTATTCCTGGGTAAATATTCCACTCGGGGTGCGTGAAACATTCAGAAGTAAAATTATAATTCTCTGTCTTTTCTTCCTATTTTCTCTCATCTCATTTTCTTACTTGTCCTCCAATACTTGGATGAATACAAGGTTTGTGATATAACAGATTCACTTGTTTTTAGTAGATTTTGTTAGACACGCATTTAAACCAAAAGAATATCTACTCCACAGTTAATGGCGAGCTCAGAGTCCGTTAACAATGAGGGAACATTCTGCACTCCGCTCGAGCTCCTTAACTTCTTTATCTCAGGCCTCTTGTTCATTTCAATCACAAGTTGAGAAAAATGAATGAGCCACAATACTGTCACCTGTTTACTTCTCTCCTCTTGTTTGTGTCAGTCAACCGCCTTTGAAGGAGGCGGGTGCCTTCCAGTTAAAAAAAAATCTGTTTCTGAGAGTTCAGGAAATTTGAACAATCCACATAGTCTGTTTTATTTTCAATTCAGATATTATATTTGACATGCTACGAGAGCAAAAAGAGCGCGTGGCAAAAACAGCGCCACCTATTTTACGATCCTATTTTTCATTACGGCACACAACACATTTTCGGAGGCTTTTGTTCCTACAGTACACAGTGGTATATTCATCAGAAGCACACAAAGCGTTTTCTTTTGTTCTGCCAGTGCCCATTTGGTATTTTGGAAACTGTAATTAACTTAGGTACCCAAGAGTGAAAGGACAGGCGCAATGAGGGGGCGTGTCTGTAACGATCAGCTGGCACAATTATGGTGTCAAGAATGCACACAAGGGGTTGCTGTGTTCTGTGCTGGCACAAAGACCCCACAAAATGACATAAACCCCTTTTTATGTACTGTGTGTAATTTGGGCTAATTTTACTTCTATTCTACTTTCATTTTTCAAATAGGACATATAAGTGCACATTAAAAAAAGTATAATTTTAATGCAACAAAAGCAATAATACCAGTCAGGCAGAATTGGTTCTGATTCTTCTGATAACCAATTTCTCTAAACAGCAAAATGATATAAACCTTCTCTCCAAAGACTCTAATTTAAGGAGAGGCTTATTCATGTTTTTAGCAAAGTGGCATTCAACCCGATGGGCTTGGACGTCCAATAATAGTGATAGATGAATAAGGAGAGTGACTTGTACTGTCTTGTACTGTACTTATATCTTTGTGAGGAGGATAAAGTTCAGATCTAGACTTAAGCTCCTTTCTCACTGGACAAAAAAACCCAATAACACTCACTAACATCTGACTTTTGCCTTCAGTGGGAAAGGTTACAATCGGCATTCATTCCCGGGACAAATGACTGCAGTAATCACAGGTATTTATCGGCTCCAGCTCTGATCGGCAGTGATGGAAACATGACACCCAGGTGTTATGCTATGTGACGCGCTTTGAAGTGAATATAAAATGAATAAAATCAACAGGGATTAGACAATTATTACAATTTATTGACGTATGAAGCATACAATTAATATGCTCTCCTCAAAGCCACCAGACTCCAGTCAGGGAACAGTAATTTTACCTCGCTGATCGTCATAAAACACAGTCAAACTGGACAGACACAAAATAAAACTCATCAAAACCGAGAGTTTGAAAGACACTGAATAAGTAGCATATATATATATAAAAAAAAAAAGAAGTAACCGCCGTAATATTTTCATTGTTTAATAACCCTGCTTCCCATGCTGGCCGGCGCATCTGTGATGTTGAATGTGACACACTGGGGGAAAAAAATGAAAAGGCCAGTGCAACGGCACAGCATACTCACAATGGGAAAGGAGTCTATCACTTATTTTAGTGGGTTTCCCATGTTTAACAAGACTCGGTCAAAACCGAGTATATGGCTGGACCGTATGGTCAAGTCTGTGAATTTGTAGCTAAATTCTTACACAAATAGTCAGTGGTCATATCTATAATGTTTTGTGAACAGCTTTTTTCACTTATATCTTAATGTTTGATTGAAAGCCAACTTATAATGAAGCAAATGGCATTCAGTAATAGTAAATGGTAACGTTTAGTCAGTATATTATACATTTTATACAAGGTTAAAAGTATTTCAGGATTTTATAAAAGCATGTGCATCAAAAGCATTCATCATATAAGTGGTGTTCAATATACATACGTTGCAAAAGTTTATCAGCGTTGAGATATCCCCGCTGTCATCACTGACGTTGTTGCTGCTGTATTTATTCCTAGATGGAATGTTAACGCAGCCTGCCATTGATCGATCCGAACTCCATTCAGAAAACAAGCATTTTAAAAGTTGTTTGCCTGTCGTCTTACGGACAGACCTGACAAAGCATGAATTCAGACTTTTTACTAATCAGCATCATTATGTAGTTATTTCGGCGCACTTTGATCCGTTTACAACAGCGTCGCTGCCGTATTTATGCCTAGATGACGTTATATTGAGTGTTGATTGAGTAGCTGGTGTTATCATAGCCTGGCATTGATCGATCCGAACTCCGTTCAGAAAACAAGCATTTTAAAAGTTGTTTGCTTGTTGTGTTGCGGACAGACTTGACAAAGAATGAATTCAGACTTTTTACAAATCGATATATTTATGTTGTTATTTCGGCATTATTTTGATCTGTTTATTGCAATTAAATCACAGCACATTCTGTTTATTTTGGGTTCAGACCGCAGTAGTGACGTTTGGCTTGCTAGATAGTCAGTTCATGGCGGAAATGGAGGAAAGCGAGGCGAAAATTTGCGAACGTAACTTAAACGAACATAAACAATATCACATGCACAACAACAGCACTATGTAATGATACATTGAACCACTGACACGCTCCCCAGAAAACGTAAACACAGAACTGTCCTCCGCCTTTTCATTTTGAAAGAGCAACGACCAATGAGGAGACTCCAGCAGTCAGCCGACCAATCCTGTAACTTCATCACTCAGTCAGTCACTCACTCACTCACTCACTCAGTGACAGACTTTTGCGTCTGTAGGGCTGGCCCTCTGCGGTCCAGCCAAAAATCCTGCATATACATGCTAATTTTGCTGGAAAAGGGTATTTTTTGAAAGTGAGGATAATATATATAATGTATCCTTATGCAGAGGGCTTCAGAGAAGTATTTTGGGACTTGTTTTTATGGTCACGGTAGGACTGAGATAAATGAGTCCTCAGAAGTTTAGAGGTACAATGTGTGTGTCTGGGCAATATACAGCTTACCCTATTTTTAATCCGACAGGCTGCAGCCCAGCTTGAATATTCAAGCTGGGCTGCAGCCTGTTGGATTAAAAATATATATATATATTCTCATGATAATGCACAGACTTTACTAGGTTCTGTGAGCCTTCACCCACTAGACCCCTGTTTTACATCACCTTGTACATTTCAGCTATTTTATTTATTGCTCTTTACCCATTATGAACATCAAAAAGACATCATCTCATCACAAGAAATGAGGGTTTTTAGTAAAAACATAACCTTTCTTGGAGTTCGCGTCAGGGTTCAGCTCCTGGGTTCTGCTTTAAAAAAATGAAGGCCAGAGAAGATGCACCTCATTGTTCCCTCAAAGGCAGAATGAGAAGTAAAAGCTTTTAGGTCGTGTTTGGAAGATGAGACATTGTGTCTGCTAATGTTTGGCATTTATTATCAAGGCCAGAGAGTTGTGGCTCATCTATGTAGCTTAAAGAGCTCACATAATAATCTTTAGTAAATATTCCACTCGGGGTGCAGGAAACATTCAGGAGTAAACTGAAGGCGTTAATCATTCTCTGTCCTTAAATCCTATATTTTCTCTCCCGCTGGTGCTCAGTTATCCAGTGTCTTCCAACGTGGGTGCTCAATCTTGCAGCTATCACCAGCAAAATTATTGCTTACAGCATCCAAGCAAACACAGGATACATCTGCCTCCATATATTTGGTTCAGTCCCCAGTTGAATCATCACCGTCCCACAATACCCAACAGCAACCAAAAAATAAACGCCTGTGACGACACATGGTGAGTGGTGACACTGATGTGTGCCAGCTTAGCTATTATTTTCATATGGAGAGAATGGAGTCCACTGTACCATCTGCACACCAACGCCCTATCAGGTTGTTGGTTTTGTTGTTACGACTTAAAGGTGCAGTGTGTAGGATCTGGCTGCATCTAGCGGTGAGGTTGCAGATCGCAACCAGCTGTAACTTCTCCCGTATGCCAAGCGTGTAGGAGAACTACGGGTACAAGAAAATATCGATACACATGAGTATCGTGATGTTATGTTGTGCGATACTGTAATGAAATCCTAAGAAGAAATCCATCGGTACCAACCATGTCATACTAGCTCGTCGTGAAGGAGGCTAAATAACGCTCCTAAATTGCGCTAAATTTTGGCGAGGAAAAACTGGCATGGCGATTTTCAAAGGGGTCTCTTGGCCTCTGACCTCAAGATATGTGAATGGAAATTGGTTCTATGGGTACCAACGAGGCTCCCTTTTACAGACACGCCCACTTGATGATAATCCCATGCAGTATTGGGCAAAAAACATGTAGATTATACACTAAAGAAAACGTACTTATTAATATTATATTCCAGTTTCTTCCAATAAATGTTGCACACGGTTCCTTGAAGACTAGTCTCGTGTCAGTACCCCGAGAGCTCTATTTTTTATGAGTGCATTGTGCAAAGTTGAGTTCCAGTAAGGAGAGTGTCACTGGAGGTTACACGGGCAAAAACTTCCACAGGAAACTATACAGAATTTATCATGATTTCTACAGAGTAAAAATGAACATTGTGTCTTTTTTTTTATGGTGATGTTTGTCTGTTTTGAAATAGATGGTACATTCAGACGGTTTTGGGAAGGATGAAATGATATGCTCTCTAGAAATCATCCATACTTTCCTCTCCAAAACTCATTTGTGGATAAACTCTCCAGTAGGATTGCACTACTTGTCATATCGGATGCAATTATATGATTCTCCACGATGGATGTAAGGCCGTACACAACCACTGAAATATATCTTTTGTAATCCCACCCTGTTTGAAATTATTCCCACTCCGTCTCGAAACAGGTGTCCCGTGTGGTATGTTAATAACAGTGTGTGAAAGTACTGAGCATAAACACTCGGCACCCTGGATCACTGATTCATGAAATTAAGGCCGTTGATGTTTGATGTGTTCTGTGTGCTCGTTGTGTATTCCACATCAGAGCAAAGACAATTCTGTACCTTGTGTGGATGCTAAACACATAGTCTTGTATTGTATTCTGTTCTAATACCAACACTCGGCGCCCTCTCTATCTCTCTCTCTCTCTCTGAAGGCTCGTCCTACTTCTTCAAGGGGAAGGAGTACTGGCGAGTGCCGAGCAGCGACATGGAGGCGGAGGCCGGGTACCCCCGCCTCATCGCCAAAGAGTGGCTGCTGTGCACCGAGATGCAGTCGGACTCTCCGGACACGGAGCCCAAAAGCACGGAGACGAGGGTCAACGTGCACCACCAGCCGGACCACGCAGAGAACGGATACGAGGTGTGCTCGTGCACCTCGGACACCGCCTCGCCGTTAGGCGCCCGCCCCTCCCCGTCCCCCCTGTGGCTGCTGCCGCCTCTCTGGACGCTCTCGCTGGCCCTCCGCTCTGAACTGCTATGATGCCAAAGCACGGGGACAAAAAGTTCCTGAGCTGATTGGAGGATGGCCAGCTCAGCGGAAGCAAAAAACTGGAATATTTTCTTCTTCTTACAGTATCATTCGGTATCCTTTTGCGCTAATTTTGTTGTTATTTATTTGACATGTCATTTGGTGGGCACTGCCAGCTAATGTAATCATCCTTATAGGCATCAACCCACACATGCTTTACAAAGTTTTTGTTTTTGTTTTTTTTACTGAATGGTCAAACTGCCTCATATCTGCAAGGAAAAAGGTTATATAAATGTATACCAAGAGTAAGTATTTGTGTTGATGTGCAGCAGGTTAACAGCTGCAATGCCTCACATACAGACAAGTTATAGGAATCCTGGGATGTAGGCAGGTGCAAAGGTGAACAGCGTGCCAACACACACACTGTTGCCTATTTTATGAAGTTACAGCAGAGGCTTTTTACAGGGTCGGTTCACCAAAATTAGCTCAAAATTTTCAAAATCTTGGTAGCACTTTTTTTTATTTCACTCCTGAACAGGATGCGACGTAATTTCGTTCTGCTGTGCACTTAACCCTGTGAATAGTATGAATGACAATAATGTTAATCTTGAATACTACCAAATTTCACACTTACCTCTAGAGGTATCTAGCCATGTAGATGGTTTGATTTTTAAGTAGTAGTTTCTGCCTCCACCCCAATACAGTGGAGGTGACAGGAATTTATTTGTGCTGTCCAACACACTGAAAAATTACATTTGGAAAAACTACACAGTTGTGTGTCTTTGCAAAAACAATGTCAGTGTTACTCTGGATAATCCAAGGAATTGATGGGGATTATTTCCTCTTAAAACTAGTTCCAATGAAAACAGTTCACAACTAAAGGCCTTTTCACACTGGGGACATTTTTTCCGTGCGATTAATTCACATGTCAATATATTTTTTCAAACTGTTGTTTTTGTCATGAATACTTTCACACAGAATGTGTATATTACACAGCGAAAAAAGCAACGTTATTTTCCGGAACAAGGTTGATTTTTCTGAGGCATCATCCAATCACGTTGTGCGGAACGGGTTGCGCCTATATTTATGAAACACAGAGGCTCCATAGTCCGAGCGGCAAATTTTATTACTCCTTTCAGTCTTGACAAATATAGCCCAGAACAGATCCACTTCTTCCGTTCCTTTCACAATAAAAGTCCTAGACATATAATATATGCAGGGGAGTATTGCGCATTTTCTTGTCGTTTATTCATCATGATGTCCGGTATGTAAAGGCCTTAAGGTGGTAGATTATCCAGGCTAACATTTGGACATTGAATTTGAAGTTATAAAAGTAATTTTACTTTGCTGTGTGCACCACTAACACTTTCCGTTCACCTAACATTCAGTGTGCAAACTTCTTACTGTGAGAGCCGTAAGGATGGATGGATGAGTAGGTGGATGGACTCAGTTTCTTTCCCTCGACTGTGCTCTGAAGTGAGGAACTGCTGCTCATGTACGTATTCCCACGGTTTCATCATTTTCACCTCTGGTGCAGAAGCATTCCCCGCTCTTGGTTTGGTTGTATCTTTTGTATCACATTCAGATGAAATAATATTCCTGTTTATTTGGCATCGCTTCTATCGGGTCACGGAGTTCACAGAGCCTTTTTTGGGACTTTTGGACAATTTTCTTTCATCACCTCTAGCTCCTTCTGAAGAGTCACACAACTTGGTCTCTGGATTTATTCTTGCTGTAAAGATATATTTACCTATAGACTGATATATTTGAGTTGAAAGGTCCTGCAGCTATTGCATAACCGAGTGGACTGTGTATATTTTAAGCTGTGTTTTCTAATGTAAAATATTTTTTTAGAAAAATTAAAAACATCTGAATGACTTTATTGGCGAGCCGTTGTCACGTGGATTTGTATGGAGGACAGATTATTTTGAGTGTTGGCGGCTGTGTGGGCGTAAGTGTGTAATTATTTAGCGTTATTGAAAAGGAGCCCGGCCTTGAAGGCAGATGAAAGTATAACATGACAGCTTGCAGACGCCGACTGGGAGCTGCTCTCTTTCTCTCTGATGTTCTGCATGTTTCCCTCTTGTAGCGGTCACTGCTGTTCATCAGGAATGCAGACCACATCATGTCAATCACACCACACACTCACTCTGAGTGGCTTTATGAACAGATTGGCTGGCAGAGGATTATACAGTATACCGATGTTTCTTAAGGAAAGAGAATCAGGGAAGCAATGTTACCTAGTCCAAAAATATTCAGCAGCTCAGATACTGCTAATTCAGTGATCAAAGTTAACAGCATGTCAGGCCTGTCGAGACTTGGGGAATATCTAACATTTAATATTTGATTGATTGATTGATAAAAATTGTTATTCTTTGTTGGTGTTTTTACCCAAAGATATGCAGATTAGTTAGCAGTATTTTCAAACCCGGGGCAAATAAGGTCAGCAAACCACCCGAGGCTGCTCGTTAAGCTTACTTCTGTGAGCCACATGATATTCGACTCTTGGATTTGTATCACCTCCTCTTTTCTCTCATGTGGATTTGGACTCTGTGTACGCCAAGCCACAATTATGCACGGGCGGCACGGCAGATCCGCTGGTTACATTTTGTGCAACCAGCATCAGACTGTTGAACCACAGAACCCCCCCGTGCTTATGTGCACATCAAACGTGTTGTTTCGATTAATTATTCTGCACAGTTCCTTCTGCGCGTCAACAGGCGTGTAGGCGAAAAATTGTGAATCACTTACAACTTTTCGCTCCGCTTATAACTCCCTCAGGACCGTCCGTTCCTGTCAGTCTTTCAGTCTCCATCCTGGCCAAAATGTCGTCTGAGTCCCACATTTGAATTATAATAGCCTGAGGCTGTGGCGAGCAACATGATGTGATAGAGATTGTTCGGGTTCAAAACTAAAGTTGAAAAATAATTCCCATATCAAGTCCCAGACAACGATAAGTTTCCTCTGAGGAAAGATTTCTACAGGACTCCCAAACTGTCAGTGCGTCATGACGGGGATAGCCCTGTGATTGAAGGCGGTGAAAGTAGTAGTAATGTAGTTGTAGAATGTGATAAGTCATGATTGTCACAGCCTCTAATGCACCCACCTATAATAATGCCTTCTTTCTGATTCCACCCTGTGCTCAAATGCGCCACAGGTGCGGCAAGTTAGCCATCCTGATGGTGGGAGGATATTTGCATGGACATGCGCGTGCATGAACGTGCAGTACACTTAAGGGTCACGGTTTGGGGGTTTGAAAATATGGTCACCCTACGTTTTCACTGATTAAAAAATGTATAAATGTCACTCGTCTAGACTGGACGGCAAAAAACTGACAGTAACTCACAGATATAAAAACACAGTTTTATATCTATGTAGTAACTTCTCTCCCATATCTGCGGTGGTGTTTCTCTCCATCCGTAAAGAGATGCATTTCTTTGCGTTGAACACTAGGCAGGTGTTATCCGTATACAGTACAAATTTACGGTCGCAAAACAAAACTGTGGAAACGACGTGTAAGTGAACAAATCTAACTGAAACTGGAGATGTGTGGGGGGGAGGGAGGCTCGGACAAAAGTAGGAGTCTGAAAAGTGTTGGGGAAATGTCCCCCGCACAGGCACAAATACAGTATGTGCATGTCTACGCAGGTGTTTGTGTTTGTGCGGATGTTTTATTCTACCCAAAGGCTACGGATGAACCCCCACCGAAATACTGCAGACCCAGAAACTCCATTCTGTTTCGAGGTAAAATGAAGTTTAAAAGTTTAAAAAGTCACTCAATCACCATTTCTGCCAACAGCAGCAGTTTTCCTTCCCTCGTCTTGACACACTCGAGTGGTATTAATTAACTGGTGTGGCTCAGCAGCCACCAGGAGAGCACCTGCACCCACGGGCAAAATGCAGCAGAGATGGGTCACTTCCTAGCTCCTGTTTGGCAATTAACGGAACAATTAGATGTGTTTCATTAAGCAATACTGGTATTGAAGATAGAAAGTTATTATTTTTAAAACTACCAATTTCACTGAATATGCTAAAATGGTGTCATCATCCGTGGAGCTTCTTCTGTAGTTGCCGCATGGCACTCTCCCTGCTCGAGTCTCCAGATGGGCCCGGCAGAACCAATCAATCACTCTGTAACTAAAATATTCAAAAGTGGAGGAGCTGCTCGCAAAGCCGAGAAGTTGCAGTGGGAGAGAGCGTACAGTAAGAGGAGAGACAAATGGACAGGATGTGACAGATTAATAGACAGATACAGGGGGTTAGACAAACTGAAAATAGAAGAACTGGCAGCCGGAGAACAAAACCACCAACAGACACAGAAAAAAAGACAAACAGATGTAGAGATAGAAACAAAATGAAATGTCATTTCCAGAGAGACAGAAGCTAAGATAGAGAAGCAATTTATCAGTAAGTATATAATCCTCGGAGGAGATAGGAAACTGTTTCCTCGCACTAGCTGTTCATACGGTCTGTTAAAGGACAATTCTGTTTATCACAACTTGGGCTTTTTTTTTTTAATATTTTCGACCAAATTTCTATCGGTTATGATAACGTTACCTACACTCGTCATACATTAAATTCTGACAAGATGAGGATCCAGGTTATAAACAAGCCCTTTAGCCAGATGATCTAACCATTTTATTTGGAGGCGAAAAATGTTGTAGTAATCGCTCTTTGCACAGGAAAACTGTGTGCATGGATAACTATGGCAAGTCGTAAAGTCAAAAATGAAGCAGGAAGTTGGTCTTTAAACTGTGATGGGTGTTTACAGTGTTTGTTTTCTCTTCCAAATCCAACTTTGATCATCTGATTGCTCATGCCTCTTGCCCTGTCTTGAATTATTTTTAGTGATGCTGCCACGTTGCATTATTTGTTGGTGTCTAAAACAAACACAACATAACTATGTTGTGTTTGTCAAAACACAATGTTTTTCCCTAAACTTAACTGTTTTTGTTGCCTAAACCTAAAGAAGTTGTTGCCTAAGAAGCCTTTTTTGTGTTCAAAATGAAACATTTCATCAGTTTTACGTGATAGAATGTGTTGCTTTTAAGTTTCGCTTTCACTTTTACAACGTAGTAGGTGTAGTAGGCCCCTATTGACCCACATCTATGGTGCTTATAGTGACTGATAACGCTTATTTAATGGCCTGATAACAGTCGAATTTCACCAAGCATGAGTGTTACTGATATGAATGATTTTATGAAATTAAGACCCAAGTTCTGCTTTAAAATAGACATCAATTACAAAATAATAGCCTGGCAGAGAGTACTGTATCAAAAACCAAAGGTCCCTGCTCAGGCAGATGCCAGTTGTCAGACCTATGACGAGACATAATTCCCAGAGAAGGGCAGAGCAAAATCAATCAACTATGAGTTTGATTTGTGCTTGTTTGTGTGTGTGTGCGTGAGAGAGAGTGAGAGAGAGAGCCTGCCTCAGACGGGGGAGGTTAGTGCTCTGCAGTGATATGAATTCTGAACCATGCTCTCTATCAGACACTCTCACACTCTCTTTGTACCGCTGGCAGCTTGGCTAACCCCACACAGACGCATGCATATGATTATTTAATTTCTCTCTGTATGTGTGTGTGTGTGTGTGCTTGTACATCTATCTTTGTGAGGACCAATCTGAGTTTTAGACCTTCAGAGTGAGGACATTTTTGGGAAAGTGTGTACATGTTTGCCGGTTTTCCCTTCTTCAAAGGCCTGTATGAGGGTTCAGACTTGGCTTTAAGGTTCAAGTTAGACTTAGGTTTAGGTTAGTTTAGGTTAGGGGCTAGGGAATGCATTATAATGTACGAGTGTCCTCACAAAGATAGAAGTACAGGGATGTGTGTGTCTGTGTGTGTGTGTTTGTAGGCTTTTGGCTTTCAGGATAGCCCTCCATAGACTGGGAGGTGGCGGTCATGGGGGAGAGGAGCAGCTGTTGTTGTGGCTGTCCATTTTGCATTTCGCCTGTCCTCACGCACACATCAAAGTACTGGGAGCAGGACCCCTGAAGCCGGCACAGGTGCAGAATACACAACACGGACCTCTAAACACCTGACAAGGAACAGCGCTGGAGCCGCGGGAGATGCTGCAGGGGAGACGGGATGCCAGACTAGTCGCTTTTGGACAACACTGAACAGCCCAATTGTAGGAACAAAAGTAAGTTGTAAAGGGTAGTCTCTTTGGTCTTCACATGCAGCACATAAAATCCAAGTATAAATGCACGTGGGATACTCATGAGTTATGAATCCCACCATCCCTAACATCCTTTGCAAACATGACTAAACTCAGTCAGATATGAGTGGGTTCAGTCATGGTACAAATATGCAGATTTATTTACATATGTGTGATACTGTTGGACAAGCATGGATCCCTTTCTTTAACCGGAAATGACACCTGAAGGCCTTAGGCCGGGCAGAACCAATTAATCAGTCTGAGGTGAACCACACAGAAGTTGAAATATTCCCTGCTGGAGCAATTTCCTGCAAAACCTAGAATGTGTCGTGGGATGGTTTGAGATGATGTGGTAGGATGTAAACTGTGAGATGCACCACCTGTTGTGGTGGCAAACGACTCAGCGCTGCTTACTAAACGTGTGTCTGAATTTTCAGCAACTCTGCTTTTCATGACTTATTCAGATAATGTAAAATTACAAAAAAGGAAATTGCAGTTGCTCACAGCAGGAAGTTCCTGGGTTTGAATTGTAGTTTTGGTCCGTTCTATTTGGGTGTTTTTGTGTGGGGGATTCCTTCAGGTGCTGCACTTTGCTCCCTCAATTCAAAACACACGCAGGCGTTTCTGACCAGGTGAGTTACAGACTCGAGATTGCCCATGGCGAGCAACCATCATCATGAGTGAAAGCAAAGTATGGCTTAGCTTCCATAGTAATTATTAGCTCATATGGGGGGGGAAAAAATAGTGTAGAACATTTTGAATTCATTCTTTCAACCATTGCAAATATGCAGAAAAGTCATACTGTATACATATCTTTCAACCTACTATTTGTTGGCACTCTGCTGCCCTCTGCTGGTGATGAAATATAACATTTTGACATGAGTTGTTAAACCAGCAGGATAATGGTCTTTTGTAAAAGTGGATGCAGAGTCTGTGAGGTCAGATCAAGCATGACCCTACTAATCTCATTCTCAGAATTACACTGTGTCCTGTAATATTTTGTTCTCAATAGTCAATATTGAAAACAGCAACTGAAAACATGCGTAGTTAGAACTGGGCTTTCTTTTCCTCCTCCTCCTCTTTTCTATGTTTTCTTCCTTGTGCACCTGAAGGCTTGGAGATTCTCATTAAGAAGAAGTAAAATTTGAAAATACTTTGAGTAATTTATTTTTCTTAGATGGCGACCAGCCCCCCAGAAGGTGGCGCCCTAGGCGACCGCCTATTTGGCCTATGCCTTAAGCCGGCCCTGTATAGTTTAGGGGTATAGTGTCGGTAGACTGCTTTTGATTGTTGTCCACAATGTTTTCCAAGTAATTTCAGAGTCGTATTATGTCATAGACCAAGACATAATACTGCTTGGGTTCAAGCGGTCTAAAGCCCTTTCAGTGTTTTGCTCATACATTTCTTCAGATTTCCCCCCCAGGCCAACTGATGCAGTATTGGTAGCAGAAGTACCTGCTGGGGTCTCAGCTCTGATCTCCTCTCATGTCTCGTTAAATATATCTGTGGGCTTCTGTTCAGCGGCTTAGCCTGCCCCCCCCTGGGTCTTCCTTATACCCTCTGTCAGTTTTTTCTTGAGTGTCTGACCTGTCAAAGTTTTATTATTGATACATTTCCAGTCTCAGTAGGTTTTTTTTTTCTCCTCTTGCGCACTCTCTCTCTCAAGGGCTTCTTCCTCATCTTTCATCCCTTTTCTCCTCTGCCTTCACTTTCTCTTGCCCTTCTCTTTGTCTCGCCTTGCCTCCTCTCTTCGTCCTCTAATTTTTCAGTTTAATCGTTACATTAGCTTCTCCCTTTTCTCTCATTTCATCAATTCCTTCTCAATTTCCTCTAATTTGTCACACTTTTCACGCTAAAAGTCGTTATTCCCTTTTACATGAAAATCTTTGTCCTTGATTTGACCTTTACAGCACTTACACTAAATTCATTTCCCTCCCTGTTAAATCTTCCATTTATCAGTCTAGGTTTCAGGAATATTTTTTGAATGAATCAACGCAAAGTACGAGGGGTACAACACCTTAGAATATAGTGTAATTGATATAGTACCACACCACCACAAGGTATTTCCTCAAAGTATTATATCAAGCCGAATATTGTATATTTATCCATGAAATTCTGTTTAGAAACATGAACATTAGCCTCAAGTCCATCTCAGTAAACCCAAACATATATATTTTACAGCTAAAGTGAGAATTAATAGTGCAATTTGCCACATTCATGCATCTGTATCTATATTTGCTGTCAAATAATAAGAGTGCTGGGTAGGAACTGAACGAATGTAAATACTGTATGTCTTTATCCTTTTGCGATAATTGAGTATGCTTTTGGCAATTGCATTACCTTCCTCCTAATATTATTTTTGCTCCAGTAAAATAGCATTATGTGTTGTTAAAGCCCCCTCAGAAGGAGCACTTTTTGCGTTATTATATTAGGTGCAGAAAAGCTCATTTTCCCAACTGCATGTGTCAGCGTGCTCAGCAGACCGGGGGATTATGATCTGCAGAAAGTGCTGCTTCTCCTACAGGCATTTTAAAAAATCCCTCTGCAATATAATGTGTTTATATTGGTGAAGATTAAGTATGTATTTGATGAAAAGTTGGTTTTCATTTTTTTGTGCATCATTATGTTAGTTTAAGTATTGCATTCTGTTATCTCTCATTTATCATAGTTTATAGTAGGTGTGTGTGTGTGTGTGTGTGTGTGTGTGTGTGTGTGTGTGTGTGTGTGTGTGTGTGTGTGTGTGTGTGTGTGTGTGTGTGTGTGTGTGTGTGTGTGTGTGTGTGTGTGTGTGTGTGTGTGTGTTGTATAAGCATGTATATAATGTGCTTATACATATTGGTAATTTTATGTATATTTTCTACATTATGCTTGATTATATTTATTAGTACTCATACATATCTATAATATCCATCACAAACATACTGCATTTACTCAGAAAACTGCACTACTGGTTTTGCACATAATTAAGCATACTGGTTTAGAGTGCTGTCTAACTTCAGTGTTTTTGTTATCTTTATGTATTTCTCTACGTATCTGCCTTCTGTTCCTCTCTTGTCTTCTTCCTGTGCTGTTGTAATACCAAATGCTACCTTTCCCTCCTAAAGTTTGAATTTATCTTTTCGGGGCACTGCAAATGGACGACTATTGAGGCTGAAAGCTGAATTCCATTGTGGGTATTGTTGAATACAAGGACACATTTATCAATTTTGTACAAGACAAGACAACAACACAAGGCAGATATATATGCTAAAAAAAACAATTGTGAGTAAATGGATCATTAGTTCTCAACACTTTGAGTTTTTAAGGAAACATCCAGTAGGTGGCAGTATTGGCAAATGAGAGCTTTGGTGAAACTATTGTGGTTTCTAACCATTTTCTTCTCATCTCTACAGTTGTGGGACAAAGGTAAATATTAATTCAGCCTTCCATAGATGTGTTTCAATTTATCCAAAACTACATTAAAAGCTAGCATATCTTTGCTTACATTCTAGATCTATTTTTGGGATCCTTATTACATTAAAGCATTGGAACCACTTTGCCTTAATGTTATAATGCAGCCTCATGATTCTCTTAATCTTTGCATAGATCAGTTATCAGTTTTGTATCTAACACTGCGGTTCTGGGTGCTGTTTGCAAGATGCTGGAGGAGGTTGTATTTGAAGGAATTAAAATGTTATAGATTTGCCCTCCCCACACAAACACACACCTCCCTTTCCCTTTATTTGAAGCGACATGCTTGGGCAATACTTATTCATCCCACCCACTCAGCCACTTCATTTGAAGCTGTGAACAGATCACAGAGCCACGTCTGAACTGCCACCACTGGGGGGGTCATGCACTGCATCTTCCAGCTGCAGCTCAGGCTAACTTTTCGAAACTGTTGAAAACCACATTTCCTGTGCCACGAGTTATTTTTACTGCAGCAGAACTGATGCATTACAGACACGAGACACAAAACAAATGTAATGTAAGAGAGCTGCTACTAACACACATCTGATATCTGGTGATCTGCAGTTTACTGTTGGATTCATTGCAAATCACCAGATAAAACTGTGAAGCAAATGACCTAAAATCCAAAACATTGACAGTACTTCATTTGCATTCCCAATACAGCACTGCCCAATCATGCTGAAATACCATTAGCAGAGACAGATGTTGCTGATATCTTTTTCTACACAAACTTGACTTTGTAGCATAGTTGCAGAGGTGACACACGCCACAGGCAGGAACAGACTGAATTCCATCTTCAAACCTGAAGTTGATTTAAGCAGGAGGAGAAATGTTTCAACATGCCTACACTTGGAGCGGAAAGGCCTCATAAAGGCAATGAGCCGCTCTTTCTGAGTGTGCTCTAAAATCAGCAGAGGTGGATCAGATAAATATTATGATAATACTGTACAGTATGCGTATCCTCAGCCACAACTTTCCCAATATACAATATGCCCTCACACCATGTAATCTGAACCAAAACTTTAAAGGTCCCATATTCTAAAAAGTGAGATTTTCATGTCTTGCTTAAGCCTCGCTTAAAGCAGGTTTAAGCGATATATAAATTACTGTGAAAGTATCAAAACACTTAATCCTTGGAGAAATACACACAGCCCGTATTCAGAAACTGTGCGTTTGAAACAAGCCGTCAGGATTTCTGTCCATTTGTGCTGTCACAAATCTACAATATTTAGACCGTTTCACAGTTTTAAACGTAAACATACTAAATGTGTCCCAGTTTATTTCCTGTTGCAGTGTATGTGAATGACATCAGCTGACAGGATGTAAACATGGACCCAAGCTGTTTCCTAGAAGCGCAATTCCGTTGCCATTCCGTTGAAATGCGCTAAAACGGAGTGTTTCAGACAGAGGGTGAATACAGGTATATTCAGACAGATGATGTTGAAATTTATATCATGCAGACCGAAGATCATTTCAGCTGACCTTTATACAATATTCTTAATTTCTTGCAGTGAACGATCATAACCTTTTTCGAAGATACTTTCACTTTGCATAAGAATGGGAGAGTTTTAACCCCTCGTCTAGTTTTTGTTCCTTTTTTCTTTAAGTAGCTTTAAGGTTGCAAAATTCCACTCTGTCTGAGAGTATATATTCCGTATCAGCTCGTTCCAACTCTTCATTGAAGCTGTATGATGTTTACTCTGATGGTAATATTCAAACCCTTAAGAACCGTCCCACCAAATGGAAATATTCAGGATGTTTTGTGGATTGTTTTATACACATTTCCTCAAAATCATGACATATTTGGTATCTTTGGGAACTTTGAGACCTCCAGTAGAATTTACAACTAACTTCTGTGGGTTTGACTAAAAGTTGTTGAGATTAAGACATTCGTGTAGGATTAAATTCATTGGGCTGTAAACTTTGAACATTGTCCTCTAAAGGGGTGCTGGGCCAAATGGCCTCACAAGATTAGTAGCATAGTCAAGGCTACGCTGCGACTCCAATCACCTCTGTAATCTCTTGATTTGTTCTCAATACACAACCAGGGCTGCCAGGAAGGGGACCTGTCTGCTCTTCCATCCCCCCGGGGCACTTTGAAATTCAGCTCACTGTCGTTCAACTTGGACTGCAGGAGAGACAATCTTTTATGCATTTCAGACTTGGTATATAACACAGTGTATAGTTGAGCACTGCTAGATCATCCCAACCAAGTCCCAGGTAGAAAATGATGTCTTTGTATCTACAATATCATAGAAGCAATTGTTGTGATTGATTTTTAATCAGTAAAAGTCAACAACCACCAGGCCCAACAGAGTAAATAGAGCAAATCAAGAATGGACACACTAAAGTAGGCCTATTGCATATTAAATGTGTTCACATTTAAGGGATTATTTATCATATATATGTAAAGATAGTAGAAAATAAAATCTAAACATTTCTTTCATGGCTACTGTTGTCTACACACAGTCCCATACAATGGCAACTGAACAACAACAGGTAACAATCTCACCTGCCCCCTCAGTCTGCTCCGACTACCCCCCCTCAACCCCCGCCCCATTCAGACCCCACCCATTCTGTGGTGACCAATCAAGTTCCATGCTCAGGCTTTTCAAGGATAGAGACCCCTGGTGTATCTGACTTCAGTGTGAGAACATCTGAAAGCACAACTCTGTCTCAAGACTCCTGCGTTGGTGTTGATAGTAGGAGGACATGCAACACATCTGTGGTAAGTTTGATCTCATTAACTATGCTGTATAAGCATGCATGTGCAATGTGACACTGGACTGTAATGATGTTGTTCATTTTAGGCTGTAAGTAAATGGTCACAAATGCGAGATGCATTTGGCCGTGCAGTATTAAACAGTTGTTTAATTTGCTTTACTTTCCCCCGAAAAAATACATCATCTTTATTATTATTTTACTGATTTGGAGAGAAACTGATAAATAAACTAGGACGAGCTAAACTATCCTGACCTATGATATGATGCCTCAAGTTCTGCATGCTTTGTGAGAACATATTTTTCCTGTTTTTAATACTCCTATAAACTCCATGCTGCTATAAACCAATCATATGTTCTATACATATTTTTGCAGAACTGTTTTCATGATTATTGTCTCCACAGACTCCATATCGCACCTGAGCATGCCCCGGTCCCCTCCAGCAGCGGACTCATACCAGCAGGGCTGCTTCAGGATGACCCTGGAGAACGCTGATCTCTGGAAGTCCTTTCACAGCATCGGAACAGAGATGATTATAACAAAGCATGGAAGGTAACAACGCTGGCCACTGAATTATCTGCTCTCTGAGAATACCAGTAGTGCTTTGTATCATTTATCACCCAAATCTTGAGGTTGCAGAGCAGAGACTTTGACTGCACATATTTCACAAAATTCTGTAAACTTAGATCTATGCAGTGTTTCAATTTATTCTGAGCTTTCGGTCTGTCAGACCTTCATCAGAGCATACATGATTCTAACAGAGGACAGGCTGGTAGAAATAACCAATCACACTCCAGTCATTAGCAGTATGCAATTCACCTGTGAACACCCTGGTGGTAGAGGCTACACCAGGGTGTTCACAGGTGAATTGCATACTGCTAATGACTGGAGTGTGATTGGTTATTTCTACCAGCCTGTCCTCTGTTAGAATCATGTATGCTCTGATGAAGGTCTGACAGACCGAAAGCTCAGAATAAAATGTAAACACTGCATAGATCTAAGTGTGCGGATACCTTTTCTAACATTTATGTACTAATTTTTCCAGCACCTTAGCAAAGTTTTTTTTAGACAGGTTGAGCGGTTGTCCTCCTGCATTACCTACAAAATTCTGTAAAAAAAACATTTAAAACCATTCACAGACTCCGCGTGTTTGTTTCAGGAGAATGTTTCCACACTGCAGCATCCGTCTATCTGGCCTTCAACCTTTTGCCAACTACGTCATCATGGTGGATATGTTCCCTGCAGACAGCTTCAAATACAAGGTAAATGCATATGCGACAAACACTGAATACATTTGGGGAAAAAAGCCAAGCAGATTGCTGTATGTAAAACGCTGCAGCCAGACACGGGGCCCTGCCCACTCTGGGCCATTCACCGCTGCATATCAAAGCCTTTCATTGCGTCCTGTTTGTGCACTCTCGGCTGGAGGCCCAATCAATTAGCATCCCTCCTTATTCACAATCGGTGAATGAGGAGCAGTCAGCCATCTACACACTCAACGACTCTTACACCAACTGCTGTGGCCCTTTTGGCCACAGATAGTGCTTTTAGCACACACTTAAAAAAAGGAGCTACATAATAAAAGGAAAGTACTTTAGAGCATTGGTAGAGTTGGGTTCTTTTAGGTGTGGTGAATTTGTAAAAACAGTGATTGTTTATGATTAGCATACTTGACCAGAAAGATAGAACCCCCCCCCCCCCCCCCCCTCGTACATTGTAACACAATGTGAAGAATAGCCCTGCAACGACTCCTGCCAACAAAGACCCTTCCAAGCACCACGGCTCCCTTGCATTGCACCATCCATTATGAGGTGAAAAAAGTATTCCCCTTCTGATAAATCAGACACGTCCTCTCGTCTCACACTTGATAACCTTGCATCCCGCCCTCCCCCCATTTCTCTGTAGTGGAAAAAGGAGCAGTGGGAGGTCGCGGGGAAGTCAGAACCCCAGCCCCCGTGTCGGACATACATGCACCCGGACTCCCCTGCCCCAGGAAGTCACTGGATGAAGCAACCGCTGACTTTTCTCAGATTGAAGCTCACCAACAACACCTTGGACCAGCACGGCCATGTAACTCCCCATCTTAGATACAGAGTCAAAATGATTACACTAATGCTGTGTTTAGTTTTCACTCAGTTTTGCTCTTCTTATACCCATCAGATCATCCTGCACTCCATGCATCACTACTACCCCAGGTTTCACATCACCCAGGCAGACAGTCCTTACACTGTCCGCTGGGGTCCATTTCAGACCTTCTCCTTTCCAGAGACCACCTTCACTGCAGTGACCGCTTACCAAAACCCAAAGGCATTAACTTGTGCAGCAGTTTTACAAAAAAACATAAACCCAACACAAATGTTTATGGTATTTCTGTTTGATTGAAACAAGACACGCTGCGCCACCAACAGTTTGACAACTATCTATTCTTGCTTTTTAAGATCACCAAATTGAAGATTGACCATAACCCTTTCGCTAAGGGATTCAGGGAGGGGGGTACCCACTCCCACAGCAAACGGTTGGAATGATTACAATTGTTAATGTGAAATGACTTATTTTTGTTGTAGTCTTATGCATTTAAATTAAAGACAGACATTTGTAATTACCATTTAGTTTTCAAATATCAACATAAACAAGAGTGGAAAATGAAATCAGAAAAAGTGTTATGAAATGCTTTAAAAGTTCTATTTTTTTCTGTAGGTGTCGTTCAAAGAGCAGCCCTCCTGCAAAAAGAGCCACACTGGACAAGAAATCTCTTCGCAACAGTCCTCTCGGTAGGCTTTGTATTTATTCCGTTTTTCAATTTTTTACTACGTTTTTTTACTTGGGTGAAATCCTACTGCACCAACAGATTAAATTCCAGGTAGTAATAAAAGGTATTCCTAAATCAATGTGCCAGTCCTATCAAACATTGTATTTCCCTTTCAGGCCTGCAGAGGATGCCCTTCACCTCTCCCTCAGAGGAGGCAGGGAAGAATGAGGCTTCCACACAGCAGCCATTGAAGGGGGTTGACCTTTCAGCCTTGACTGTAGAGCAGGACCCATCTGAGCGTCTACACACTGCTGAGCCCCTGGAGCTGCAGGAGTATGACTACGGCTGTGAAGAACAGATGGTGCCTGCGTCCGTGCCACACCAGCCCTACAGGTATGATTTAAGATACCCAGGATGAGATAAAACCCAATGACACTAAAAAATAAAATGCAAATTGATGATCCATGAAATTTAACCTCCGTGTCACTCTTTAATTTCTCTAGATCTCTGGAGTACACCAGATATCCACTGCCTTGCAATGACGTACAGGCAGCGCACACCCTCGTCCACCCTCCGACTCATCCGCTCGCCACGGCTGAACACAACCCCCAACAGCATGGCTACTGCCACAGCCATGCAGCGGATTGGAGCCAGTGCCCGCTCTTCCCCTACTCCTGTTGGTGAACTTTGCAACGGCGACTCACGATTGATGAAGGGTAAAACCACTAAAGCCTTGAGGGAATGCTGCTAATATGAGTGGACCAGGCCACTCCAGTAGTTTATTAGTTTATGTTAAAAGTGTGTACTTGTGTATAAAGTTGCATGCATTTCCGAGAGCTTGTACCGTATGTGGGCGTAACTTTAATGTTTTGTCAGATTCACTGGACAAAAATCCTATTCATCTGGAGCCTCTACTTTAACAGCCAGGCTCCAGATGAATAGGATTTTTCCTAGCATTTCCTAGCATTATGTGTTAGGGTATATATATAGTCAGCTGGGAAATAAGTGTTAAGAAGAACATGAGAAATTCATAATGCTGGTGTAGAGAAAAGCCTCAAAAGGTTTTCCTCTTTTATTCCTCTTATATTCATTTTGTGCTCATCTACAGCTGACAGCTGGAATTGCTTAAAACACAATATGGTATAAAACCAAACTGTGTGAAAAAATATATAGTTTTAGCAGACAAGTCGTATTGTGTCGGAATCAGTATCCGCATCAAAAAGTGACAACATTTTATATTGGTGTTTACCTTCTGAAGAAAGTTTTATATCACAATAAATGGACATGGCTACACTTATGTGACATTCAGGTATGTTTTGGGGTATTTTGATTAGAATTAAGGACACAGCTAATCTCGTTCTTAATGGGGATGGGCTGTGCTAAATACATAATCCATAAAACAAGACTAAAAGTGTACAGCCACATTAGCGGCTATGTGAGGCTGTGTTGAGGCTCAGCGGCGCTTTAGGCAAAATGCATCAGCGTGCCAACATGCTCACAATGTTAATACTAACATACTGATGTTTAGCAGGTATAATGTTTACTGTGTTCACCCTCAGTTTAGTGTGTTTGCATGCTAACATTTGCTAATTTACAATAAACAGAAGATGCAGCTGAGGCAGAGGAATGTCATTCATGTTGGTCGAAAACCAAACATAAAGTATCGAACACATTTGAAAATTGTACCTGATGATGGTGCTACAATCTCCAGTGTTATTAGAATAGTAAATCCTGAGGAGAATGTGAATGCCTGTGCCAAATTTCATGGCAATCCATCCAATAGTTGTTGAGATACTTGACTCAAAATCACAAATGTCAACCTTATGGTGGCGCTAGAGAAAATGTCGGGTACATTTTCTGGGAACCATGAAACCTCATTTCGTAGATGTTGTGATATTCCACTGGATAGGTGAAAACTTTTACCTAAATATACTTACTGACAAGGAGTTTAGCTGTGAGAAGAACACTGAGTATTTCTTCAACGACTGTATCTGAATCCTTTTGAGCACAAGTGATACACAACAAAAGCATATTTAGGGGTGAGAAAGAGTACAAGAACAATGGAGCAATGAGAGACTGTCCAAGAGCAGCATGTCTAACCTGATATAGTGACGACAGACAGCTAGTGTGGAATTGACATCATAGTCTGGCATAGTTTACCCAGCAGAAGGCAAGCAAGTCTGTGCTGTAAATGTTTTAAGAGAGACAGAGAGAGAGAGAAGCCATATCTGGGACATTCATACAGCTTCAGGGAGCAGACAGTGCAAAGCAATTTTCTAGAGCACATCAACTGATTTTGAGTTTTTGTACACATTTTTTACAACACTGTTAAAAATAAATACAGAGAGGCAAAATCGTGAATGGCACAAAACCTGAAGCAGATGATGTAGTTTCTAAAGTACGCTTTCATCAATGATGAAAGGAAGTTTGAAAGTTTGACATTCTGATTACAGGATGGTCGATTTAACCTCCAGGTCTTCCTGAGGTAGCCTGGGTCATCTGGTCGCCCATCCCAGATTCCTCTCGCCTTGCTATAAAATTGGTTATTGACCACAGACAGGGCAGATTAGTGTGCACAGACAAAAGTCATAGTATGGTATGTCTTAAAAATGTTACTATATGTCATGAAAAAGGCAAACTGGAGTAAATAATAAAAAGTTAAACAAAATTCATAGTATGTCTAAGAATTGGTAAACTGTCATAATAGAGTATGCCATAAAAACCTGTCACAGAATAATATGTAATAAAAAACTATGTTGAGAACAGAGTAAAAAACATCATTTTTGTCAACAAAAAAGTCATAGTATAGTATGTCGAAAAAAATGTCATAGTATAGTATGTCGAAAAAAAGTCATAGTATAGTATTTCGAAAAAAAGTCATAGTACAGTATGTCGAAAAAAAGTCAACGTATAGCATGTAAAAAAAACAGTGAAAAACGTCATAGTACAGTATGTCTAAAAATAAGTAAAAAAAAGTCATAAGATAGTATGTCGGAAAAAAGGGTAAAGAGGAGGCATAGTATAGTATCTCGTAAAAAGAGTAAAAAATGTGATAGTATAGTATGTCGAAAAAAAAGTCATAGTATAGTATGTTTGAAAACAAGTCAAAGTAAAGTATTTTGGAAAAATGTCATACCATAGTATGTCGAAAATTTTCGTGAAAAAATGTCATAGTGTAGAATGTCGAAAATGTTCATGAAAACAGGCATAGCATAGTCTGTCGATTCATTTCGTGGAAAAAAAACTCAGTTTAAAATTTCGAAACTTTTCATGAAAAAAAAGTCATACTATAGTATGTTGAAAATATTCGTAAAAAAATGTCATAGTATAGAATGTCTAAAATGTTCATGAAAAAAAGCATAGTATAGTCTGTCGATTAATTTGGTGGAAAAAAAACTCAGTTTAAAATTTCTAAATTTTCATGAAAAAAGTCATACTATAGCATGTCGAAAATATTTAGTGAAAAAATGTCGAAAATATTCGTAAAAAAATGTCATAGTATAGAATGTCGAAAATTTTAATGAAAAAAGGCATAGTATAGTCTGTCGATTCATTTGGTGGAAAAAAAACTCAGTTTAAAATTTCGACATTTTTGTGAAAAAGTCATACTATACTATGACTTTTCATGAAAATTGACGAAAATTTAAACTGAGTTTTTTTTCCACCAAATGAATCGACAGACTATACTAAGCCTTTTTCCATTAAAATTTTCGACATTCTATACTATGACATTTTTTTACGAATATTTTCGAAAATTTTCATGAAAAAAGTCATGTCGAAAATATTCGTAAAAAAATGTCATAGTATAGAATGTCGAAAATTTTGATGAAAAAAGGCATAGTATAGTCTGTCGATTCATTTGGTGGAAAAAAAACTCAGTTTAAAATTTCGACATTTTTGTGAAAAAGTCATACTATACTATGACTTTTCATGAAAATTGACGAAAATTTAAACTGAGTTTTTTTTCCACCAAATGAATCGACAGACTATACTAAGCCTTTTTCCATTAAAATTTTCGACATTCTATACTATGACATTTTTTTACGAATATTTTCGAAAATTTTCATGAAAAAAGTCATGTCGAAAATATTCGTAAAAAAATGTCATAGTATAGAATGTCGAAAATTTTAATGAAAAAAGGCATAGTATAGTCTGTCGATTCATTTGGTGGAAAAAAAACTCAGTTTAAAATTTCGACATTTTTGTGAAAAAGTCATACTATACTATGACTTTTCATGAAAATTGACGAAAATTTAAACTGAGTTTTTTTTCCACCAAATGAATCGACAGACTATACTAAGCCTTTTTCCATTAAAATTTTCGACATTCTATACTATGACATTTTTTTACGAATATTTTCGAAAATTTTCATGAAAAAAGTCATGTCGAAAATATTCGTAAAAAAATGTCATAGTATAGAATGTCGAAAATTTTAATGAAAAAAGGCATAGTATAGTCTGTCGATTCATTTGGTGGAAAAAAAACTCAGTTTAAAATTTCGACATTTTTGTGAAAAAGTCATACTATACTATGACTTTTCATGAAAATTGACGAAAATTTAAACTGAGTTTTTTTTCCACCAAATGAATCGACAGACTATACTAAGCCTTTTTCCATTAAAATTTTCGACATTCTATACTATGACATTTTTTTACGAATATTTTCGAAAATTTTCATGAAAAAAGTCATGTCGAAAATATTCGTAAAAAAATGTCATAGTATAGAATGTCGAAAATTTTGATGAAAAAAGGCATAGTATAGTCTGTCGATTCATTTGGTGGAAAAAAAACTCAGTTTAAAATTTCGACATTTTTGTGAAAAAGTCATACTATACTATGACTTTTCATGAAAATTTACGAAAATTTAAACTGAGTTTTTTTTCCACCAAATGAATCGACAGACTATACTAAGCCTTTTTCCATTAAAATTTTCGACATTCTATACTATGACATTTTTTTACGAATATTTTCGAAAATTTTCATGAAAAAAGTCATGTCGAAAATATTCGTAAAAAAATGTCATAGTATAGAATGTCGAAAATTTTGATGAAAAAAGGCATAGTATAGTCTGTCGATTCATTTGGTGGAAAAAAAACTCAGTTTAAAATTTCGACATTTTTGTGAAAAAGTCATACTATACTATGACTTTTCATGAAAATTGACGAAAATTTAAACTGAGTTTTTTTTCCACCAAATGAATCGACAGACTATACTAAGCCTTTTTCCATTAAAATTTTCGACATTCTATACTATGACATTTTTTTACGAATATTTTCGAAAATTTTCATGAAAAAAGTCATGTCGAAAATATTCGTAAAAAAATGTCATAGTATAGAATGTCGAAAATTTTGATGAAAAAAGGCATAGTATAGTCTGTCGATTCATTTGGTGGAAAAAAAACTCAGTTTAAAATTTCGACATTTTTGTGAAAAAGTCATACTATACTATGACTTTTCATGAAAATTGACGAAAATTTAAACTGAGTTTTTTTTCCACCAAATGAATCGACAGACTATACTAAGCCTTTTTCCATTAAAATTTTCGACATTCTATACTATGACATTTTTTTACGAATATTTTCGAAAATTTTCATGAAAAAAGTCATGTCGAAAATATTCGTAAAAAAATGTCATAGTATAGAATGTCGAAAATTTTGATGAAAAAAGGCATAGTATAGTCTGTCGATTCATTTGGTGGAAAAAAAACTCAGTTTAAAATTTCGACATTTTTGTGAAAAAGTCATACTATACTATGACTTTTCATGAAAATTGACGAAAATTTAAACTGAGTTTTTTTTCCACCAAATGAATCGACAGACTATACTAAGCCTTTTTCCATTAAAATTTTCGACATTCTATACTATGACATTTTTTTACGAATATTTTCGAAAATTTCATGAAAAAAGTCATGTCGAAAATATTCGTAAAAAAATGTCATAGTATAGAATGTCGAAAATTTTAATGAAAAAAGGCATAGTATAGTCTGTCGATTCATTTGGTGGAAAAAAAACTCAGTTTAAAATTTCGACATTTTTGTGAAAAAGTCATACTATACTATGACTTTTCATGAAAATTGACGAAAATTTAAACTGAGTTTTTTTTCCACCAAATGAATCGACAGACTATACTAAGCCTTTTTCCATTAAAATTTTCGACATTCTATACTATGACATTTTTTTACGAATATTTTCGAAAATTTTCATGAAAAAAGTCATGTCGAAAATATTCGTAAAAAAATGTCATAGTATAGAATGTCGAAAATTTTAATGAAAAAAGGCATAGTATAGTCTGTCGATTCATTTGGTGGAAAAAAAACTCAGTTTAAAATTTCGACATTTTTGTGAAAAAGTCATACTATACTATGACTTTTCATGAAAATTGACGAAAATTTAAACTGAGTTTTTTTTCCACCAAATGAATCGACAGACTATACTAAGCCTTTTTCCATTAAAATTTTCGACATTCTATACTATGACATTTTTTTACGAATATTTTCGAAAATTTTCATGAAAAAAGTCATGTCGAAAATATTCGTAAAAAAATGTCATAGTATAGAATGTCGAAAATTTTAATGAAAAAAGGCATAGTATAGTCTGTCGATTCATTTGGTGGAAAAAAAACTCAGTTTAAAATTTCGACATTTTTGTGAAAAAGTCATACTATACTATGACTTTTCATGAAAATTGACGAAAATTTAAACTGAGTTTTTTTTCCACCAAATGAATCGACAGACTATACTAAGCCTTTTTCCATTAAAATTTTCGACATTCTATACTATGACATTTTTTTACGAATATTTTCGAAAATTTTCATGAAAAAAGTCATGTCGAAAATATTCGTAAAAAAATGTCATAGTATAGAATGTCGAAAATTTTAATGAAAAAAGGCATAGTATAGTCTGTCGATTCATTTGGTGGAAAAAAAACTCAGTTTAAAATTTCGACATTTTTGTGAAAAAGTCATACTATACTATGACTTTTCATGAAAATTGACGAAAATTTAAACTGAGTTTTTTTTCCAAATTCGAAATTCAGTTTTTTTTTAAAATTTTCGTTTAAATGCATTTTTTAGAAATTTTTTGAAAATTTTATGAAAAAAGCATGTCGAAAAAAAATTGTAAAAAAAATTTTAAATTAAATTCGAAAAATTTTAAAAAAAAGGCATATATAGCTGCTTCATTTTGGGAAAAAAAAATAGTTTTTTCACTTTTTTAAAAACAACTATACTATGCTTTTCATGAAAATTCGAAAAATTTAAACTGATTTTTTTTACCAAATTCGAAATTCATGTTTTTTATTAAATTTT